>JAOUZG010032859.1:4594424-4656988 GCA_026289955.1 Argiope argentata | reverse complement strand
TATGTATGTATGTATGTATGTGTGTGTGTGTGTAATCATATTTTAAATTAAACCCTAATTAATTTCCTACGCTTTATTTAGCCCTTGTAATCTTAATTTCGTCCATAATAACATCATTCTAAAATATTCTTGATATGCATTTTGCAGTGCCTCAATTGGCGGTGAACCTCAATAGGTTTTGAAAATTCAACACTAGTATAATTTTTTGAAAAATTATTTATGGTAATTGCAGTTGTTAATCCTGTATAGCTTGGTTGGTAGGGCGTTGGATTTGCATTTCTTGAGCTGCAAGTTCGAACCCGTCAACCGAGGACTCTCCTTGGGTGTGTGAATGATGGATGGTAAATCTGTCGTGATCATAAAGTCCTCCATGTCAAGAATAATACCACTGGGGGTGCTGGGTCAGAGGTGATCGTTCTCTGTTCCAGAACTAAATTACGATCTGTGGATGAATGAATGAAGTCCGCTCCGTAAAAAGGGTTTGTGATGTGTGTGAGTTGGAAGTCAGACTTCTGCCCTTGGGTGGTCAGGAATACTTATCATCAGAAGATACTGCACCTCTCCTTCCCTTGTAAAGCGGAACACGGGAACAACAATTGTAATTATTTAATAAAAAGTAACTAAAATATAATTTTCCTTTGTTAACCTAAGCAGAAACTGATTTTAAAGAATTGTTTTTTATATTATTTGTAAGTATTATCTTCCACTAATGAAATTTATTTTATCTGATAGAAAAAAATTCTTAGTATTTTTCTTATCAACGAATGTATTCCATTCTAAAAGATCATATATGAGCTATAAATCAATGATTTTGCTAATTGTTTATTGCTATTTATTAAAAGCTGAAAATTCTATAATAAATAATATTAAATCTCTCTAGGATTAGTAAAATGTAAACAGTTAGACACTCATGTACAGAATTCGAAAAGAAACTAATGTTCCAAGTATTGATATTAAAAAATCAAATAATACAAATAATCTTTTCAAGGGTTTTATTCAATAAAATTTCTTAAACACGATTAAAAAACATGATGAGAGATGTCATTAATACAAATGCTCCAATTCAAAAATCGATAAGGAAAATAGAAATTTAGTTAGAAAAGAAAACTAGAGTATTTCTATTTTCCATAAGATTTTCAATGAATTTTCATAAAAATGAATTTGATAACACAATTTATACAAAATAAAAAATAATAAAATACTAACACAAATATAAAATGAATTTCTACAATTTTGTTTCGCAATCAGAAAACTCAGGTACAAATTTTTTAAAAAATTGATTGCAGAATGTCTATTACGAAAAGAGAGTTGTTTTGGGAAAACAAAATATTAACGTAATAGGATGAAATAATGCATAATAAATATGATGAACTCGGTTTTTAAAAAATTGACCTGGTCTCAATAAATTTTTTTGAAAGACTAATTTTTCATATCTCACTTTAAAAATGTATACCTTTTGAAGTTTATGATAACAATATTACTAAAGGGTTATAAACTTTTAAAAAGTTTTGCTATTCTTTAAAATATTCTTGAAAATTTCTCATTTGCAATCAATAATTTAACATTAAATTTTTTTGAAAATATCAAAAATATCTTGAAATAGAATATTTGTCTAGAAATATGCGAAATAATCCAATGTGATTTAATTTATATGATTTTAATTTTCCTTTAAAGAGGATTAAAAGTTTCCAAATAAATTTGTTGAAATTAATCTTTAAGATTAATCATTCCAATTATTGAATCTCAAAGATTAATTCCAGAAAATTTATTTAGAAACATTAAACTTAAAATTTTATTTTTGTACATTTAAAAAATGCCATCAAATTAATTAGTTCAATGAACACCTGTCAGTGGAATATATGAAAAAAAAACCCATAATATTTGTCGGAAAAAATACATAGTGCTAAAAATTAATAATGTAATTATTTTACGAGATAAAAATATCATGAATTAATGCGCGTGATAATAGCAATCTATTTGTACGTAAAATTCATTACATACCTTATTATACTTATATTCAGCACACGATTACAAACTCAATTCAGCAGTAGACATATGAAAAGTGGCTGTACTTTAAATAACACAGATATTTAGGAAAGTTTGTAGTTAAATTAGGATTAAAAAAGTAATACATAACTTGCAAATGAATGAACAACATCTAAAAGAATTTAGCGTTTAAGACAAAACTCCAGATTTTCAAAAGATATTTCGAAGATTTTTTTAAAAATTTGAAAATACTTTAAAATTAATAACTTTTTCTCTCTTGATACGTTGAATCTCTTATTTTATAATCAATATTTAATATTACAATTAGAATATGTGGTTTTTCTTGGATATAAAATAACTACAAACAATCCCTCACTAATCTGTTAAATTTTCTCATATTAATACGTGTTTAAAAAAAGTTTCACTTGTTTGGCACATCATAAAAAAAACCCGAAGGAGTAAAAATTTCTCAAAAATATACATTTAAGTACAAAACGATGAATACCTCCCCTCCCTTTGAAAAACAAATTAATAAAGTGTGGTTTATTTTTTAAAACCAGTCTAACCAGCTATAATCCGCTTTGTATTGTTCTTCTGGATTGCAATTTTTCCTATCTGGGTTGTCCTTCTTGATTAAGTCGGATGCTTTTTCTGCAATCATGATGATCGGAGCATTCGTGTTCCCAGAGATGATTGTTGGCATGACTGAACCGTCCACAACTCGAAGGTTCTTGATACCTTTCACTCTAGAATAATAATATTAAAAAAACAATTAAATAAAATTCGTTTAAACAGCTTGTTGTAACAGAAGTGTAAGAGTAATCACATTGGCTACTCCACCTAATCTAATAAAAGAAATCATTCTAATCCAATCTGATTGACCAAACAAAAACTCTGGCGAATGAGGTTGCTCAAGTCAGCCAGGAAAGTTACTTATGAATCTTTTGTATCAAATTAGTTTTCTCTTATTCGTGCTTTAAGAAATATCTGAAAAAGCTGTTTATTTTCTTATCTGATAAAATCCTTGAGATTTCCCTGAATTTCAAGGATTTGGCAAGATAAAAACAGTGGTTACTCCTGCCTGGCTAATTAAGGTCTACGGATGAAATCTTATTAACTAGATCGCCACTATAACAACTCTGGTGGTAATTATGATTGAATCCATGAGCCATCACTAGCCACGGTACATGTCTCCATAAGATGCATGTCTCGTCATCGATAGAAGGTAACAGGAACCCACTATTTCTGTTCCCTCCAAGGTAGAGAGAGAGAGCCAATCATCATAAAGGGAATTTCTCATCCTTATTTCTGATGTACTCTTTCCCTGTCTCTTAAGTGGGCCTTAGTGCAAGGGTAAGTCTTACAAGACTCTCCGACCGGCCCGAAGGCATGCGGATTGAGATCCCGAGGGCTGAAGGACCAGAACGTTATAACAGCAGTTCTGACTGGAGCTACGTGTTAGCCCTAATAGCCATCACCGGCCAAGGTACAACCCTTCCAGTAGGAAGTAAGTACCGTCATCGATGGAAGGAGCCTACCCCCTATTAGTGTACCCACTAGGGTGGCGAGATCCAACCAACATGCTGGAAGCATCTCATCCTCCTTTCGATATTGCCTCTGCCCCGGGGGTTCTTAATACAAGGGTAAATATCATCTGGAAGCAAAATATTTGGTTCAAACTTTCTCAGTACATTTCGCTTTAAAAGTGGTAATAACGGAAGAATTTCGATTCTTCTTTTTTTTCAGAGAAATTTTTCTCACAAACCTCAGCAATCGAACCTACAGATTCCAGCTTGCTGACAGAGAAGTGGATATGACAAAATCTCATGTCTGCCATCTAAAGAATAGGAAAATCGTAAATTTCTTATTTTTAATGTGAAATATTGGGTGGGTCCTGAATGCACTAATTCATTTTAGAGTCCGATCCACCTTTCGGAGACCCTGAACAGATTCGTTAAATCTACGATAGGAATAAATGTTGAATTCAAGCTTTTTCCCGAACACACAATCGCTAGATTACTGCGAAAATAATCGTCGTTTTGATCAATAGATACAATGAAATAAGAATTTTCAAAGAGATTTTTTGATTTTCACGATAAAATTCATATCAAATTCCCATTTTTTTTTCAAAAAAATACATTTTGAAAAAGACGTGAGTAAATTATGAATTTCGAACAGTTATAAAATTTCTCAGATTATTGAACTATAATCAAGTGAAATAGGAAGAGAATTTTTGCTCATTCAGTAACATTAAATCAACTTAGGAACAAAATGATAAAGCTGAAACTTACCTGAGTTCAGGATCCAAGACTGTAGTAGGATCGTTAGGGTTGCCCATCTTGCAGGTGCCAACAGGGTGGTAGAGATTAAAGACGTAATTCCTTCCGAGGCATTTCAGATATTTATCCGAGTAGATTTTGTGTTGTTCGCAACCGGGATGCTTAGTCTGGAACATCTTGGCTCCGATTTTCTGGAAGGCTGTTGTGTTTTCTACCAAGTTCACACACGCCTTCATAACTGAAAAATAACAATAAAATTTATTTTCATGAATTATTTTAAAATTTAATATAGTAGTTATTTATACAGGGATTCACAGTTTTTGAGGGTAAAACAATAATTCTTCAGTTTTTATTAAAATTGAGGAAATAAATAATGAGACTTCCTTCATTTTATTTTTAATTGATATTTTAAAATTGCTTTTAAGCACGTTTTGATTTATTTATCAAAAGGGAAAAGCTATTTTTATTGATTAACAATATTTTCAATTTTAACACATTAATTATTTTTTCTTTTAAGTCAATGATTTATAGTTCATTTTTATAAATATCATGGAATACTGGAATCAACTTTTCACAAAAAATCTGCCAGACTTTCAGGAAGAATCAAAAGTTTAAATAAAGCTGATCAATTGATAATCAACTTTTAGAAATTTTAAAATAGCACATTTGTTTTTAAGAACACAATCAAAAATTCAAATAAAATAGAAGTCGTTTGTAAAAATAAATTATTTCTATTAAGGACATTTAAAATATTTAATGAATGTCGTCGTAAATTAGAATTAAAAACAACAAAAAAGTCTAGGGCAAGTTTTATCTTAAATTTTTACATTGCATAGTTAGAAAACAATGATAAGCAAAATTTAACTTGATTAAATTTTAAAATAAAAACAAACAAACTTCATTTCGAAAAATTTTTGTCAACATATTGAAAGAATAATTTTGTTAAATCTTGTTATTTTTAATAGATAAAAGCACAAAAATTGAAAAAAAAGTAAATTTTTTTAAAAAAATTATTTTTAAATTTTAAAGAATAGTATCAATAATTTAACAAGGCAAAAATTGTACAATTTAACCTATTTTTCACGAAATTTGATTTTAAATAAATATATAGGGAATCCCAATCCAGAATTATTAATTTTCATCTTCTCCTTTTTCTAGATAACATTCTATAAAAAAACAATAAAAAATTCTCTATAACCCTGACAGAGAACTAAAAATAAAAGAGTAGAGGGGTCAATTGGTTGCATTTTTAACAGATTTAGTGGAAACAGAATTTTTACGGATACGGCTGCAAGACTCAGCGTTCTGTTCTGAAAACAATAAGTTTCAGAAATTAAAGTTACATACATTAATTAGATTCAAACGGATGATTCCATATCATTTATATTCTAAAAGCAGTTCTTTGGATGTGTTTCTTATCGAAAAATATTTTCAAGATTACAAATATAAAAGGTGGAATCTCAATTAAGATTTATAACTTCATTTTTTTTTCAGTAACGTATTAAAACTAAACAGAATAGGATAAGGGACAGACGGGATGAAATGGGATTAAAATGTTGAAATAAGGGTGATAAATATGCTGAAAGTGACCAGGTAAAGCTATAAGAATAACTAACCTTCAACTAATCTGTCAAGGTCTTCTTCGACCTGAAACAAATTTGGATCAATGAGGGGATAATCTTTTGGATTGGCGGAATGCAGTCGAACGGTTCCTTTACTTTTTGGGCGCAGATAACAAGGGAAGAAAGTGAACGTGTTTTTTCCAGTATACGGAGCATACACTCTTCTGTACACCTAAAATTGTATAAAGCAGAGTTGTAAATCTACATTTTACATTCTTTTTCTTCATTTTTTCTTCATTTTTTTTATTTTTATATTTTTGAAAAGAAAATACTCTCAATATTAATATAACTGCAGCTAAAAAAATCATTACCTGAGATGTCATCCCAACGGTATCACTCAATATTTGACCATAGTCACTGGCAGGTGAACCAGAAGCCAAATGAATTTCCAGGTCCGGCCAATCCAGTTTTGGATTTTGGTATTTGGAATTTAGATAAGCCATACCTTCTATTCCAGAAAAGCTCGTCAATGGACCTGATGGGGGACATAAGAAATGTATTTCACTTCGCTTTAATTAATAAAAATTCATCGTATTTCATTAATTGCAGATAAATGATTACAATGTCGGCGTCATGGCACAGAGGAGGCGAGTCTTCCTCATGATCTGGACGTCCGGGGTTCGAGTCCCGGATAGGGCATGGTTTTTCTGTGTACTATATGAGAGTTGTCCTTCTGAGACCATTCTTCTTCCAGACTTTCTCATGGCACATGAGAAAGCCAGAAAGAAGTCTGGAAGAAGAATGGTACAGGAGAGTTGCAATAAATACCCCTTCACGCAGCAAAATCCACTCCGTAGTAAAACATATTCATAAATAACAAGACCTCTTCAAGACCTACAATAGCTAGACAAGAATTCCGATTGTGATAATCATCCAAAATTATAACTTAAAAAGTCCCTCAAAAATGCAGATTCCCCCCCTCCTTTTTTTTTCTTTCTCCCATCTTGTGCTCATCCAACTGGTTAGATAACTTAGCGTTATAGGCACCGGGGGCACAGGATGGCGTTATGTTATGTTATCTGAGAGTTTTGTGAATGTGCCTCCCTGTAAAAAGGGGCTGGGCAAATGAATGTGTGTGTGTCATCCTCATATGCTCTAGAAATCAGACTTCTGCCCTCGGGTGCTCAGGGGTCCATACCCTCAGATGCTATTGCACCCCTTTTTCCGTTGTAAAGTAAACACGAGATCATCAAAAAATTACAGTAAAATTTCAGTATCATATTAAAAAAATAAATTTTGAAATCGTTTGGTATGTAATTTTTGACTAATTATTATTATTCACGAATGATGATAAGATATTTATAGCATCAATATTTTTATCATAATGATAAAGATAAATTTTTCTTGATTAAACTGAGCAGCACCAATTATTTTTCAAATATTTCACTTATAGTTATTAAAGCATATACAATTTAGGAATATAATTGTACTTTAAGAAATTAATTATGCAGACCATACTAATTTACGAATATTGACATGATAAGTGAATACTGAAATTCAAAATTAGTTACGAAGCTAGGGATTAAATCTAAGTTAAATACAAAGAGAAACACAAACAGAAGAATTTAAGAAAAATACCTGTTCCATTTCTGACGAATTCTCGCATGTTGAAAGGATTGGTGACTTGTCTTAACAAAAGAGGCTCTGCATCTTTTGCTTCAAAATTCAAAGACGCTGTCCCCACATGGTCCTGTAAGTTATCGCCAACTGGAAGATTGGCCACAACAGGAATCTAAAAAGAGAAATGTTTAAGTTAATATTATGAGTTGTCATGTTGTTGTTACTAGTGACACTTGCCATGGACAAGCTTCGCCAAGGCATCAGCGAGTTTTAAGTCGAAAGGATCGTCTCTTGTCTTTGAAATCGTGCCAACTAGAGTCAAGAGTGAAACTAAGCTACTCACTCATCACAATCACTTGCATAGCCCCTTTTACCGGGGGAGGGGCACATTAATACACTTTACAGATAGAACAAAGAAGAATAACCATGCACGACCCAGGACGCTCAGCTCTCGGGGAAGATGCGCTACCCCTATGCCAGGACACTGGCATATAATGATTTAGAATGAATTATTTTAATATACTCCAATATAATTTTAAATTTCGATTTAAGAATAATATTATTAAAATGCCATTCTGATTAGAAATGTTCTAAATTTTAATATTAATTGTTAGCTTTATTCTGATTAGATATTATTTTTAAAAAACATTGCTAATAAAAAGGTTTTTGGAAACTTTTTGATGATTTTTTTTACCAATAATTTGTTTCAATATGATTTAAGGAACAATATCGAAGGATTTAGGTTTTCAAGGCTACAAGCACTATGAGATTTATCTTTTAATAAACTTTTTAATGTCGCCTTTAAGCATATTTTTTATATATCATCATGCAAATGATTTATTTTTAACAACGTTATGAAGTATATGTTTCTGTTTAGGCACATGACTTCTTTGGGTTAATAAATACTTTCATAAATAAATAAAGGTCATAAAAAAGATAAGTAACTGAATATTTATATTTGTTCAAGTATTAATATCTTCCTAACATTATAAAATGTATACCATTTTTATTGCTTTATAATTTTGTTTATTTAGAAAACTAGACTAATAACGTTGTAATAGAATACATGCGGTACTATATTCCATTCAGAGGCCCTGATCAGTTGGACATCTAACATCGATTCACAATTAATCTGCCCTTTTCCAAGATTATTCATTTAAGAGATTGCCACTTACTCCAAATTTCCTCAAGTGTTCCTTAGGTCCGATTCCAGACAGCATAAGAAGTTGAGGTGATTGAAATGTTCCCGCGCTCACAATAACTTCTTTCCGGGCTTTTACTGTATATACATGGCCGTTTATCTCAAATTCAACACCAGTTGCTACTTTTTGATCATTGATAAGAACCTAATTTTAAAAAAAGAAGAATGGTTGAAACATTTAAAATTTAATATTTGTAATTAATTTCCATAAAAATTAACTTTCATAAATGTGGCTCCTTTTAATGAATTAAGTTGATATTATTACGTTGATGTATTAGTCACATATTTTCATTCTTTTTAAATATTAAAAATATTTGAGGCATACTATAGAAATGTTATATCCACATGCAACTGGATCACACAGTTAAGTTACTAACTTCTTTCTCTCTCTCACACACACATTCAATCATTTTTAATCACAAAATAAATATCAGTAATCTATAAAATTTCTTTAAAATTTATTATTTTTTCTAATTTAAATATTATATTATTCATGAGAGAATATATAATTTAATAGGGATATGGCCCACGTTATATTTATCGAAAACTGTACTAAATAAACACGAATGATATTTCCGATTTCGATCTGGTAGCATTCATAAGAATTTCTAAAGATTTTGAAAGATAATATTATGAAAATGATAAGAATATAATTAGATATGTAAAAAAAAATATATCAGTGCTTACCTTTCGTGCGTAAGCATTGCTCACAATATGTAAATTTCGTCTGTCCTCTGCCGGTACAAGGTAAGCTTTGGCAGTACTGCATCTTTTACCATTTCTTATAGTTCCTTGGAGTTTTGAGAAACCTGAGAAAGAATTAGAAGTTCTTTTTAAAAAAGAATTTCATTCATTTTATTTGAGAAAAGTCATCCATTTTAACGAAAGATTGTTTCGAATTTCGATTTTTTTCAGATACCTTGAAGTTTTATGAAAGAAATTTTAATCCAATTTTAATTTGGAAAATGTAAAATGAATTAATGAACTCAAATTTATTCTTATAAAGTTCCAATGGCTTACCTGTTTGTTTTCCTCCATTAATGTCTCTGTGCTCAAATCCCAGTTCCTTGCCCGCTGCAATGAATGTCTGCATCAAAGTACTGTTATACTGAATATTGCTGACGGTCAATAAACCACCTTTTCCATGATATCCTAAAAAAGCATGAAATAGTTATTATTACGAGTAGACTTTTTTATTCCCTTATTAAATTAATTTTTGAGAAAATTTTTTAGAAATGAAATATAAAAAAGAATAAATAGAAAACTTCGTTTGTGATGTACAAATAGGATCTTTTCTTTTATTTATCTAAAAAACGAATAATTTTTCCTTGATTTTTTTTGTTTAATCTATTTTCCGAATTTCATTTATATAGCTCGAAAATTGCACTTTTACTCGTTTTCGATTGAAAAATATACTAAGTGAAGCATTATGAAGCATTTATTATTAATATATAAAAATTACAAAAACATTTTGTAGGAATTTTATAATTAAAATATTTCAACAGTGATGCGAATTCATAAAATAAAATAATCCATAAAGAAATCAAATATATTGTTGTACTTCAAGTTTCTTTTCAACATTCTGCTGTTGATCGAAATAGCTGCTTATTATTTATCCGAAATTATAGTTTTTTCAGAGATATATCGGTACTATTTAACTGCTATCATCATCATCATTTCTTATCTCATACTGTATCAATAATGATGTATCTAATAAAATCTGGTTTGTGCATCAGTTGTAATGACAAAAACGATCATTAAATTGTCGTACTTCAGTTTCTTTTCAACATTCTGCTGTTGAATAAAATTGTTGCTTATTATTTATCCGAAATTACAGTTTTGTCAGAGATATGTGGGTACTATTTAACTGCTGTCAACTTCATCTCTTATTTGATATTGCATCAATAATGATGTATTTAATAAAATATAGTTTGTGCATCAGTTGTAATGACAAAAAAAAAAAACAATCTTACCATTATTTGCTATTTCAGGGTCAGTATTGTCTTCTGATTTGAGGAAATAGGGGAACACATCTTTCCAAGCCCATCCCTTAGCTCCGTTCTTGGCCCACTGATCATAATCTTTCTTATTTCCTCTTACATACATGAAAAAATTTATGAGACTCGTGCCTCCAATACCTTTACCCCTGGGAACTGGTAGTTGCTAAAATAAAAAGAAGGCTTTTTAATTAAAGCAGACACAATTCGAACAGAAACTTTTCTAAATAGTAGGACAGCTCTGACAATGTAGCTCTAATAGATTGATATTTTTTAACAATACTTACCCGGTTTTGAAATCCACCTGCAGCTCGTTTTTGGGGCGTCGTTTTAAATTGCCAGTCGTCATCGGTCAGCTGCAAGAGAAAAGCAGCTGCTGGTATTTCTGATATCGGATCTGCTTTTCCACCGGCTTCCAGCAGCAGGACTTTCACGCATGGATCCTCAGTGAGACGAGAAGCAACAACGGATCCAGCAGATCCAGCACCAACTGCAAGAAAAAAGATGTATCAGTTCGTTGCCATAATTTTATTTTATTTTTATGATGGAAGATTCATTTTTAAAGCTTAAGAGTTTATGAGTTACAATTCGTTAGTGGCTTCTTTTGCCGACGAATATCATTGTTGACCGATTGTAATATATAGCAAGAGAATTAGTTATTATTCTAAAAATGCTTCAGGATTTTTTTTCCTTCAAAATTTTTGTTCAGTTGGTGGAAGAGCTTAATATTATAATTTAGAATCACATAATTCTTATGCTATTAATTTCTATACAGGGAAGAGCTTTCGGGATTTTCTAGAGGTTCCGTGATTCTGAGGAGTCTCAAAATCTATTCGACTTTCTAAGTGGCATTCAACTTGATGGTGAATTTATGACATTGGGTCAGATTGCCGATTTGGCAAGTGTGTCATGGAGTTCTTGAATTCAAGGTTCTCAACCTCCGGACAGAAAAGCTATTAGTGTAATAGCATGACATTGAGACTATTTAATAAATGTTTGTGCTTAGATAAGTAAAGATATTACTTAAGAAAGTAACTTATATTTCGGAAAAAAAGAAAGAAAGGAGATAAGAGTTTACATGGATGTCTTTTAGCAAATTTGATCCATTAGGTTTAAATGTACGCTTAAGTTAAATTAGGCTTACTTTAATTTAAACCTCCTCGTTATTTCTTAAAAATCTCTATACATTGTCTGTTCGTAAATTAAAAATATACTTTTATAATAGTGTATTCAATAAAAATTATAATTTCGCTCACTTTTGCATGGATCACTTTAAAAGTTGGTTCCTAATATTCAAGATAATCAAGAATATAATAAATAATATCAAGAATAATGATTCAGATTATTAGTGGATATGCTAAGGAATTAAGTGGCTCTTGGTGTTTGCGAGGATTTGTCCCGATACTGATCCCGGCCTATGGTTATTCCCTTACTTAAGCAACTGAAATCTTAAACATAAACAGCATATTTGACAAGAAGGGGTTATTTAGATTGATAAGAACGTTAGCTCTGATCCCCCATTCACAGACAAAGAAAGAGGGACTATATGTAAATTGAAGTTCATTCTACTTCATTTTGCTCTGCTTATTTTTTTAATCTAATAAAAGGAAGAAAAAAGGCATCGAAAGAAAATGAATTGAAAATATAAACACAATAAGACGAAAAGAATCATCTCTTTCTTAAAATGGAAGATTGATTCTGATCCAAACGAATTAATGTGTTTCTAATCATAGCGGGATTTCATGGGATGAATTTCTTAAAACGAAATGAGATTTTGTTGTGTTACAGAACTAATCTGATAAATGTAGGATATCATGATTATACATGAAATATAAATTGGAAGGACGGATAAATAAAATTAAATTTTTGCTCCATTAAGTACGTCACAAGTATGAAAGTAAATAAAAAACATTGCATTTTAGTTTACTTTCATACATTGCATTTTGATTTACTTTTCATTATCTAATTTTTTTCTTTATATTATGCATGTTTTTTTATAAATAGCTTTCTTGCTGATATTTTACGTGGAAATAAAAAATTTGGATTAATTAAGGTATGCAACAATAAAAAGAATTAGAAATGCGGAATTCCGTTTGATAATTTGTAATGCTATGTTAAAAGTGAAATAAATAAAATAACTACATGTTTGAATATAAGTTACCAGTGCATGCTAAATTTTAGCCTTCAATTATGATGAAATAAAAAAATAATAAATAATGATGCTTTATATTAAAAGTTGAAATAGACATAGCAAAACATAATTTTAAAAAAGTTGCTAATATTTTAGGCAACCAAATTTAATAGGAAGAAAAAAAAAGAATTAAAGTTATGAAAAATTCTGACAAGATAATTCCCAAATTTTTATCCAAAATTCAAATACAATAAAAAATAAAATTTAAAAATAAAAACAACAGAAAATTACTATAAATAGTACCAAATATATGTATAGTAAATAAATTCGTTCACTCACCCACAATGTAATCATATTCTTGATCGAAAATTTCAGAAGATTTAGGCGAATAAACTGTATAGGCGAGTGCGTAATAAAACAGCCGAATGATAGCGTTCTTCCCCGTAAAGAAAACCATGTTGGAGGCCTCACCGGTACGAGTGCAGGTAGTTGAAAGCAGGGACAAGAAAAATGCTAGGCTTCACAGAGCAGATACTCTGCTGGATTAATTTTTCGAAGAAGGGTCCCTCTTTTTAAAGGGATCTGGACACGGGGGAGGATGAGAGAGGGGGGAAGGGGTCTTTATCATTACTTGTTCTTTGCATTGCAGATTGGTACATCCGTCTGTGAATGGCTGAAAAATTGCCCAATAGACTTGATAGTTTTTAAAAAGGGGGTAAATAGAGGGGATAACCTATATCAAAGGTCAGCGCTTGGGAGATTAAAAAATAATGGAATTTAATCTTTGGTACTTTAATTAAAAACCTCGAATGGATGGTGGAATATATTATAATGTCATAAATTAAAATGCCCTTTTAAAGCTTTAATTTAAAACATATATAATTTCTTTTCCTAAACAAATTTATGTTGAATTTCAATAAATATATTTTGTTTTAGGACTATTTTTCTGATGAGCATTTTTTTTAACAATTATACTTTTATTGAAAAGTTTTAAAAAAATGGTACTACTCCGAAGCTACATTACTTACTTTTAGTCAATAAATAATATTTATTATATGTTCTTTTGACAGTTAATAATTTTCTAACTCAAAATAAATTCTATTCTAACGAACATGTTGATTTATCATTTGTTAATTTCATATAGATTTTTAGAATTCTAAAGAGATGTATCTACTGAAAAATGTTTTTTTTATCATATCAGAACATGATGTTTTTGGAATGAGGTTTTTGAAGTCAACAAAATTCCGTAGGCGAAAATTTGAAATTTTATTATCTGCACAAGCCTTCCAAAAACTCAGCTTTTAATAGCATGTTGTCATTGCCTTTGCAACTGCTCAGACTTAAAAAAAAATAAGTTAATGACTACAGCAAATAAAATTTAGGAAATGTCATTTTGAGCACGTGATTATACGAAATGCGAGACAAAGCTTCTTATGATCGTTTGTAATACTAAAGTGACGCATTCAATAAAGCAATTAAAACGAATAAAAATATTATTTAACTCACACGAGCAAGTGGTGCTTGGTTGTTCAAAAAATGAAGTTATGAGATGAAACATTTAAGTATGCATAGCAGATTTCATTTTAATATTTTTTTACGTTTATTTCTTTTGTTATTTTTATGTTTTATTAATTACTTTTGATAAAGCATTGACAATTATCATTTAGAAACTGTTATTTAGCCAATGCCAATTTATTCATTACTTATGAAAAAACAATTATTTTAAATCAATTGGTATTAAACTTATCAAGACATAAAAAGGGGGTTTGAATTAAAACCGCCAATCTATGGTTATGTTTGAATTCTAATGGAAAATGAAATGAATGATAAAATAATAACACAAAATAAATAAAAATGCGCTTCAAAATGCTGTCTTTTGATAAGCGGTATTAAAAAAATGGATATAAACTTTCATTTTTATTCATATGACAAAATATAATATTTCATTTATTTGCTGCGACATTACGCTTTTTGGGTAATCACATTTACATACTTGTGTATGTACAAATAGTAAAATAATTCATCTACTTTAAGATTTTGTACAAAGCTCGATATAGATAGGCGTTTTGGTAATGAAAAGTACGCTGCCTTCCGTTATATTCAGTGTTTTGCGTTTTTGATTTATCGTATGCTCATGAAACTGGACGAACAGGTATACAGATTTCCTGAAAAATCGGTTTCAATCAAAATTTGACAGAAAATTATAATTTTGCTGTCAAAATCACTTGATTAAATTTCATCTATCAAAAATATCGTGTTTTTGAGTTATGCTCCCAGAACGGTCAGCGGACAAAATTCATACTAAATATAGATTTTTGACAATGAGCGAGGACTTAAAAACAGAAATTGATATAAGTATCAAGGTCAAATGTTTTTCTGTCCCTATACGAGGAAGTAAAAAAGTGCTGAAAGTTTCCATGGCTTCAGTTGTATGATTTGTTTGATTTGATCAGAATTTCGAAACGATAATTTACAGGGCAGCGAAAACAAAGTGGTAAGAGTAATTGAGAGTCACACGATCACGGACTGGAGGCCAAGAAGTAGGAAATGAAGATTCATCGCGTATGTGGATCTGGTACGGGTTAAATCCGTCGTCGTATATGAAATGTTCTTTACATTTGTGGGGATTTATTTGGAAGTAGAAGTTGTGTTCTTGTCATCTCATTACAATTCAGTATTATGATGTCCACCATCACCCCTCTCCTAAAAATAAAGAATTATTTATGTAACTTCAAAAATTCAAGATCATGTAAATTACTTGTAAGATTTTTTCTGATTTTCGTCATCAGAATTTAAATCAAGTTTACCTCAGTTATAATAACGTCATGTTTAAAAGCAATATTACATATGCCAGACTATCGTATAGCGTTAGTGAGAGAATGTTCGTCCCCCAAGGATTTAGGTTACGCATAGCTGTTCGTCGGTGGAATAGGGTGTTGAATTTAGAGTTCCCGATCCCGAAAACATGATTTTGGCATCTAGCCCTAAAGGCACCCGAAAAATTAAATCAAAGAAAATATACCATACCGTTATTTAAAAAGTTGCACTGTGTGTTGTAATTAATTATTGAACGACACAATTATAATTAATTGTTTATTGAAATGTCTAAAGTTATGTAAGCGTCCGTAAATATGATAATTCCATTTTTTTTCATATAAATTCAGCAATATATAAATACGTCACAAAAAATAGTGCGTTAATGCTCAAGTTGTGTGGTTTTAAAAAATGCATAGTTTTTTTGTGGTTTTTTTTTTTGTACTGAATTTGGTACATAATTGTTGTATAGAACTTCCCAAAAATCACGCCTGTTGTTCTAGTACTATCAACAAAAATTCAACTTTTCAAGCTGTGTTGAAGCGAAAAATAACAAATAAAAAAACTTTCAATAGATGTATGCAGATTGAAAAAAGTAGATGAAAAGAAAATTAAAATCTAATTTCACAAGCAAGTTGGTAAAGAGAAAGGATACTGCATTTTATCTTTCAGCATCCTTTCATTCTTTTTACTGACAGTATTTTGGCTAATCATAGTTAGAAAAACAATCGATAATTGTTTAAAAGCGATTTGAATCTTTGATTTGAAACTTAGAAAGATAATTATAGCCTTAATTCGACTGCCATTATAATGTTTTTAAATTTATAAAGCGAAGAAAAAATAAGCAAATGTTTGTTCGTTTGTTTTGATGTAATGTAAAATGATCTTTGCGCAATAATTTCTTTCGGTTTGTTAAAAAAAGGACATTGTTTTGATTATTCTTTTTTTAATCTAGTTAAAAACCCTTAAAAGATTTTTCTCACCGATTTCCTACTCATTAGATGTAAATATACTAAATTTGGTAACTAGATGTAATAACTTCTCTTTTAGATAGATTTAAATTGTATTTAGATCACGCAGTATCCGTCCTATAAATTATATCATGCTAATATTGTAAAAATAGACGAAGAAAGTCTAAATAATTTTCATATTATGATGTTTCATACAAATATATCTCTTATAATATGTTTGGGACCAGTGGTTCGAACCTCAGATATATTTATAAATAATGACCAATTTTTTTAACGAATATTTAAGTGGCCATAAAAGGACTTTATCTGTTAGAATCACTTATAATTGAAATCATGTAACACATTCAAACTCAATTTCATATCAAAATTTTAAAATGTTGAATACCTAAAAAAAATTGAATTAAAATAATCACTGATTACAAAGATTTGAAAGTGATTAAGTTGAAGTGAACTCAAAGAAGTTAAGTTGAAGTGAACTATGAAAAACTTTATGAATATTTGAGAGATAAAAAATTGCACATACAGATATGAACGCTTTACAATGTAAAACACAAAAAACTATTGCATTTCTTTCATAAATTTCACTTACAGTTGCTTCAATCAGCAATTTTTTTTCAATGCAAAAGCAATAAATAACAAGGAATTTTAAGTAAGAAGATAACTGCAAATCGTGATTGGTTGGTTTAAGGGGCCAAAATATGCCAATCCCTTGTTTTCCACGAATTATGTTTGCTCTTTCGTCCTCTACGTAACCTCTGCGTCTGAGAATCTGGGAGATCCGGATGAAAGCGGTTTCCACCAGTCTCGAGCTCCATCTTCCATTTTCAGGGAGCGGATTAAGAAAATCAAAAACCTAATTTTAGGTTTCTCGTGAGTATATTTGTTTCATGCAAAAAATCATACATGTAATTTTTGAGATTTTTAATTTGTATATTCTAACTATAAATGTCAGTACTTTTTGTATAGTAGAAATGTGTGTTAAAAACTCTATACATTGAAATAAAGCAGAATATTTTGTCTTCAAAATCGAATCACACTCACAATAAATCAGTTTCACATAAAGGATGATAATATTTTTCTCTATGATAAAATCTATAATGGCATCCAGTATTCAATAAATATTTTCAAATAAGTTATTCATCATTAAAATTAAATTTCAAAATTGCTTCAAAAAATTTAATATTTGGAATCCAGTAATATTTAATATAACGGCATCCAGCATGTAATAAATATTTTCAAATAAGTTATTCTTCATTAAAATTGAATTTCAACATCGCTTCAAAAAATTTAATATTTGGAATCCAGTAATATTTAATATAACGGCCTCCAGTATGTAATAAATATTTTCAAGTAAGTTATTCTTCATTAAAATTGAGTTTTAAAACAGCTGCAAAAAATTTAATATTTGGAAGGGGGGAATACAATATTTTTTCTTTACGATTTTGTTAATATTCAACTGAGAGATTTAAATCAGATTCATATTTTTAAATGCAATTTTCATACAAACGATTTATAAAAATTTTACAAGAACTATAAAAACGTCTATATGTGTTCTGAAGATAATTATGCTCTTGGAAAAAATTTGCAATATGTATTGTTCTTTACATATTATATACAGAAATACAGCTAAAATTACTCTTTATCTTTAAATTTAAAAAAATTATTAGTAGGTGTAAGTGGGAATTTCATAACTTGAAAAAGAATGTATATCTAAAAAATAATGGTGTTAAAGGAGCATGAGAAATATTCAGCAACATTCTTTTTATATAAAATAAAAAAAATAAAATCTCTCTCTCTCTCTGTGTGTGTGTGTGGACCTTACACGATTCCTTGCTGCATGACAAATTTGAATGAAATCTGGCATAAATGTTTCTTGGGGGAGTTTCTAGAAGAATTAATTGCAAATTTCTATACACTTCAAAGCATGGGGAAAAATGGATTGGAAGGCTTTAAGTTTTCAAAAAATATTTTTACATAACATTAAAATTCGAAATATTACTTTTATAGAGAAATCAAAATCAATCAATTTTCTAGAGAAAAATTGTTATGCAGCTTTTCTCTGATTTTTTAAAGAATTTTTTTGAAGGTTAATTTAAGCATAATTTTTATCAATTGTATTTTTAGTCATACTATTAAAAAATTTGGATCGAAATTAGCATACATGCTTCTTTTATATTTTACTGTTTTATCACATAGCCTACACGAGATTTTCTCAATCTTAATATTAAGTTGCTTTCTAAATTGTATTTTTAATTTAATAAAATCAAAACTTCAATATGCTCGTACTATATTCTCCATTAAACACTGAGTTTTAAAACTGTTGCAATTTCTTTGCTTATGTGGCCTAATTTTGACTCATGCCACGTTTAAAGTTTTAACGTGCCTACCTCCTGGCATAGGGAGTAGCACGTCTTTCCTATGTTCTGGATGTGTCATGTTCGAGCATGGTTGTTCTGTGTTCAATCTGTAAGGTGAGTGAATGTGCTTCCCTTTTTAAAAGGGATGGTTCAAGCGTATCTGATGAGTGAGTAGCAAAAGTCGTACTCTTGGTCCTAGTTGACGCTACTATAAAACAAGTAACACTTATTAGGCTAGAATCGCTAACTGCCTCAGTGAGCTTGTCAAAGGCAAGTGCCATAAGAAACAACAACAACAAAGTTTTAACGTACCTAGTCATCATATGTCCTTTTTTCCTTGCCTAAGTTTGAGTGCATTGATTGAGCTTTTAATTCTTTATTGTAAATTTGTTAATTGAATTCTTATACGTGTGTTTCAGAATTATGCTAAACTATGAACTCTACGGACTTATTTTTTTTGCGATAAATTTTATTTGAATCAATCAAGTAAAATCAAATAAAGTTTAAGATAATAAAAGAAACAATAATATCTGAATAATTTATTACTTATCAAAGACTTATTAGAAATGAATATTTGAATTTAATTTAGAATTAATGTAATTAATTTAAAATGAATGAATTTAATTTAGAATGAGTGAATTTATTTAGAATGTATAAAAGTAATTTAAAAGGAATGCATTTATTAAAAAAATGAATAAATTTAATTCAGAATCAGTGAATTTATTTAGTATGAGTGCATTTATTTAGAATGGATATAATTGATTTAAAATGAATGAATGAATTTAATTTAGAATGGATGAATGAATTTATTTTAGAATGAATGAATGAATTTAATTTAGAATGGATGAATGAATTTAATTTAGAATGAATGAATGAATTTAATTTAGAATGAGTGAATTTATTTAGAATGTATAAAATTAATTTAAAAGGAATGAATTTATTTATAGAATGAATGAATTTATTTAAAAGAATATAATTAATTTAGAATGAATGAGTGAATTTAATTTAAGAAGGAATGAATTTATTTATAAAATGAATGAATTTAATTATAGAATGTATGAATTTAATTTGGAAGGAATGAAGTCGATTGTAATTAAATCTGAAAAATCTTCATTGATTTTTCTATGAAATAGAGTCATAATAATATACAATCAAAAAGCAAATTCTAAGTCGAGGAAAATTATGTTCTTGATATTTGTTGTCTATTTAACATTACTAATGAAAGCTTCCGTTTGTATTTACACATTACTCGAGACCCAGACAGATAATCGGAAAAGACGAACAGAAGATTGCTTGTCGGGGGAAAACTGATAATGGACTTCGAAATTCTCACGTAGGCACTGACCACCACCTGCGAACCACAGACCCGTGACCTTTATGTCAAGCGATAAGGAATGGTCACAAAGCCCTTTGTGTCAATGAATGAGGGTTGAACATAGATACATGTCAGCGTAAGCTGGATATCGGTAGATGTATCATTCAACTCGATTGGCATACGAACTGTAGAAGCATTCACTAATAATGGGAAACTTAGAATGTATTATAAATACAGTTTACTCAGTAATATATTTGAAATATAAAAAAATGATTTAGGATAAGTTTTTCAAAGATTAAAATAAAAAAAGTATAAAACATATCGAAATATATTTTTTGGGTCTTTATATGTATCATCAAAGTTGTGATGTCAAATTAAATATTAATTACATTTTTGACAAATCACAATTATCTTTTTTAAAAAATTTAATTTAGATGGTTCAGACTTTATCTGTAAATGTTATAATTGTTTGAAAATAGTCATTTTCCCGTTTTTGATCTTGAAATTTGAAATTCTTTTTAAAAAACTTAAAATCTGATTGTTTTAGTACATCAATTTTTTCATAAAAATGTTTTAGAATATTAATTTAAGCATTAATAAATTATTTAATACATATTAAATTTTTCCGTAATGCATCATTGTTTTCCCTAACTAATGAAATTAATATTAGAAAATAAAAGAAATAAGATATCTTACACGGTTATTCTTAAAGAAATTTTATTTTAAAAAAAGTGATATAATTGTTGATTTAAGTGAAACGAATTAAGCATCTAAATACATTGGTTTATAAATTGATTGTACTTGGAATATTTGTTTAGTTGGAATTTTATTTTAATAATACTAGATAAAAAACAATAATGTCGTGAATTCGTATGGTTATTTAATTATTCTAGAGGTAATAATGTCTCTTTCACTGCATCAAACTTTAAAATAATGAAAGATAATTAAGTTCGTTTTTAGTCTCATGCATTTAAAAAATATGTTGCATAATATAAAAATCATTGTTTCAAATTCTTCAAAAATTCACCTACACTTAATTATTCTAACAAAATGAGTCTTTTACAAGCATTTCATAAAAGAAATTCAGAAATAAAATTTTATATTGAATAAATTTTTTAAAGTTTGATTTATTTCATTTTTTTTTATTTTTAATAAACTTGAATCAAGAAAGGAAATAGACCAAATCTCTATTATCGCTGTTAACTCAAACTCACATTTTATAAAAAGTTAAGAGTTGCGCCATTATATCTATTCAAACTTTCATGGATAATGAAAATGATGCTTGCAACAAGACCTGAAATGAATAAAATTTATATCTAAACAGCAGTAATCTATATTATGCTATATTAATCTCTTTCATTGTATTTTAAATTCATTTTTAATTTACACTTAATTACTGAAATTTTGTTCACGAGTGGAAAGTTGTATAAACATTTTACTACTCATTGACTGATTTAATTGCATTTGTTAACATCTAATAACCACGCGAGAAAGGCTGAATCATACATATACTTAAGTTCAAGAAGTATGTTAATATATTTACTAAAATACTTTTAGTTATATTTTCTGTAATTATCAACCACACGAAATATTTAAAAATAAAAATTGAATTCGGAATATTCAAAATTTTACTACCCCCCCCTCTCTTTTTCAAAAAAAAAAAAAAAAGACGCAGTTTTGATTTAGATTGTGGCACAACTATATTTTTCATCTTTAATGAGGATTAAATCAAACATTTTTTTTAATAAACAAAACTAAAAACTAATGTTTTAAAATAAGCTTCATAAAAAAAAGCAAATAAACATGAGTTTTATATCGAATAGACAAACTTGAAACATGTCAATTCTGTGCTAGTCTTAATAAATATCTATCTCATTAAAATGATCCCCTTAAGGCCAAAACAATTTTTTATTGTCTGCATTTATAATTTCTTGATATAAAAGCAGAAAAATTAAAATTCATCCCACTCCCATTTTTTTATCGAAAAGTTTCATTCAATTATTGATTATTCTATAAAAAAATATGATAGTAAAATAGGTGCGACATCTTAAAAATTATTGAATAATTTATAATTTTAACATCTCCTAGCATCCTAACAAGTCGGAAATTTGATTTGTTTTAATTATTAAATACGATGCTCAAAAAGTAATTTCCTAATTTTGTCGGAAAAAATTGACAAAAAGTTTGCTAAGAAAATTCAGTTTTGTGAGTTAGCTAAAATGATTCAGAGAGTATTCAGCCCCATAAGTAATTATATCTCAGGAATTTAGATGGCGGGACATCAGCCTGCTGGAAACTGGTGAGCTGGAGGCGGCGGCTAAGCCATCTTGACCCATCCATTTGATAAACAAATAGATGAATAGCACTTGGTTACTTTAGGGGGAGAAAAAGCTGGCCTACGTGACCGTCCTCCTATGGGCCGAAGTTTTTCCCAGAATCACGTTCGGAGGAATTCAGCCAATTCTCGCCATATGTATATCTTGGCGGTAGTTTCGTATTCTTCGTCAAACACTGGAATAACTTAACCCTTGAAGCCTTAAATTAAAAGTATGCTTTATTTATAGAAAATGGCTTCGTTTAACTCAATCAAAATAATAATAATAATAAATTGTATTTTAAATCTGAAGTTTACAAATGCTGTATTTTGCTTGAAGTTTGAAAACTTAATGTGGCTCTCTTTTCAATCCAGAAATAATAAAATAAAAGATCGCCAACTTGATACTAATTACTTTCTTTTATGAGAGCATGCTGTTTTAGTTTTTCAAGAAATAATTAAATCTGATTTAAATATGTATATATATAAGCGCAGCGTTATATAATTCACATCTTTGAGAAAAATTGTATTACAATCGCTAATCTATAAGCATCAAGAAATTTGAAATCGTAGAATAATTAAATTTCCATGATTTCTTTAATTATGGAAATTTTAACAGATTAAAAAGTGATCATTTTTCAAATAACCTAATTAATATGATGTTTCTGGAACTTGCTAATTGAAACTACTCCTTATACTTTAGCAAAACTATTAAGAAAATATTATAATGAAATTCTTTTTCATGTGAATTGTGACAAAAGAGTGCAAAGTATATTATAGTTGTTTCTATTTGTAACAGAAACAACTATAAAATTAACAACCCACCCTCTCTCTTCTTAGAAATAGAAAGGATGGACATATTAACATGAATAAGCATAATTTTTATGAAACTAATTTTCTTTAATTTTAATATACTAATTTCTAAAACTGTATAGAATACTCCTATTATTTGTAAATGAAAATAAAAAAAATGTTAAGTTTTAAGTAAAGTAGGCACAAGTAAATTTTTCTCGAATTTATTTATCTAAACTCTATTATCTTTTATTATCTAAACTCCAATAACTTTGTTATATTATTGTACTAAAATAAGAATAATTGAATAAATAAGTTTGTATTAAACATTAACATTAAAAAAATATAAATTGGGAACAAGGATTTCGTAAGGATCTTGTATTATCCTTTCGTATTTTATTTAGTTTTCAATCATTCAGAGGTAATTTATTATTTCTAAAATTTTAGAGTGATAAAAGCTAAAAAAATCCTTAAATTTGCAGTTTTTTATCTACAGTGGGATAGAATTTATGAAATTGTAACTTATTGTGAACCACTCAATTCTTAACAATATCGTCCTATTTGTTTTTTAGAAATACCCTTCTTTTCGTTTTCTCGTTTCTTTTTTCAATGAAATCCCTTAACATCTAAGTGTTTTTATTACTAGGTCAACCATAGTTATTAAAACTATCTGATTTTGAAAATATTTCATATATTTCTTTATAAGCAAAAGATTAAATTCTAAAATTTCTTATTGTGGATGTTCCTTTATGTAAAACCACTACTTCATCATTTTTTCTTCAAATTCTTCGCCCTTTCTCATTTTATATGAAACTTTTCCATATTCTTTTAAATTATAACTGATTCTTTTGCAATCATTTGAATTTGATAGTGAAATAAATATTTTCTTTTTCTTTATTATAAATTTGTCATTTTTAATCCGACAAAATCAGACTGTCTTATTTTGATTAGTGATTAATTGTCTCTTTATCAGTTTAAGTCATTGTCTCTCTTCTCTTAGTCATTTTATTCGCTTTGAAAGAATGTTCGCACCACAATCTGAAATGAACTGAAACAAGAAACTATCTATCTCAGAGATTTTTAAACAACCAGTCATTATCTTTCATGAAATCCTATAAAAAATACAAAAATCACAGAAACTTTCACAATGTTCTATTCTTTCACAATGTTCTATACATTCTTTAATACTTGTAAGCAAAAATATTTTTTTAAAAAACTCTGATTCAAATGGCCAAATTATAATTTATTGAACAGTTACTTTTATCTATAATTCCTTTAAGTTATTTTTAATTCGAGTAAATGCATCATTATTCAATTTGGAAAAATATCAACATTTTTGTGACTGATAAAAACCTTTTGTAGGAAACCTAGCACTTGCCCTTTTGTATGTGAATCAATGTGAATACTCTGATTCACATAAAATATAGCACGGAGGGATTTTTTTTCCTCCAAGTGAATCTCTTTATGACGAAGCGATTTTCCACAAAGGATGTGAGAATAATGCCAAACATTTCTGACTGTGAATCGTAACATTAATCATACTTTGAAGAAAAATATTTTTTTAAAGTTAGGTATTCATTCTTACAACAGAAATAAGCATGTACCTTTAATATCAGACAAGCTTGTTTTTCTAATTATCGCAATTTTTTTTTTAAAAAAAGAAGTAACTGATTGATTTTAAATTATTCATAATTGCGTATTTAATGTTGTTGCTTGAATGCAAACGCATATAATGAAAAAAGTTTCAAAATTGGTATCTCCCGAATTCGATAGCAGTTAGTAAAAAAAATAAGAAGTGAAAGTTGACCAATTGAATTTCAAATATGGTCTATTTTATTATTCGACTTAATTAGTCTATTAATATTATTGTCAGTGGAGAAAAAAAAAGACTCTTTAAGATCTGAGACAAGAAAATGCGTTTTGGTACAAAAAAAGAATCTTAGGACATAAGAAAGAAAAGGTTATCACCGTACAGATTTTTACTGAGAACAGTTTTAATGAATGTTTTATTGGTTAATGAAGTATTTGAAGCCATTCTCAGTCAGTGGCGATATCATGCCGTTGTTTTTTATGGCACAAACCCATTGAAGTAGTCAGTGACTTACGCCTCATCAGCGTTTCCTGTTTTGTAGTAGCGCCAACTATGGCCAAGAGTCCGACTTTTGCTACACACTCATCACATTCGCTTGCACAGCCCCTTTTTACAGGGAGGCACATTCACTCTCCTTACAGATAGAACACAGAAGAACAACCATGCTCGAAACGGGGCTCGAACCCGGGTTGCATGTCCGAACCAGGACATCAGCGATTCCTAGTCTTCTTCTTTTGATGATGATGTCATTCCCATTTTACAACGGAAAATGGAGTGCAGTAATTTCTGACGGTAAAAGTCTTGAAACCTGAAGGTAGAAGTCTGACTTCTTTCTCGTATGCAGATGACACTTGCAGACACTCTTGCACAACCTCTCTTTAAAGGGGGTTCCTTTAACACACCTTACAGATAGAACATAGAAGTAATGGTAACGAACAACCATCCTCGAATCGGATCTCGAACTTGGATGCCAGATCACGAGGAAGACACGCTACCATTTGGACAAGACACCGGCTCCTGATCATTTTTATTCGGGATACGAATATTTCATTTTGAGCAATATTTTGACACTATGCTATAAATGTTCGTATATCAGATTTCATATGCTGGGTTTAAATAAATGAAAGTTTATTGTCATTGAACAGATTCAAGCGTATGAGGTTTGAATAACCTTTGATTCCAAGGATGCAACGATCTTAGGAACTTGAAATGTGTAATAAAAATTCATGTTCTGTGATTAAGTCAATTAAGTTAATTTTGAGTTGATAAAAGCTTGAGTTAATATTAACATGGGATATGAAAAACTTACCGTTTCGTTTTGAAATTTTGTTTGTCCTGCTAGATCTTTAAGATTTGGGAACATCCCAAGGATTTTAATAGATAAGAAACTAAATATCTTTTTTGAGATTTTTCATAAAAAAAAGAAAAAAAGAAAGGGAGAACCATTTTGATACCCACAGTACTTTCATAACTGGCTTATTGGAGCAAAATCGTTCTCTAGCACTTTCAAGTGTATTTTAACTCAGAGATAGTAATTTTCTTTGTATAAGAACTCCAACTATTAAATGCGTGAGAAATTTTATCTGCTAAATATATGAGGCTGGATCACTTTTGCAAGTCTCTTGATTGTCTGTGTCTATAGTAAATTTTGGCAGACTCTTGAGATAACCAGCTTATTGCTTTTCTTAGTTCAATCATTTCCATACTATTTGTCTAGTCAAATTTCACACACCATTTGTGCTAAATTAATCTATTGCAAAAAATTTAGATAGAAGGGGCTATTAACGTAACAATTTTTGAGGCACCAGTAAAAAACTCAGGACTTCGTTTAAAAATGTGCGCTGATCCCCCCCTCCCTGAAAGAAATGGAGATGGACTTGTGAGCAGGTTGGATAAATAAATAAAATAAATTAATAACTATAAATTTTCATAATATAAGTTATATAAATTAATTTATTATTTATCTAATATAAAGTTTTAATCTAAATATTGTAATTTTATTTAAAATATCTCAAAGCTTTAATTTATTTCAAAATCTGAAAGATCAAGAGGATCATTATATATATATATATATATATATATATATATATATATATACCTTTCAGAAATTTACTCTTAAAAATGGCAGATATTGTTACGAGGACTCAATCACTGATTTTCATTTTGATATGCGCTTTGTAACAAAAATAAGATGAAAAAAAAAAAAAAAGAATATGTGCTAAAATCATACCAACATCGTTCAAATGAAAAGGAGAATCTTTGTCATGAAACGAAGAAGAAATAAAATATTCCTCTCTCTCAGAATTCAACTGATTGATATGCTTTCTATTTCAGAATTAAGACCGAATTTAGGAAAATTTCTAACTTAAGATACCTCCCCATGCATCTTTTAACTCAAGTTGTACAATCGCTGCATTTAACGTAAGTTGTACCATTGCAGGGTTTATTGTGAATTGTATAATAGGTATGTTCACCCGTTAATTTTATAGATATTCTCTCATCTCAATGAAACTATTTAGTTAAGAATTTAGTATACTTGAGATAGTTGCAATAGAAATTAATTACTTTTTTATGGATATCAATTTAATGATCAAATCTATACCGAAGGGTGCCTTGTTTTCTTGCTAAAATAAAAAAAATGATACATTGTTGAAATAGGCTATGTAAATTTAATTTAAAATCGCTAATTTCTCGAAAATATTTTTTATATAGTTTTTCGATAGCTCAAAATATTATTTAGGAGTTGGTTATTCATAGCATCGTTACTTTCGGATGTTGATAAAAATGAAGGTACAAAATATAAGATCTTTTTAAATCTCATTAAAATAAGCTGTCATATAGTTATAAATCTTAAGTGACTTTTAAAATGTTTATTTCCCAATCCCAGAAGTTTATAATTTACAAAATAATTACTTAACGATAACCATATTTGCCATATTCAATCTTCTTTTGAGGACACGCCAAAAGCAACTTTACGATACTCTCACTGATTCTGATTAAATCTGATCACGAGGTTGTTGTTGCTGGAAATATGAAGAGTTCTCCGGGGACCTTAGAAAATTCAATGTTATCCATTTAAAGAAGCATTATTCATGAAAGTAATTTATGGAATACAACCAAACAGCAAACGGTTCAATTTATTATGTAACCACAAATTGAAAAGAAAAAGTTTCAATGTAATCTGTTTCCAAGCAAATTAATGCTTTATTGACTTTTTGATGAAAAGTAGCGATACTATCTTCCGTTATAATAAATCATTGAAATTAATAAAAGCCTATTTATAGCAAAAGAAAACGCAAAAAAATATCAGTAGATTATTATTTTTAACTTTTAAACATGACTAGATGTATATACTTAAAATGTCTTGGAAAAATTAAATTTCATAGGATATCCTGATTTCATGGAGTTTTAAATAGCGATGATAATTATTTATATTGTGTTTTCTTCAAATATATCTGTAAGTTAAGTAAAACGAATGACAAAAAAGGCCTTGAACGCCCTTAGACGTAAAAAATGTAGTTCGTTTCGAAGTGCAATGAATCTAATCTATCGAATGTTTATTATTTTAAGCATATTTAACAAACGATGCATTTCAATGTTAAAGTGAAAATCATTTTCTTTGCAGTTACTAATACTTTATCTTGACTTTTTTCCCATTGTTGATAATTAAGATACAGAAATTCACATTATTTTTTTATGTAGTAGGCATTGGTTAAGGCATATATTTAATGAAGTTTTTGAAATTATGTTGGATTTACAAATAAAATATCACTCCAATTGAAATAATCGCATTTTTTTAAAAAATATGAGCATTCTCATATACTGCTGTGCGAACATTTAAACGGAAAGTCAGTGAAACGTATCGTAGAAAAAACTGAAAGAGAAAAGGCTTTCTAAAACAATTGAATGAAAATAAAAATTTGATAACCTCATTAATTTATAATTACACAAAATATTTAATTGAAATATTATTTAAGAAAATTTAATACAAATATATTTATTAAATGAAAATTTATAATTACATAAAATATTTAATTGGAATAATTAGCTACTATTATTCTTAAATGGCTCCAATGATAGTTATATAATGAATAGTATTACAATAGTGCCTATAAAAGTATTAGTAATTCAAATATATTTCATAGTTATAATTATTATTTCAAAAAGTTAATTGCCCCATTTCAAACGAAAGGAACTAATCACCATTATAAATAGATAAATAATCTGCTTTCACACATTAATTGAATATTCACTGAATCTTTTATCCTTATTAATAGCTTGTTGCAAATTCAGCATCATTTTTGAGGAATAAATACCCCCGTTCCAAAAATTAACTGCTGAGGAATTTTGGCTACCTGACTCACGTTTATCTGCATTAACCCTCCACTGCACAGGTAGAGAGTCGCGCCCTTGGAGAAACTAAGTTGGGGAGGGGGAGAATATAGAAATTCATTGCTATGAGTTTCCGGCGCACGTAGGCCAATTCTAATCTAAGTTGTCTTATCTTGAAGTGATCCGTCTTTCCTTTAAGCCTGATTCAAATATTTCTATTTCTTATTTATGAGTCGGCTAAAGTAATCAGTTGATTTGCCCGGATTAATGGTGTTTAAAATGTTTTATCTAACTTCAATCTAATGATTCGTTTGGCAAAATGTTTTTAAACAAACGTTAATAGACATTTAATTTATATTATTCTAATATTTTAGAAGCAATTCATTTTATGTATATTTTTCTAATTTCTTGTTTATTATCATGTCAGAATTTGATGTTGGTTTTGGTATGAGATTTTTGGCGTCAACAAAAATCCGTAGGCGAAAAATGTAAATTTTTTTATCTGCGCGAGAATCTCCCCAAAATCATCTTTTAATAACGCGCTGCCATTGCATTTACAAAAACTCTGATTAAAAAAAATAAGAAAATGACTACAGCAAATAAAAACCTAGAAAAATGTCATTTTGAGCACGTGGTTATACGAAATGAAATAAATAGGAAATGTGATATTTTATCAACAATAAATGCAAGACAAAGTTTTTTTGGGTCGTTGGCAATACTAAAGTTACTAATTCAATGAAAAATTAAAATGAATAAAAATGTAATTTAATCTGCACGAGCACGTGGTGCTTGGCCGTTCAAGAAATGATGTCCTGACATGATACATTGAAATATGCATGGTAGATTTCTTTTTAATCTTTATCTTTTTAAATTCAATTTTATTACAGGAAAAAGCCTTGGCAGGAAAAATACAGCAAACTTTCAAAATTTTTAATGAAATCACATCTTATACTGAAACCTATTTTGGATGGGTGGGGAAGAATTTTCTACTTTGATTATCAAAAATTGAAAAGAAAAAAAAAGGGGGGGCTTGGATGAAATGTTAGTTATAACAATGAAAGCAATTTGATGATGAGGAACAATGAAATATTTTGTTATAAAATAAATTTGTAATATTTTTAAAAATTAAAAGTAAAAATTATTGTAAATTACACTATATGGAAATTTTATTTACTAGTGAAAAGAAAAATTTTTCAATTTTAAAATGACTCAAAAATTGCTTATACACTACTGTGTTTTTGGAAGTTAATCGTATAAGGAAAGAATATCAACATTTCGTATTATTTTTAATTAACTAATATTCTAATTCAAATTTCAAAAATAATCCTACAAAATTCATATCGTCACCCTACTAAATATATGTGCACCAAGTTGGTTAAATGGAATGGTCTCCAGTAGATTAAAGGCCTTAAAATATTATTCACTCACGTCACTGAGATCACACGTTACTGTCGTAGTTAAGAAACAAAATAGAATTATAAATGTATTAATTTTTTTTTGTGAATTATTCAAGGTAAAGAGTATTTTTCATGATATGTTAATAAAAAAATTCAAGGCATTAAAAGACAATTTAAGTTACCTTAGAATTCGAAATAAATTTGTTCAAATTGGTCAGCTTTGCATATCATTTTTTTCTTCCTTTGTTTCTCACTTAACACTGCAGTCTTTTGATTATTTGTTATTCTGTTTTGTTTCGTGTGACTTTCGTCAAGGTCAAATTCCTAATTGACTCCCGTCAAGACAGTCGCATGTCCACTGTTACATCACTACGATTCTCACCATTTTCTTCACGTTCTTTCTGTCATGGCGTGCATTGATAATTGAAGAATACTTTTAATCTGAAAATAGTAATATCATAATAGTTGTAAGAATATATATATCTTTTGAAAATAGCTAAATTTGAATATGTATTAAGCTAAGTATGTGATTTGTATAATCATTGCTATCCAAATTCAATGAGTCTGAATATTTCAAGGTGCCTTTGAAAGGGTTAATCTATTTATAAGAGTAGGAAAAATGTATAAGGAAATCAATGTGTCTCTGGAAATTATAGGGAATCTATACATAATATAAAATGGTCTTCTGAAAGCGTCTGTATGTTTGAACCTCAAAAACTCGAGAAATAGTAAACGGATGTCGGAGATATTTATATCATTTTGTACAGAGTTTATAAGGGAAGAATTTAGTACATTAAAGTCATATCAGAGTTAAAAAAAGGAGTTTTATAATTGCGATTTTAACCTTAAGATTATCCGCTCGAAAACCTCTTACTGCGCATGTGCAAATAGCAAGAGCTGTGGTATGCATATGTAATAAATTTATTTGTTTACGTCTGATTTCAAGAAGGGATTTAAATTTTACTATCCCCCGAATAAAAAGAAAATTCTACCTTGGTCGGAAGAGGAAAGAAACGTTCGGCTGGCGAATATCAGAGAAATAATGTCCACATTTAGGGAAGGAGAATATTTTGATCAGCGAAATAACCGAATTTCTTTAAATCGCACTACAACTGAATTGCGGTTACAATGAATCGCCCGAAGGACGAATTGATAGGCTGTGTTTTGTCTACGAACATATTTTTACCTTTTACACAGTCTAAACATTTCTGAATGAGTGCTACGAACAAAATGTTTTGTAGCTATTTTTGATAATTTCTAAACATATTTTTTATGTTTGTTTGATGTTGCGTAACATGCACATGTCGTATAGAGCTAAACCTAAGTTTAAACTAATTTTTCTTCTTTAGATGCTATGTCACGGGCAACGCCGTTCAGGTACTTCTAGTAATTTGAATAAGATACATCTTATATTATGTAATTTAGCTTCAACTATGTTTATTACTGTATAATAAAAACATTTAATGTAGCTTATTTACCATTAGGTAATATTTTTATGCATTAATCACGAAGTTGTTTCATTACATAAATCTATTTATTTATTTTTTGAAAATAGCAATTTTAGCAGTATCAGGATTCTGATGCACAATTCAAGCAACGTTTTTCCTTTGCAGAAATTGGGCTAAGAATTTCATTCTTACTTAAAGAATAAGTACAGAGTATTTAGCCTGCCATATAATGATATAATGCTTGTATCGGAACGATGTTTAAATTTAAAAGACGCAAGGAATATAAGCAGATATATAATATAATACGTATAAGAAATGTATATACTCTGTTTTATTATAATTGCTTACTTATTAATTAAAAATGAAAAAAAAATGAGTATTTATTGATTTATAGTAGGCTTCAGAGCAAAAGTTATAGCGCTACATTTCACCCCCCCCTCTTTGCTCAACATTGACTGCTGAAACATTAGTAAACAATGTCACGTCCACCCTATATTCCTCTCAGTAGGTCATGACCTTGACTTGTGCATTCTTTAGAAAGGAAGTAAAAGGGACAATCTAAAATCCGGAGTACAAATAGTGAGATCGTTTCTACCATCACTTCCTCTCTTCAACCCAACTTATGCAGCGTGATTTTTTAGTGATGACACTACTTCTGCATACCCCCCCCCACAACTCCTGAAGCAGAATAGTAGAGACTCATTAGAAAATAACATGATCAGAAAATGAAATTTCAGAAATAAAGTTTTTTTTTTTAATCTTTAGTAAATTCAGAATTCTGATGATCATTTAAATAGAGAAAATTGCTGTTTTTATTCTATTAAAATACAAAGCTGAATTTAGCTCTTATTTTACTACATTTTTTAAATTATTATTATCGACTAAATACTGACAGTTATAAATTAAATAATTGTCAACCTCTTGCATTTTCCTATCTTTTTTTGAATATAGAATTAATTTTCTTGATAGTTTAAGTTTGTAATATTTGGTTTTTGTCTTTCGAAATGTTTTTGAAAAACAGTTCGAATAAAAGAATTTTAAAAAATCAAGAATCCCAAACAATCTGAAAGGATATATTTAATTTCAATTTATTGTCTGAATTTTTTTTTCTCTATTTCTTTTTTCACAATCATAAACAGTATTATTTATTGTTTAAAAAGTTAAATGAATTATTATTTTCATTTTTTTAGGCAAAACTAAAAAAGTTTTTATTTAAAATTTTTTAATAAAATTTAGAATCACTTTAATAAAGGGAAAATATGACAAAAGAAAAAATAGGTTTGCGCACAGAATATTTAATGAGATTTATTAGGTATTTAAATATAAAAATTTTAATTATAAAAACATAAATAAAATTTCTAAGTATTTTCAATGAAAATATTTGAAATTCTTATTCCACTCCAGACAATTTTGATCAGAATGTTTCCTAGAATAAATTAAACCAATCAAACAAGACCTTTGCGTAATATCCTTTTCTTTATCTTTCGTTTGATAAATTGTTTGATACCGTTACAGATAATATATATGGTGTGTATCTTTCGAGACAGTCTTCATAATTTATTTGTTACAAAAGCTTATTCATCTAGAACAAGATTTAAAGAAGCTTTTGGGGAATCGCAAAACATCCTTTATTTCGAAGACACATTTAATCAGCTGAAAGAGGCTGATTAGATTACATGTATGTATTCATGACGTAAATAAGAGAAATGAACGCCTAGAATTTTCTTTTACCATAGAGTCAAATTTAAGAGACCATAATTGTAGGGTCAATGACAAGGTCTCATCTTCAAGGTCGAATTATACCAGGTTCAACAGAGCTGGAAAAGCTTTTTTATCATAAAATAAATCTATTCATTATTATTATTTTTACTTTATCAAAACGAATATAAAAAAAAACAATTTGGGTAAAAAAAATTTAAACTCAACGAATGTCTATTTTTCAGGCCTTCATAGTTCGAAAAACACAATTTTTTAATTATACCTCTGAGCATGATAGCTGAAAAACGATTGATTCATGCAGGTGAAACTTGGTGTATGGATTTCAAAATTGTTTTGTAGATTTCTATCATATTAAGAGCAATCCATCCACAAGAAATCTGTTTATCTGGCTATTCGAGTGCAAGTGAACTGAAAAACGTATAATGCTAGGTAGATAAAATTTGTTGAACAGGTTTAGGATTTATAATTCGGATATATATACATCTGTAATAAATTTGGAACCAAATTTGTCGTGACTCTGTACTTCTCTATGCATGTAAACGACATACTCCAAAAAAAAAGTAATAACTTGAGCGAATGGAATTTGATGCATGCACATAAAATGTAAATCCTTAATCTGGATCATTCAATTCCTACTGTTAGATCACACTCATCCAATCAACTTCAAGTAAATTTTTTAAAACTTGTAGCGGATGGCATTGGATGTTAACCATTTAACCGGTTTGCCCGTACGCCGTACGTGCATCGATTTATCGGATTTTGGTAATTGTAAACAAAAAGTAAATCATTCATAACAATTATAATTCAATAGTAAAATGACTTCGAATACGTAGGTAAGCCAAGTATTCAATGGATTTCTATTTGAATCAAAAAAAAGAAAATATTCCCAAAATATAAGATGTCATCTTATTAGATAGAAAGGAAAAGAAACCAGTTAAGGGGGTAATACAGTTTTTTTCAAATATTAATTCATTAATTTTTTATTATTTAATTAAAAACCACATTTCTTGCCAAAAATCTTCATTTCCCCGCATTCATGTAAGTAACGAATTCAGTTTCTTTTTTCCATAAGGTTAGGCTTAAAACTTTTTAAGCCCATTATTTCAAACGATTCTGTTTATTTTTTTAATGTTTGAAACATTTAAAATTAAATACTGTTAATTAATAGATTTTTTCCAGTTCATTTTGAAGTACTTTCGAATAAAAATAATACAAAATAAAGAAAATAAGAAATTTCAAATTTGTATTGTGTTACCCCAACTGGCTTAGAAAATTCAAGCATTTTGAATTACTACAATTCAATGCTAGTATAATTTTTTGATCAATCATTTATAGTTAGGCCTGGATAGCCTGGTTGGTAGAATGTTGGACTCGCATCCTTTGGGTTGCGAGTTCGAAACTGTCAGCCAATGATTCTCCGTGTGTGGTGGACGTTAAATTTGTGTTGGTCACGAAGTTCTCCATGTGGAGAGTAATACCGTTGGGGGTACTGGGTCAGAGGTGATCGTTCTCTGTTTCAGGTCTAAATTACGATCGGTATTTGATTGATTGAAATGTATGAATGAAGTTCACCCCGCAAAAAGGGGCTTGTGATGTATGTGAGCTAGATTTATGCCCTTGGGTACTCAAGGGTCCGTACCCTCAGAAGCTACTGCACCCCTCTTCCTATTGTAAAGCGGAACATGAGGATAGCAACATCAATTGTGATTATTATAAAGCTTTCACCGCAGTCTAATGTTTTTGTTTTCATTGGCTGATTTACCCTGAAAAGGTGGATCTATTTTACTTTAATTTTTTAAATTAAAATTTATTTAATAAATAATGTTTTCTCCAAAAAATATTTTTATGTATCAAATTGTGGTAGACATTAAGGATGCGATATTTTAATGGCTTTACACCTGTTCTGACTTCTATGTACATGAACCTAACGGAATCGAGTCCTCTGAAATCATATTATCATTAAAAATTTAAGCATAAAGGTAATTAGTTTCAAATTGCCCTTTTTTTTATATACGGTAATGTAATTCTTCATGCATAATTGCTCAGATAATTAACTGATTTTTTTCTAATTTGCTATCAAGTAAGAAAAAAGTACCGCTAAATATATTAAGAAAGGCATCTAATTGGAATTTCAGGGGGGAGGGAAACGATTTTTTAAAAACAATTGCGCAATAATAATAATAATTCTAATATTTTAATAATTCTTATATTTTAATGAAGACGACCATTTTTCTTATGATTAATGGCATTTAATCCTCTGATTATGGTCGATATTTTACTTTATTTAACAGTGAAAAAAAACTGAATGCATTATTTATAGTTAATTAATATATTTAGTATATTATTATTAGCTATGCTTAAAATTTACGTACTTTACATTTAAAATAGTTTTGAGGCATATTTTAAAAATTAATTCTTATATATGTTGTTATTAATAGCACTTGTCTATGGACAAGCCCCCTGCTGATACAGCAGCAGATTTAAGCCGAAGGGAGCGTCTCTCGATTTTGAAGTAGCGCCAACTAGGGCCAAGAGTACGACTTTAGCTACACACTCCCCACATTTGCTTGCACGGACCCTTTTTACCGGGGGGCACAGTTACACATAGCACACATAAGAACAACCATGCCCGAACCAGGACTCCTAGAAAACGAGGAAGATGCGCTACCTCTGAGCCAAAGAGCCGGCACTCATATATAATCATACGCATAAATTTTATTCAGAAAATCTTTTATTAAACTTATCTTTTGTAATGAAATTCAGAAAAGAAAATTTCTCCCCTGTATGAATAAAATTTATGCTGATTAATAATCTAGGACTAATGCTTACAAATAAATACAAATACTTTTGAAACAAAGTGAAATGCTGTCAATATGTACAACTTAATAATAGTGCTCTTCGCCAACGTATATCAAGTGATATATGGGAAGCTTATAAGTTGTTCGAAAGAACAGTCCATAAAATTTCAAGTCTAATAATCAAGAAAGTCTAATAATCAATAAAATTTTGAAAAAAAGGGCATTAGAAAATGAAATTACCTTGAAACATTTAAGATGCATCAAGAAAATGACCTTGAATGATGATTTATATGAAATACATTTTATTATCTTGATTATACGAATATAAATTTTTAGGGCTGATTAAATTATCTAATTAAGTAGACTTGTATCAAAAAGTTAAAATGCTTCTTATGATTTCCCTTTTTTCGCTAATTCATATGAAAATAAATAAATATTCAACTTATTTTCTTCCGTAGAAAACATTTATGTAATCCAAAAGCGTGCATGCAATAGCGAAATACGCCTTTTAAATACTACAATACTTAAAAGCATTTAAATACCTCGAGTTCTGTAGCCAAGCACGAAGAGTAATTCTTCTATTCATAAACTAAAGAATGGATTTTCGTTTCATAACACACACACGAGAAAGAGTCTAGTTCCTACGAGGCTTATAAGATGCGTATATTTTCGTATGAAATGTGTCACGAGGCCTTAAAGATGCAGAAACACTCTTCTCGAAATTTGAAGAACGGTCTGAGTGAAATGTCATAGTTTTTAATGTTTGTTTTAACTTGTCCAGATTGTAGCAAGGGATCTTCTGTCAGTTTTTATTTATTGCTTTATAGCGTTTATCTTCCTTTGGAACAATTCTACTTTTTTCGGAACGTAAAGATGGATGGTAGATTCTGTTTTCCCTTCAAATAAAGCAGCGAAGGAAAAAAAAATGTCACTCAAGAATATCTGTCAAATGAAATATGCTTCAAATATAATTCCAGTTTCTGTTTTTGCCCGAAAACGAAGGATTATTTGCGAGATGATTCAGGAATTATAACGAAAATTTCAAGTTCATTTTGTATGTATTGTAATTTTGTTCAGTTGTAGTATACGAAATGAAAGCGACCTTGATAATTAACTGTGTGATTAAAAAAAAAACTGTTGTGTGATGAAAACTAAGTGAAGTTTGTCTGTTACGATGAATTTTAATACTCGTGATTTGATTTTGGCTCTGCTGTGTGCCTTCCTTGGTAGCGTGAAAGGTCTGCTCGTATCAAAAGTCAAATCTTTGGGTCCAATTGAAATTTTTGGACTGAGAAGTTTGGGAGCGACATGCCTCATTATACCCATAATTATTTTCTGGAACTATAAACTATGGTATGACTATAAAAGTAATTTGATACTTCTAGCGAGATCAGTAATTGGTAATATAGCCGTTTGTAGTTACTATTTTGGATTCGCTTATCTACCGATAGCTGAAGCATCCCTTCTGTTTTATTCGACGCCTGTGTTTGCAATCTTTATTGGATGCATATTTCTGAAGGAAAAGTGTGGACCAAGTGAGGTGGTGTCTGTCATATTTTCATTATTGGGGATTATACTGGTGTGTTATCCAGACTTCACATTTGATCCAGTAAAAGGTACAACAGATACTTTCAAAGGCGTGGCTGGATCAATCATTGGTGCCGTTGCACAAGCTGTTGCTTTAGCTGTGGTCAGAAAAATAACCTTCATACCTCCGGCAGTTGTCAGCTTTTGGTGGGCCCTAGTGGGAATTCCATTTTCTGCTACTCTCAACACTCTTCACATTGGAAAACTTCACTCCTGGGAATGTGGATTGGAAGCTTGGATCATCATATTGATTGCCGTGATAGGCTTCGTTAGTGAACTATGCCTCGTAGCGGCTTTGAAATCAACTGACGCCGTTATTGTATCCATAGCACTTACGTCGGAGATTTTATGGGCTTTCATTCTACAAATATATGTGAATAACGAGTGGCCGGAATTCTGGTGCATTCTTGGAGGTATGGCAATTGTGTTTTCTATTTCTTTGTCACCTATAGTGACTTGTATATCTTCGAAAACAAGCAAGTTTCATGTCGGTAATGAACAATCAGAAAATGAGACTAATGAGGTAACTAACAAATGAATAATACTGGAGACAAATACAAACAGTTTCGATAATCCTTTAAGGATATATGATTAATCGTCTTTTGAAAGTATTATGATGTTATATAATCTGAGAATTTTTCTAAAGATCTGTTAAATTGTTTTAGGCTGTTAAGAATATATTTATTATAATGCAGTTTGTTAACGATTAAAAAAATTATGAAAATGTTTGTTACGAACTTTTCCGAAGAGTATTCTGTGGTTTAGAAACACTTTACATGGATATTATTTCTCAGGACCTTAATACATGATTTATTTTTGATGTATGTTTATTTGTTTTCAATGTGTAAAGTAAAAATATTTATTTTATGAACGTTTATATTATTGAATTGTTTGAATGTCTATTCTGATTTAGTCATATCGATAATAAATGTCTAATGTTTACCTCAAGAAAGATTCCGGTTGAGGAGAAATGTGTAGTAGAAAAAATCTCCTTATTGCTAAAAATAATTATTCACGTTTGAAATAACTTTCATTAAAAAAATACTGCAATTTTTATCATTTCAAAATGCAGAAATTGAAATGAATAAAAAAAGTTGACCAATTAATTGGTGTACGAGACTGCGATCTTAAGTTTAATTTAGAAGTTAATAAATTATTAAATATCAATAATAATCAATTATCAATAATAATTATAATATAATAGTCAATAATTACGAAGTTTTTTTATATGCAGTAATATTTTTTTATCAACAATTATCCTGAATTGTGGAATTAAGGATAATTGAAATTAAATGCAATAAGGATAATTGGGGAATTAAAATTAAGTTAAAAAAAACTATCTTATTTTGAATGATATTTTTATTTCTTTCTTGGTTTTCGAAGCGATTATATTCGAATAAAATACAATTAACGAACTTGTGACAAGATATCATTTAAATATGAAGCATGAAAAAAAAAATTATTGCCAATATGAAAAAAGATTTTTGAAATTTTTTTTCGATGCATATCTCTGATCTAAATCGTTTTTTACCGAGACTAATATTGGTACTTCTAAATATAATATGAAACAACAAGGAAACTCTTTTAAAACAATTCAACAATGAAGGGTTATCACATGGTGATGAGCTAAGTTTCCGTGCAGTTTTCCGGTTTCGTGATTCATTTCTTATTAGGTTACTTAGAATGACGTATACGCATGTTTTTTAAAGGGTAATTTTCAGCAATCGTGACAGAAATAACAAATAATTGGATGCAATCATTTTAGAAATTTAGAAACGTAGAAATAAATTTATTACAAAACTGTTTCCTAAGAAATACATTCAGTCAACAGTGATTTTTGAAAATTGGAAATGGTTTGTATTTTTGAATTTATTTGTTCAATTTCAAAGTTTTTTCAAAAGCTAAATTTTACTTTATTATATACGAAACGTAAGTCGAGACAATGCTTTAATAATCAAAACTTTGATCTCATGTTTTTGATGAATCTTCAAGTTTACTGAGTTTGAAAGGCACATTTTTGAAACTAAGTCTTTGTATAGGCCAATGAAAGAAACAATACGCAAATCCAACAAACTTGGTCGATTAAATTGGTTATGTAGACTGTATACTGACACTGTAGACGTTTATCAATTCTTTTTACAAATACATGTATTTAAAAATATATCTTTCCATGTTTATTTGAATATGGCGATTCGAAAAAATGAGACAGATGGGTGAAATTCAGCATATGGTTCAAATTTTTTGACTGAATCCTGGGTCATGGCGATGTTGCTCGACTCCCCCCCCCCCCCATTTTTTCTCTGTATTTTGATAAGGAGTCATTAAAATTCAGAGACATAATAGAACTTAATATTTTACTCTCAGTGACAAAGATTTTGTATAAATATAGAAACAGAATGAAAAAGATGTTTGAACTTCAGTTTTTTTATGTTAGTATTTTTGACAAATGTTTACTACCATTTTGTTGAAATATTTTATATACGAGAAATTTTTGTCTTGGTGATTTAGAGAATTTGTTTAGAGAATACATCTTCATTAAACCTAAATATATTTGCCAAAAATTAAAATTTTACACATTTATTAAAATTTTATTTTTGTATGGATGAGATGTGTCGTACTAATATTTGAAATTTCTTAAGCGATTTTCTTGGGTGTGTACATATGGGATAACTGGTTGAAGTGAAGATTATTGTTCTACCCGAGTTTGTCGCCAATACTGCAACCCAACGGAACTCTCTATTAGCTACTGTTACTGTTAACAATGGTTGAGTTGAACATGAATTAAAATTATTTTATGAAAAATATTACATTAAAAATATATCGATTGAATATTTAATTTTTTTTCATTATAATGAAATTTTTTTATTACTAAATAAGACACTATTTTGTTTTTAATGTGAATATAAACAGAAAATATTTATTATTTTGCAATTTTTAATTTTAAATATGCACTTTAAATAATCTTCTGAATTCTTATTTTACGAAATCGTATTGCATTCTTACTTTAAAAGTCAGATGCAATGGAATTCTTCACAGTTCTGGTCATGCTTTTTTCGCTCTAATGCTTGGTTTCCTTGATAATTTGATATGTCAGTAATTGTGCAAGAATGGATGTAAGGTAAAAGAAATGACAGACAGTATTTTGAACCTGCAGGATGGATGAAGGGTGAGTGGAGTATAATTTTTAACGAGTTGAGGCAGTTAGGAAAGGATGTTTGTTTGAAATTTTATGGAAAATAGTTTATTTGATTGCTTTTTACGCCGTTCTTTCTCTTCTTTTGATTATGTACTGTGCCTGTTATTCACACAGTCCTTATGTTTATGAGCTAACGAAGTTGTTAGGTTCCCTATTTAGTTTCTAGTGAAGCCGTAAGATATTTTTTTAAGTTAAAAAATTTTACCCGGTGCCTTCTACATATGTCGAAGGCATCACATTCTCTAACTTTTGCTCTGCGTCCTAAAGACCGGCTCAAGCAGTCTGAAAAAAAAATATTTATCAGTAAAAAATCGTAATTATATTACTGAAAGTAGTAACCGTAACAGTTCCACATAAGTGTTTGTTTACTTTGTCCGCCATCTTTATTGGCGACTTGGCACCCTTGGCGCAGCAAGGCGCACACTAAGCCTCACTTTTACCGGTTAACTTTATACAATCATTCGGTAAAAGGGTATTGGTGATAATGATTAGCGACAAAATGCAATTCAATTGCAAGAAAATTATCAGTCTCACAGATAATTTTTTTTAGAAACAGCACAATCAATTTTTTCATTTTTTTAAATCTCATTTCAATTTCCATTTTTTTTATTGTCACTATTTTCCAATCCAAATGTCATTTTTACTGTCTTTGGACAAAACAAATTTTTGCAACTTCATAAGCTGGAATTATTGCACTAAAATAAGAAAAAGAAAGTAAAATTTAAGGTTATTAATTGGTGATCTGAAAATATCAGGAGAAATCGGTTCCGGAAAATATCAGGAGAATATATATATATATATATATATATATATATATATATATGTTTGTGTTTGTGGGAGTCTAAATAAATCTTCCAAAAATTAGACTCTTCAGATAGCGGGATTTTAGTGGCGTGATGTCTAGGGGTTTTTTTAATATTTACGGGTTAGTTTCTAAACCAAAATTAAAATAATACAAACGAAGGATAAAGAGATTTCTTTAGAAAAAATAAAAGAATTTATTTAGAGTTAAAGGGGAATATTTACAGGGGGAGTATTTACAGGGAAACATTAAAAAGAATTAAAACATGGAGATATTTAATAATCAGAAAGTTAGATTATTTCCTCTAGGAGGACATTAGAGATGGGGAAACATTATGACTGAAAATATATATTACCGCGTAGCCGCTGATCTTAGCGGGAATCGCTGACGCGTGAAGACAGGCGTCTTCTCTGGACGAAAGTTAGTGAGCCTCTGATTCAAAGGTAATTGGGACAGACTTTCGAAAGACCGATAGTAGGCGTTGTTCTGGAATGCAAACTAATTAAAAATAATGGCCCTCTGGGAAATAATCTAACCTTTACAACACTTGCTTTGGATTTCATATATCATCGAATGTTGACAAAACAAGATGAAGGCAGATGTTGGTTAATTAAAATGGTTCTGTGGAATATCCTACATATATATATATATATATATAAAATGGTTGAAGAGTGCTTTATAAGAAATATGGATGCCACGAGTGCCTTCCTTGCGAGACATATTACTGAGAAGAGTTTATTTAATGTTTTCAGTTTCAAGAAATTATCCCAAAGAATTTAATTTCCATTAATAAATTTATTTTCATCATTATCCGTCCTTTTACCATAATTACAGGTCTATATCAAATTTTAAACCTGAGGAATCAAAACAGGTGTTGTAACTGCTTTTCGGTTTTTACCTTAAAACAAAATGCGTCCTGTTATGATAGACATATTTCCTGGAAGACAGAGATAGATGTTCATGCGCATGCGGAATTAGAGTGGGTGTCGAGACAGCGAAATGTTCTAAATATAACACAGGGTCTCAACAGCTCAATTTTAAAAAAATTGTATTGTTTAAGCAATTACTTTTCCGATGTTTTGTGAAAGAGCAAGGTTTAACGAACTTATATTAAGTAAAAATTTTATAAAGTGTCACCCCCCTCTCTCTCTCACACACAAAGAAAATATAGACATTAATAATTTTTTATGTTTTAAGCCTCCTTGATTGAGGAATGTGAATTTCCAGAATAATATTTTTCCTTAATTATTCTAAGTGTGTGAAAATGAGATTCCGAAAAAGAAATAATTTAGTAAAAGAAACTAAAATTTGGTTTGATAAAAAGAAATCTGTATCTAATTCTGAAAAATCTGGAGAAAAATCTAGAATGAATACTCAATTTCCCCCCCACTATATAACGAAGTTAAACATAAGATGCCCTATATTATGTAAATATATGATAAAATTTAAGGTAGAAAATTTTTGAAGAATTTTCAAGTGCGTGTTGCCTTTTTAGGAGTCATCCACGTCTTCTAACCAGGATTCAACATCATTCTTCGTATTAAAATAGTTTTATGGGAAAAATAAATAATAAAAGATTAAAATAAAATCTGATATGTATATTTCAATGTATCATGTCAGAAAATCATTTCTTGAAAGACCAAGCACCACGTGCTCGTGAGAATTAAATTGTGTTTTTATTCATTTTAATTGTTTCATTGAATGAGTCACTTTAGTATTGCAAACGATAAATTTTTTTTTCTCTCGCATTTATTGTTTAAAAAAATATAACATTTCCTATTTATTTCATTTCATTTCATTTAATCACGTGCTCAAAATGACATTTTTCTAGGTTTTATTTGCTGTAGTCACTAACCTATTTTTTTAATCAGAGCTTTTGTAAATGAAATGGCAACTCGCTATTAAAAGCTGACTTTTTGAAATGCTCCTGCAGATAATAAAATTTTTATTTTTCGCCTACGGAATTTTGCTGACACCAAAAACCTCATCCGCAAAACAACATCATGTTCTAACATGATAGAAATAAAGTCTATCCAACATCAGAGTTATAGAATATATTTGATGTCTAATTTGAACCTTTTTTTTAAACACTCAAAAACATCCTTATTGTTTTCTAAAATTAATGAATCATACTTGAAAATTAAGAGTGGTTGAAAATACTTTGAAATTTAATATAGTTCCATTTAGAATTTCTAGAATACTTAGTGACTGTCCTTTCAGAGAAATTTCAAACATTGAAGCAATAAACAAGACATAGATCTAGAACCCGGCGTATTATGATCAGCTAGACTCAATTCCATCGAAAACTAGAATTATGTTAGATGTTTTGGTTTGTGAGGCACGTTTCAGGAAAAGTTAATTGTAATCGACTTAACTCTTTCACAACTCTCATTTGTGGAATTGTTGAAGAAACTTGACGAATTTTTTGACCGGTAATGTGCTTTTTTTATCATATGTTTACAAGTCAAATTTACGAGTTCTGTCTTTATTTTAGATTCTTAAACCTTTCAAGGTATTAATTAGACACATCATTTCTTGTTTATGCGATCTATAATTATCTACAAAGAATTTAAAAAGTTTTTATTGCTTTCATTTCAAAGTGTAATAAAAATAACTTAATGATAAATTAACATGCAAATTTATTTGTAATGATTTTATTTATTTTTCTATCATTTCCTACAAATTAATTTATTTTTAAAAAATAACCGTGTTAATATGCTTCTAACTTGTAAATTTATTTTTAAAGTTCTCAAAATCCTAAATATTTTTTTTCATGTTCCTTTATGACCGCAGGATCTGAATACAAAAATAATGACTGAATAATGTTATTTAATTAATTAGTTTTAAACTGATGATTTTAAAGTATTTCTAAATAGTTTCACTTTTTTCACATTAACTTCTTTTTATCAACAAAGAAATTTTTGTGTTGAGGAAAGATAGTAAAGATATTTATTTTTTAAAAAATTTCAAAGGATATTCCATAAAACTCAAAATAATTCTCAAGGTAATGCATTTGAAAAAAAGAAGTCGATTTTCAAAGATGCGAAAATAAGTGTATTCATCATATCAAACTTAAATTATGGATATTATTTTTTTCAAAATTAATACAAATAAATAAAGTAAGAAAACTAAGAGAAATTCCATTTTCACTTCTAATTCCATTATAATTTTTCATGTATTTCAGGAATTCTATATTGTTTTCACTAAAAGGAAGCGCCTTCTATCGGTACAACTTTAATTTATTTTATTGCTTTTTATATGACTGAATTCCAAAATATTACAAAATAATAAAATATTTATCTTGATTTCGAATTCTAATAGCTTGAATTCTAAATAATTATGATAATTAGTTTCAGTGTCCTAATTATTACTTATTTATTATTCGGATTTAAATGTTTTTTAAATTAATACTTCAAGATTTAAAAATCAAAACGTTCTTTCAAAAAAAAAAAAAATCTGAGCTCATAAAGTAAGAAAATTTAGAAAAAAATATTTGGGAATTTATTTTCATCGCTAAGGGGTCTATTGAGATTTTTCATATTTCATCCTACTTCATAGTTTTTACTAAAAGAAAGCGCCCTCTATTGGCAGAGCTTTCATTTATTTTAGTTCTCTTTATTTTATTGAATTGCGCAACATTTCAAAATTGTAAGTTTAATATAAAAAAATTATATTAATCCATAATTCTTATAAAATAATTTAGTATTTATTTATTATTAATGTTTTCATATTTTTTAGTAATACTTCAAGGTTTGAAATAATTAAAATATAATTTAGAATAGCATTATAAATAGAATACTTATTTTTGTATTGTAAACATGTTCTTCAAATTAATTAAGTCCTTATTCCTATCTATATTCATTTTTTTCTAAATTGTAATTCCTTTTTATAATAAAATGAAAATTTAAAAAAACTTTTAATATATACTGCAGATAATTTTAAACTTGAAAAAATTTCAAATGAAATTCCGAATTTATGATGAAAAAAATATTTTTATCAAATAATTTCGTACTGTTAAGAGTAATTATTTAGGTGGATAAGTACACGTAAAATGTTTTATCATTGAAATAAATTATTAATCTAATTTAGCAACCAGCTGGTTCGTCGGGATTATTGATTATATTTAATTGTATTCAAATCGTTTAGATAAAACGCTATGTCCTTAATTTTTTCTTTTTTTTAAATAATAAAATATTTTTTTAACAAAATCTTTTATACGTTCTGTTTATTCTATGTAAGATATTTCCAATAGAGACCTGTACCACTACATCCTAACTCTTAAGACGCTAATGTACATTTCATTATTTTAATTTTTCTTCTAAAATCTTCTTCATTTTGCTTCAATTGAAGAAAACCTTGCGATGAAATATTTGATGAAACATTGAAAGCGGAATTAAATTTTAAATTGACAGTGCATACCACTATTGGGAAATTAAATAAAAGAATATTTTTTTAAAAAATACCAACAATTCAGGAAATGGTTAGCCATAGGTCAAGTGAACTTGACATGTAGAGATCCCTAGGTGCATCTTTATGATTAGTAGATTTGTTATTTTGGTCAGCACATTTCGTTTAAATGTTTCTACCCTTAATAGATCCTAAAATCGTCAGCATAATACCAAATACTATTTTAGAACAACATTTGCCGCCTTTCTGGTACAGAGGTAGTGCGTCTTCCTCGTGCTCTGGGAGTCCCGGTTCGGGCGTGGTTGTTCTTCTGTGTGCTATCTGTGAGATTTGTGACTGTGTCCCCCAGTAAAAAGGGGCTGTGCAAACGACTGCGATGAGTTTGTAGCTAAGTCGTACTCTTGGCCCTAGCTGGCGCTACTTGAAACAAGAGGCACTTCTTCCGGCTTAAAATTTGCTTATATAGTCAGCGGGGGCTTGTCCATGGCAAGTGCCATAAGCAACAACAACAACAGAACAACATTTGCGAGATTTTTTTTAGCTTTTTTAAATAATAATCCTTCATTTTTAATGATTAGAAATAATTTATACATGCATTTACATTTAACGGTAAATTAAAAATCTAAAATTTCTTGCAAAAATTTATATTTATATCACTAATTGTAGAATTGTTTTGAATTCTTCTGCGTACCACAGTATCAACTCTTGTCTTACACATCTTTAATTCATATCATTATTTACACCAGCTCAAGCACAATGTTTATTTCAAAACTTTGGTAAAGTTATCTAAATAATGCTTATCTAGCATTGTATTTGAAATAAAGTTCAGCTTGCAGTATTGTTTTAAAGCTGTATTGTTTCATGTTGACTTTAGCTATTTACGATTTTTAATGATCAAAATATCGCTATATTTGGCTTAATGGTACTTTCGGTTGGAAACTTTGCAATGAGCAATTGTGTATTTGCATTGGTTGAGAAGTGTTTTAAATATGTTAAAAAGAACACTCAAACGCTTTTCCAAATAATTGCAAAGAGAACCTTTTGATCTCTTTTGTGGGCGTTCCTTTTTAGGAGGCTTTTGTTTCAGAGAAATTCTTCGCAGAAGGAAAAGATAGGGGAAACAATTAGAGTGGAGATCAAAAGGATTTCGTTCTCAGTCATTAGGGCGTGGCTAAAGTTTCCGATTTATAACTTCTCAATTAGCCTCGATGCAAAATTAGAAACAGGTTAATTAATGCTTCTAAACAAACAGCTTAAACCTAAACAAGCTGAGAACAGAAAAGAATACCTCGATTTGAAATACTTTGGTAAAAGATATCTTTTAGAAACCCTCTCCCCCGCACACATGAAAATTGTGAAATTAAGAAAAATATATAGAATTTTTTTTTCTAACAACGATAGAATATATATTTTAAATAAAGTAATATAATTGCAAAAATATTTCAGTGTAACATTTTCTTATTTTTTTTTAAATGAAAAAAGTCGGACGGTACTATGTTATGAAATTAATGAGGGTAAATAAATTTCTGTATAATGATTTATTTTTATTATTCGTCGAATCAATGATTATTAAAGATTAAATCATTGATATTTAAGACGGTACAAAAATAATTTAAATTAGCAATTGAAACCTGAAAGTGATTAAGAAAAAATGCAAAATTCTCCCACCTTGCTTAACATTAATATATAGAATTTTAAAAAAATAAATATGGAATTTATGTTTTAAATGAAATTAAAAGTAGTAATGAAATTGCCATAAAATTACCATAATTGCAAAAAAATTACAATGTAACATTTCCATATAGTTTCAAGTAAAAAAAAAAGAGACAGCATTGCTTTATAGAATGAATAAGCGTGAAGAAATTTTTTTGCTATGGTTTAATTTTATTATATATTAATTTAACGATTATCCTCTTTCTGTTTCTAACCATGGCTCTGAAAAAAATATTAGACAAGTAAATCATCGACAATATTAAAAGAGCAAGATCAACCAATCCCAATTGGCTTGGCGCTAAAGTGCCCATCACGCCATTTTGATATTGATTCCATTTTTATTCAGAAGTAATAAATTAATTACATGATGCGTTTTCAAAAATCTGCTCATAAATATCAAAATACTAAATGTAACATGCGAGTACCTTCATTGCTAATCAAAAACAAAAACAACAACTATTTGGCTTTTAGAGTCCGCTGATCCAAATGAAACTGACTGAAAATTTATGAGCGTATGAAGACATACTTCCTGTTTACTTTAATCCGACTTTTACCGCCATCTAGTGTTTAATACCTACGCTATTAGCAAAGGGCCAACTTGCCCCGGTTTCCCCTAATATTTAAATTGTTGGCATTTAAGCCATAAGATGATAATAAAAGAATTCAATAATTTTTATTATTTATTGAATGCTAAAAATGATAGTGAAAATTTAAAATCCACGCCACCATAAAAAAATATTTTTTATTCAAAGTGAGCAATGTTTTAAAGTTTAAGAATTTTCTGGTATTTCTGGTGAGAATTGTCTGGTAGAATTTTTTGCAATTTGTTAAAAAGGAATTCACTAATCTAAACGTCTTCGCAAAATGATTGATTCCACAAATTTTTTACAATTTTCCAACATTTAGTTTTTAGCGTTTAAAATCTCTGCCACTTTTTCACACAATAATTAACTGACTCGGTTATCAATAATCAACAGAGTATTAATCAAGAAGGTTATATTGAAATTTTTTGTGTGTCTTTCGCTTATAATTGGGAATATGGAGTTTTCAGAATTGTTTCACAAGTACATAAGACATAACAATAATGAAATTTTAATGGAACTGATGTAAGCTACTCTCACACAAATTAAAGCTTTTAAGAAACTCGAAGAGTTAGCATTGCGTGATGAACCACGGATGTAACTGACAAAGTGTTTACTGGCAAGTTTTTATTTTTATTATACTATACAATAATATTATAAATTCTATGCTTGAGATTTGCTAGAAAAGTTTATATTAATGGATTTTATTTAAAATAGTTTTTCTAGCATTGTTATACATTACATATATGCGACTTTTTTCATTGTAATAACTTTTCGTATACTATATGTCTAATAATAAGTCCATGGTTTCTAGAATGAAAAATTTCTTTTCAAAACTCGATTTCTTAAAAAAAAAAAAAGCTAATTAAGTTTATTTGGAGTGCAGTAAATCCATTAGGAAAGCTTTTTTTTATTTCGTTAGTTTGATGCGGCTGTATAGAGAGTGAACAAGTTTCATACTCAAAATGACTGAGGATAAAAACAAGCAGTTTCCTATTATACACTAACATCATAACTCATTTTAAATTTCAGCTTATAATAGTGTCAAACCATTTTTAAAAGAAGAAAATCTCTAAACTTTTCTCATTTTCTTGTAAATTCTGTAAATAGTTTTGTTTTTATTTTATTCTTCTTACTGTATATATCTTATTAATTAAAATAAAATCTCCGTAACATGCCCACCAAACCGTGAAGTGACCAGAGTGGTCACAGATACGGGGGTATGAGACGGCGTTCTGTTCTGTATAGAGAGTGGGTTTCGACTCAAGCGTTATTTCCTTATCCGACCATAATTACATAATTCAGTGAAAGGAAATTTGAATTCAATAAAAACTAGACTTAATATTATATGAATTGGAAATAAATGATTTGAATCTTTTAGGTAGTCAAGTCATTAATTTTATTTGAATGAACTTAAGTTGGATTAATTAAAGTCGAGATTGAAATTATTCAAGATTTATATTTGAGTTGTCCTCTGAATGTTGTGCCATGGTGTCAGGTGACGATTGTTGTGCCTGAAGGAACACAGCATTTTAAAAACTTCTAAGTGACATCAAGAGGATGTCACTTAGAAGTTTTTAAAATGCATTTAAAGACATTAAAGACATTTAAAAGGCATTTAAAAGACATTTGTCAGAGATAGATTTAATAACTCCTCACCCACATACGCAATCGAATTATCATGGAATCGGATCTTAAAATAGTGTGATCCTCTAATTCGAATTTATCTCCTGATCAGTGAACTATAACTCTGGAAATGGAAGGAATCTAAGGTATGAAGAGAATTAAATAACGAATAAGGTAAAAGAGAATTAAATAAATTAAATCTCGTTTAGATTTAATTTATAATAAGAATAAATTAAATCTAAACGAGCATTTCAATTCTTTATGAGAATTTTTTAAAAGTATGAAAAATTTTAATGATAAAATTATTGTTAAACTTATATAGTGTTATATTTTTAAAACATAACAGTATTTTAGTGTATTATATTTTTAGAAACAAAGTCAAAGTCAAAAATACTCTGCTTTAATAGCAATAATTGAAAGTAACATAATTTATTTTGATCTATTTAAATATTTCATATAGAATACAAATGTACATTTAGAATATTCTCACAAGTATTTAATATCTGATTGTATTATTTAAATAAATATTAATATTTCAGCTTGGGAATTAGCTCTTGTTCAATGGCATCTGTGCAGAAAAAAGTTCATTATTAGACAGCATAATAGCAAAAATAGGCATTATTAAACATATACACGATGTGGACTATTTAATTACAAATGCTCACGGAAAAGGAATATACAACACAGAATCGCTTCAAAAAGGAGACGGTGGCCGGGGGATAAGGTATCGACTCCAGAAACTGAGGGTTTCAATTTTGAGACTCGATTTCACTAAAGAACCGCCCTGTGAGCGGGTCCGGTGCATGATAAATCAGTCGGGTTAAACGCTGTTCCGCTGGTATGGTGTGGAAGTAAGATTGAAGTGGGAGTGATGGCTCAGGAGTCATCCTCATCATCTGGCCGTGTTTCAAAATTACGAGGTCCGTTCCAAAATAACCCTAATGTTGCTTTAAAACGGGACGTTAGTATGGCTGACTGAACTGAATTGAAAAAAAGAAACGTATATTTATGACTTCTGTCAATATACATTCATAAAAAAAAGGCAAAATTTCTGAAATTTATAGCTACCCAGGACTGTGACATGGCATTTTGAAATTCTTAACTTAAATATTTGCTTAATTATTCAGTTATGATTCATAATTATGAACTACGATTTCGAACATAATTCACAATAGAGAAATAAATATTGCAGATATTTTGTATCAAGTACAGAAAAAAAACGGAGTTTCGGATTTTAGAATGTTAAACAGTTCTAATAATTAACTTCCAGTATTAATTTTAGTAGATATGATTAAATGTTTCCTTGTTCGTTTGTTTAATATTTTCAGGCCAAAATATCCATAAAAGTTTCTAATTAAATTTCCAAACTAATATTTCCCTAGTAACACGTCAAACATCTTTCAAGCGAAACTTATGAGCCAATTTTGCAGATACCGAGTATTTAATTTCTGTTATTTAACTTCTTTTCTTTAATCTTCTTTCTCGGTTCAAACACAAACTCTTTAATCATTCCTCGAATGATGAAGTCCTTTCTTGAACACAAATTAAGTTGTATCAACTGTAACTTGAGTGGAAAATTAGTACTCAATTTGGGAGAAATGGACTGTAATAATAATACTCATTCCTGTTGGACAAGAATGATTAAAGACGGTTTGCTCAAACTCCCCCTTTTCGAAGCCCGTAGCCATTTGTACCCAGCTTAGCAAGCAACAGCAGCCTGCAATGTTTCACATATATATTAATCCAATTGATCAAAATGTATTGTGTCAAAACCTTAATTGCCCTTGTTGTAGAACCGCGCTTCGGCACTTTATAGGCATTTCAATGGAAAATGCCAAGTGCCTGAGGGTGGAATTAAATGCTACATAAATGAGCTCATCTTTTTTTTTTTCACTAAGAAAACTCGACTGTAGAGTAAAAGTATGTGATATGTATTTATTTTTTAAAGGAAAAGTTGCTTTTTTATTTGATTTATTTAAATTAGAGAAATATTTTATGGCATATTTAAGAAACTTATTAGAGTATGATTGATTGAAATATATTTATAACACATTAAACTTCTCAAAAATATCAGATATTACAAATTTACATCTTATTAATTTCATATATATTTAATCAAAAGGAAAATGTAGCTCACCTTAATAATATCTAATTTTATTATAGATTTAATTTAGTTATAAAAGAACTTTCTTTTGAAGCAATAAGAGAATCATTTTAACATAGAAGTCGTGCCTTTGAATGGTGGTCAGACGATGAGGACGCACTTTAACAGGTAAATTCCTTTATTTAAGGTTGTGCTGCTGCATTAGCAATTATTGTAGGTCACGAAATATTGCTCCCTTTTTTTAAAACTGAAGTAAGAATTGTTTGCTATCTTTCTGTCTATTCTTTTCTGGTATTCAAAATTACTTGAGACACATACTTACTGATCAACATTTTTACACTAAATTTTAAGTTTTGGTGAAGATAAATGCTAACGTTTTTTTTAAAGAATTCAAATATTTTAAATGCACTTTAGTGGTTAAATATTTCTTTTGTATCGTAAAATGTGAAAAGGAATACTTAATAATATCTAACTTTATTATCAAAAAATCATATTAAACGGAATAATTCGAGAAATTTTGAAGAATTCAATCAAATTTTTAATCCTATTTCAAATTGTATACGCCGAAAAATATTTCAACAAATTAGACTTCATATAAAATAAAATAGATAACGAAAAATTAAGAAAAATATTTCGGTATTTATTCACCCACATAAATATTTTCATTTATAAATACATAAACTTAAAAATGTTTTATTATTGCATATGGTCATATTTTAAATATTGTTTGATATTGGCTGAAATGACAGAAATGTTAGAAAATTTCGAGTTACTAATATTGATACTTACATATTGAGTTTGATTTTATCAACTGACAAACATTTGAAATTTGAATTGGTGATCAATTTAAAATATTTCATACTGGCTATATCTGTATTTAAATATTTTATAATTATTCATACCATGAAAATTAATCTTTTCAAAATATTTTATTTCATTTATAATTCATATTTATTAAAGTTCTCACTATCTATCAACTTTCAGAGAAAAACAATTTATTATGTTCAGAAGTTCAAAGTTGAATATTTAGCGTTAATTTCAAATTATTAATATTAAAAACAATATTTAAAACAAATCTATTTTTTACTTCTTATAAATATCAATCATTCAGGAGCAGTCTGATTCTGATGAGTGACATCAAGAGGTAAATCAATTGATTACGAATGAAACTAATAGTCAATTTAATAGATCAAACCTTTAGATTATTAATAAAGTGAAGACGTAACATGGTTTATTTATTTATTCATTATTGATAAGTTTTTGTTTTCCTTATTAGTAACAATTAATTCCATTTCACAAGTTTATAAAAATTTGCAATATTTATAAACTTGATATAGATTTAAAACACGTACGATATTATATTTTTAAAAATGTGTTTCCATATTTATTCTGGCATAGCCTTCAATTCTTCAGTTTAGATATACGAGACTTTTAACTAAACAAAAGATACATCGTGATATTTTCGATGTTCCCAAGAAATAAATATGAGATGTTTATAAAACGATTTTCATCCAGAGTTGAAGTACAAAAATTTCTTTACAATTTGTAGCGGTTTTTTTTCAAAGAGGGGATCAATACTATGAAAATAATTTATTAATGTTTATTTCACATATTTTCTATCTCCATTTCACATAATGTTTATTTTACATATTTTCTTTTTCCATTTCACATATTTTCTATTCATATAGAGACTTTCATTTTAATTAAATACATTGCAAGTCTTGTAAATTTGTTGGTTCTGCTAATAACGTCAATTTAATGTTTTAAATAGAACTTCTCTGTATATACAAATATTTTAAGAGCCCTTTAGTGAATATCTTACGAATATTATAGCATATCTCTTATTCTTTGCAAGAGTAGGAGATATTCTTCACACCACCTGCAGTTCTTGCTCCTGAAAATTTCCTATAAAGCTTTAATGCAACGGTAAGAAAAATCCCTTTCAATTGCCACTTTTTCGATTTAGAAGGAACAAAGAAAAACTGACTAAGAGTTTTGTATAGATCCAATCTCTTTGTAGAGAAATTAATTTTTTGCATCTAAAAAGGAATGTAATGATTCTTCTGTGCATTTATTGCGTATTCTATCTCAGAAATGAATAACCTGGTCAGAGGTCTAGAGTTGTCTAAGAATAAGAAATACGACTTATGTTGAGTTTAGGAAGATTTTTACGGATTCACATTTTGATAATTTTTTCCAAAGAAGACGAGAAAGAAAATTGTAACGCTTTTCATATGCATCGATGTCTTAGAAAATAATGTCATATGACTATAAGAATTTAATTATATTGTCTGCATTAAAAGAATTTCACTATGTCAATTTTCTAAAAATGCTTTTCCTGTGGAATCAGAATTTATTCTGTGGCAGGTTAGGTTTATTCTGTGGCAGGTGGCTAGGTTAGTGACGATGGTTTTTGTCCTAATTTTGAGAAAATTATTTGTAAATTTCTGGGATCTAGTGCAAAGAAATTTTGGCGAACTGCTGTTGAACAGTTTTAAATCATGGATGAAATTGCGCATAGCGACATTATCACAATTTGTGATAATATGAAGAAAACAGTCTTCTGAGCTTCTTACAATATTGGGTTGCTGACATCTTAGGCCTGTGAGCCTGTTTCCAAATTCCATTGTCTTATTTTTGCTCAGCAGTCTAATATTAGTAAAAATTACTTTTTTAATCCAAGAAAAACTCTATTTGAAAGTTATTAATTTTATTTTATTTTCTTAAAACAAAATCCCTGCTCCTTGGACTCTTTTTCCGGATAATAACGTTCAACTATTTGGCAAACTTCTAAGAGGTATTTCCCCCTAAATTTTAATTTAAAAAAAATCGGTCGATATTCATTCAAAGAGCTTTAATATCAGCAAATTTTAATTGTATCATATTTTGTAGTCAAATTTCTGCTCGAAATTATCAGTAGCTATTGTTTAAGAACGTGCCACCAATTCTTCAAAAAGTTTGATGTGGGAAGTGAGGGTTTCACCGTTCATACTAAAATAATGCCATGCTGCAGTTTCTTTTCCAATGAAAATGCGCTTGAAAAGCGTAAAACCATAACAGGTATTTAGAATTACTAGAAAATTCCTAATTACAATCTTAGTAAATTGTGCAATCTGGAACTATTTAATTTTTAATTAATAATTAAAAAAGAAAGAGACACTTTATATAATCGAAAAAATAAATCTTTTTTCTAAGTTGCTCTCAATAAAGTTGATTTGAGCTTTTTATTAACCTATTGGCATTCTCATTTGTTAATCTATTAGAAATTTCCCTTCAATTATCCAAGCAATTTTTTTATAGCTTCGATATCAGGAAATGTAGGTTATTCAACTTATAAACTTATGTCATTGATATAGATATTTATCTGCTGATAATGAACTTAAGAGAATCCTTGGAAATTATCTGAATGTTATCATGTTATATTGATAATCACGAAGAATCTTTCCAGGTTGTTCTTAACTTTTATATTTCTTAGAGAAACAGCAACAAAATTGTTTTTCTGATTTCAGGAGAGCAATTTAGACTAAAGAGTAATATATTCCTAAAAGAATTTAAATAGTGTATATTGGCCCAAATTAAATTATAAAAAAATAACTATTGAATATTTTCTATTTTCTACAACTTCATCGTATTAACTGCCGTATTGAATAGAATTATTCTGTTTCTTATGAGATTAATAAGGTTAAGAGTAGATCATAGTTTTATTTCTAAAAATATGTGAGTTATGAACGATTCACAAGGCATATCGCTTAATAAACCTGATGAACATAAATTTTCTCTCAATTTCAAATGTCTGTTTTATTATGACATTTATAAGTAAAATCTATATTATATTAGAAAGGTTTGAAAGTCCTTGACGCGTTTAAACATAAAATATAATTTTTTTCCTACTACAGATTTTTTTTTCCTTTAATACTACCCTCCCTTTCTAATAAGAAATTTTTATTAGTATAGATTTTATATAGTTTAAAAAAGAATAATTGCATCCATTTATAATAGGTAAGTAATTTATTTTAAATAATTTTAGGAAAGAATTTCTGGATATATGGAGCTCCTAAAGGTAACAAATTTATAACTTATCATTTTTTTTGTTTTGTAAATAAATTCTGAAAATATTAATTTTTTTTACTTTGAAGTGCATTCTTAATGAATTATCAATTTTATTTATGACAATAACAAAATTTTTTGAAGTAAAAACTTTCAAATTTTCTGGACTCGATATAAATACTTGAGAATTTAAGCTACTGAAATTATTAGTGTAAAGAATCATGAACTATTAAGGCTAGGATAGATTGCTCCTCTCAAATTATGACACTATGAAAAGTGTAATAATATGTAACACTAAAAACAATATTTTCTGTTGTATTTCCAAATTAAATATTCAAAAATAATTCAAACTATTTTAATCCAGCAAATATATGTTTAGCAATAATAAAACACAAAAAAATATCTAAGATTTTATGATATTTCGAAATGACCTCACTTTTGTGCAAGGGGGTGAAAAAGTAGAATTGAAGAGCGAGTGATTTATTTTTTTTAAAAACGATAACAGAGTAAAACGTAAGTACTTTTTGACGAAAAAAATATTTTCATGTTGTCAATATACTCATCTTTATCGACGGGTAATAATTTTTCCGCTATTCTACTGTTTTCTATACTTTACACGAGCCCATATATGGTTCCATAAAAAAATCCTGAAATATAATTTGATAATTAAATAATGCTAATTTCACCATGAAACATTTTTAACGCTTTATTTATTCATGCAGTAAAGGGTTAATGTTCTTTCACAATGTCCAGAATTTAATAGAAAAATTAGTTTTCCTTTTTAATACAATGATAAGAGTATCTTTAAAAAAATGTTATTTTTAATATTAATTTTCCATAATGCTGTCTTATTCCATTTCATATTAACATGTTTCATATACTGAGATAATTTAATCACAGAAAAAAAAGGAAAGATAAGAGCATGTAATAATTTTAACAAGCTTTGAAAGAATTATTTGTCAAATATTCCTTGATATATCGATAAATCAAATCTTGATTTTTTTTGCAATTAATATTGATATAAATTTTTTTCAATAAAATTTTATGAATTATTTCAATATTGAATTTTTTTAAAAATATCATCCAAAATATTTTTCTACAAAATTTTAGGAATTATTACAATTTTGTATTTTTTTAAAAATATCCACAGCTTTGGGAATTTTCAGATCGCACTGTAGCGAATGTTTTATTTAATCGTTGATAACAGAGGCCAAATGAAAAGGTCTTTTATAAATCTATAATAAGTGCATTCTTTTCTGATCACCTGAAATTGCAAACAATGAGAATGCTGTTTCACTTTTCACGTTCTTTATCTTCCTTTTCCATCCGTTATCTTCATCTTTTTCAAATTCTTCTTTATCCGTTATCTTTATTCTTCTCATATGTATTTTCACATCTTTTGAACAAAAAAATATTTTGCTCTGTGGTAATATAAATGCATTTGACTAAAACTTATTACTTTCCAAGCTGTTCCAACGACATCGTTCAAAAGTTACAACGATTTGGAATTCCCTTTTATGACCAAATCTTAGGAAAAGGACGGTTGAAATAGAAAAAAGGTTTTATTCTTGAAGATGAATTTCAACTTCCGTGATTTGATTTTGGCTCTATTGTGTGCATTTCTTGGAAGCGTTAAAGGTTTGCTAGTATCGAAAGTAAAATCTTTAAATCCAATCGAAATTTTTGGACTGAGAAGCTTAGGAGCAACATGCCTCATTATACCCATAATCATTTTCTGGAACTGTAAACTGTGGTTTGACTCCAAAAGTAATTTGATACTTCTAGCAAGGTCGATTGTTGTTAATATAGCCGTTTGTGGCTATTATTTTGGATTCGCTTACCTACCAATTGCTGAAGCATCACTTCTATTTTATTCAACGCCTGTATTCGCAATTTTTATTGGATGCATATTTCTGAAGGAAAAGTTTGGACCAAGCGAAATACTATCTGTTATCCTTTCAATGTTGGGAATCGTTCTAGCCAGCGTCCCAAATTTTACAATTGGTACGCCAAGAGATACTATCAACAACATCAAAGGAATAGCTGGATCAATTATTGGGGCCATTGCCCAAGCTGTAGCACTGGCTATTGTTAGGAAAATAACTTTTATACCTCCAACAGTGGTCAGCTTTTGGTGGGCCCTGATAGGAATTCCTTTTGCCGGTGCTCTTAATAGTCTTCAGACTGGAAAATTTCATTCTTTTGAATGTGGATTTGAAACCTGGGCCATCATATTGATTGTTGTGGTGGGATTCATTAGTGAACTGTGCCTCGTAGCGGCTTTGAAATCAACAGACGCCCTTATTGTATCCATAGCACTTACGTCGGAGATTTTATGGGCTTTCCTTCTACAAATATTCGTGAATAATGAATGGCCAAACGTTTGGTGCATTTTGGGAGGTATGGCAATTGTGTTTTCTATTTCTTTGCCACCCATATTGAATTGCGTACCTTCGAAAAAGATTAAGTTCCTTATTGAAAATGAATATTCAGAAAACATGACCATTCAAGAAATATAATAAATTCTCAACGTTTTGTTAAACTTTTAAAAATATGTCTTTGTGCTCTTTACAATGCTATTTACATTTACAATGTTATTGTTATATTTTACAATGTTATTATTTTTTTTCAAATGTTTCTAAATACATTTTTAAAAGTTATGGGGTCTGAAGTGTTTGAATTGTGATAAGTAGAATTAAAAAATTACCTACGAGTAATTAGCACTTCAAAATAACAAAATTGTTCAATACAAAAAGTTATAACCTGATAAAGGAATACTATTCTATTGATATTTTAGTAAAATTTCTCTTTCAAAATAAGAATAATATATCTCTAAAAATGACTGAACAATTCTGAGCTATCTACATCTTTTATTGTTTCAAAAGGTCATTATTCTTTTATTTTAATTTTTTTCTTTGTTTTTCATTTTCACATTCGGAATAATTTTGCTTACAATAAGGAATTCAGATGCAATTTTTTGAGATTTTTACTTTTTCAATGTATAATATAAAGCTAATTTTAAAAATGAATTCCTATTAACCCTCAATATTTTCTCTTTTAGTTTTTTTATAACTTTAATAATTTTAAAATTTTCTAAATCTTTGTTTTAGTTAAAGTAAATTTAAGCTATATTTTTTAAACTGCATATTTTTGATTATGTTGGAGCTAACTGCATAAAGTAGAATTTTACTGAACAGGTGTTAAACAATGCATTATACTTTTGGACGATTATTTAAAATTCTACGTGTTTTCACCATAAATGTTATACTCTTCATAAAGAATAAATTATAATTTTATTTTTTGTTAAAAATGTGTTTCATTAGATTTATTTAGCATGTGAAATCATTAGAATTCAGTTTGTATAAAAGTTAGATGTGTGCAATTATGGGGAATATCTGTTTAAAGAAATTGGTAGTTAAAATAATCTTTATTTCGAAATATAATTTATTTTTAATAGTTTAAATAAATTTTGTGGAACTAAGCACTTAGTTTATTTTATTTCTATCTGCAATAATTGAAATATATTAGAATTTTTCAGAGAGATTTGATTCAGAATTGAATTTTGATTTTATTCATACAATTTATTAATTTCTTTTATTGAATAAAAATGGATAATTAATTTTATTTCAAGTGAAATATATTTTAATTTTTTCAGTAAGACATATATAATTTTAATCTAAGAATCTTGTCACTGTTTCAGTGCTGGATCTTTTTCTCTGTTTGTTGGTTATCAATATCTATAACTTTTGATGGTAAGAAATAGAACAAATAATTCGCCACGAAATGTCTTTCCAATATCAAAATTGATAAAAAGAAATATGCTTCGTCATAATGAAAAACGATGCAAAATCTTTTCATTTTTTATATACAAACTTAGCACAGAAAGTTTAATGATCAAGTTATAAATTTACGTTAAATCAAATTCTGCAAAAAGAAGTAATTAAAAGAAAATAGTAAGGATTAGAGTGTTACTTAGGAAATCTCAACAATTATTTGTGTTGCAATTCAAGCGGAGTGTTGTCGAACAATTATGAAATTTTTTAGAAATAATTTGTTTTCGTTTTTTTTTATCGTGGGGTTGAATTTAAGTATTGATTGTTAGTAGATTAATATCCTCAGTTTGGAACACCGAATTAAAAATTCTAATAAAGATCAAATCTTCATATTAATTTGAAAAAAAAAACAATTATAATCAATAAATTGCTTGATTTCGTGATTAACAAATTATGTTTTAGATATAATATAGGTAATGTGAAGAAACAAATGGTCATTTTTTTACAGTTTAAAATTTACATACTATAAAATATCTAATAAAATTTAAAAACAGACCAAAATTTCTAAAAATATGTATTTAAAACCAGCGTAATAATTTAACTCAATATGATAGAGCTGCAAATAAGGAATGTGTAATTAGTCAAATTTCAGTATTTTTAAATGAAATCCCTTAAAGGTATTATTAAGTGAAAGTAGAATTTTACTGAACAGTTTTATGAATTTAGGTGAAATTGAAAATAAATGGAGAATTACCTGTATTTAAGGATAGAATAGCTTTTATTATAAAATGAAAAATCTTAATTTTGGTGATATAAATTATGCTATAAGTTTTAGGATATTTAGTTATAAAAGTTATGAGTTACCATCTACTGGAATGATTATAGTAGTTTTTTTCTTTTAGTTATTATTTTCATTTCTCAATCGGTTAACTAAAATTATTGTCAAAAGATGTGGATATAAATAATTAAATTTGATTCAAAAATGCTATTTTGATATGGATGAAATGGATCAATGAGGGGGATGCTAAGCATTTTCTGTCATACCATTCCTATAATAAATGGTGCTGAAATTTATTGGAATATTCACTAAATATTTTAGTTGCCTCTTGTCTTTATTATCACATAGAAAAGATAGACAACTTTTGATCTTAATTTCCATCCAGAAGCTAAATTTGCAGTTTATGATCAGAACAATAAAGTTCTTTGACTCACATTGAATCACAGTGTTTAATTGAATACTGTTTACGAAAATTCGAAACAAAGCTTACTATATCAGAATTTAGAACTTTCTGACGCCTGTTCAAATACAGACAGTGTTTCAGAATGATCTATGGTTACCCTCTTCTCAAAGCCAAGTATATGATCAAAACCACCTGTTTGGTTTGTCTTTCTTGGAGTATTAAGATGCTTTTCTGTATCATATCGAATCATTTCAGATGTAAAAAACCAATTTTACACGTTGATTTTATTTTTGTATTGAAAAATGAGCCGAAATCTTGAGTAAATAATCATGAGAAGTAATATAAATAGTCGCTAAATAAATAAATAAAAATAATAATAAAATAAAATAAACTCTACGAACTAAAAGTAAAAGAAATAATTACAAGGATATTATGAAATTTGAAGAATTTTGTGAATTGATTTTAGTCTTTAATTGAAGCCAAAAATTAAAAAAAATATTTTCTTCTTCAGTTATTGTAATTAATTATTTATTTATATTTTAATCAAAGTATTCATAATTTATCAAAAACTCATATAGATAACTTTATATTGTGCTATATATATTCTAATTTTATATTGTTTATGTTTTGATTCCGCATAAAAATCATAAGTTTGTCAAAAGTTCATACTGATAGTGAAAGAGTAGAAAATTTAAGAGTTTAGCACATGGAATAGAGTGGAGTAATATTTTTAATGTATTATGAGTGTTTTGTGTCTACCAAATTAAAATTTTAAATCCACTTTGCTGTGGGAGCGAAAAATCTGAAACTGCGTATAAAAGATTCAATTAAAAAATTTTGCAATTATTAAACTTATTTAAACAGCTGATTCTCAAAACCTAGTATTTCAATTAATAAAATTATGAAAATTTTAACATTGAAAT
>JAOUZG010032859.1:4582346-4594024 GCA_026289955.1 Argiope argentata | reverse complement strand
GGAGAAACGGACCTTAATATATATTCCTATTGGACAAAAATGATTAAAATCGGCTTGGGTAATTTCCCCTTTGCCGTAGCCCATAGCTGATTGAGCCAAGCTTAGCAAGTAACAGCAGTCCGAAATGTTTCATATATATTTAATCCAATTTATCACCATGTATTTTAACCATACTCTTAATTGTCTTTGGGGCAGCGCTTTGATGCGGTTGAACTATTTCATTTGAAAATATTTACTTCCAGATAGAATTGCATGTTGTGTAAGTAAATACTAATTTGCTCTTTTCAAAATAAATAAATAAATAAATAATGCTGTCTTTTAATATATCTTTCAAAAGTATTTTTATAAATGAGAAAATAGATAAAAAATATAATTTAAATGTTTTCCTTTAAATTAACTTGTAGATAATGTGGATTGATTTATGAAAAACGAAGTAAAGTAACATGTAATAGAGAATATATAAACTGCCATCAATTTAGCATTTTGTATATTATTTTTTAAAGCATTAATGATCATAAAACATTTTTCTATTTGATGTTATTTTGGTGCAGTTAGTGTCAATGCCTTTGATGTTATTACTAATATTTTTTCGAACATTTATTTCATTTATTCTAATATTATTTTGATCATTTATATATGTCTGCATAATTTTATCGAACATATTTCGTGAGACAAAATAAATAAATAAATAAAACTACTAATGAACACTTTATGCCATTTAAATGGTGTTATCTTATTAGATCAGATGAAATATATTTTGACATGAAAAAGTGCATACAATAATTATGTTGTTAATTTAACTATCTGAAATAGAATTCTCTATTTGTTTCAGAAGAGATGTTCGAAGCATTGACTTTTCGCGATTAAATGAAAATATTTATCTAATAAAAGCTTCTTAAAAATTAAGTATGCAAGTTTTAATTATTAAAAACATATAAATTGAATCCTCGAACGTTTAGATTTTTTATATCTATAAATATTATGCTAAAAACATGTAATTAAAAAAATTCAATTTTTTATGAAATGTTTGTATACAATTTTCAGAATATGGCTTAATCATGTATTAAAGAAGAATAATTTTTAGTAAAAACTTAACAGTGGTAATACAGTAACTTAAAAACAAACAAACTCAATGTCATCTGAATAAACAGGGTCAACAAAAAATACCCATAATATTTTATTTGTCCAAACGTTTATTTTTGAGATAGAAGATGTGAAATGCATATCATGAAAACTAATAGAATTTCTCGATAGTGAAATAATTTAATTTTTAACCTTATATGAATATCCAAATTTATTTTGATTTCGAATTCCCTTTTAAAAACAATCTCCAAAAAAAAAAAAACTTTTTTTTGTGCTGCCATCTGGTGTCACGATTACTTATTTTTTAATAATTTAATTAGTCGGAAAACGATTTTTGATTTAACAATACATGTTTTGGGCACCAACCAATTTTTTAAATTTTTTTCATAAGATCAAGATACTCCGTTAATTCAAGGAAGCAGAATGACTGATGTTTATTCATTTTAAAACTAAACATTTAAATTATTTATTAAATTACTGTACACATTAAGGATTATGTCCCATTAAAATGAATGGGTTGCTATAGAATTAATGTTTTGATCTTGGATTTGTGTGAGGTAATGTTTGATATGTTCAAGAAAGAATATGAATTACTGTTTTCTCATAAAATAAATTACATCGGAAATAACTTAAGCTTTATTCTATCCTTTAATTTTGTGAAATAAGCAATTATGATTGCTTTTTTGTTTAAAAATTCTTAAAACAATTTTCAGAATTAGCTTCATACTAAATTTAGAAAAGAATCAGAATTATTTTTCCTTTGTTTTATTTACAATTTAGGTGTTGCTAAGTGTGTAGTATATATGATCAAGATTAGTGAATTTAAATTTCGTGAATTCTGCTTCTTTTTGTACTATTTCGCAATTTGTGTGTCTCAAATTTGGGAAATGGAGAGTTGCAGGTGGCATTTGGATTTACGATCTAATCAAATACTCAATCGTTTTTCGACAACAGATTATCATAAAAATGATTTATAGGTCTATGAAAAACTCGTTGAATTACAAAATGCAGTTATATTTGAAATTTAGTTTACTTTCTGATTTTTTGAAATTCATGAAAGTCCATTTAAAAGTTCATAAAAGATGAGAAATTGGAAACATATACTCAAACGGCTTTGTGCACATACACCAAAATTTCTGTTTTAATTATCACGTGATTTACTGACTCTGTCTTAACACTTTATTTTTAATACTTCAGTCTTAATACAACCAATTTTCTTTTCACATTAGTTAACTTAAAATTTTTTAATTAAAAAAACGCTTTAATTCAACATTGTTCTTTCCATTTTGTTCAGGGTGTATGTTCAAGATGTATAATCTTTACAAAAAAAGGTATTTTAATTTGTTAAAAAATTTGTTTTCTATGAATTTGATTCAATGTTTCCAAAAATTCAATATTGTATTTGCATTTTATGCAATATTCCCTCTTCGGCTTTGTCCTACCGAATATTTCAGTTTTTTGGTTGTTTTCATTATGAAAATACTGAATTATAGCAATATTTTGGGACCAGTTTAGAAGTATTTCTGTTTATTATAATAAAAAAACAAAAAAAGGAGCTTTTCTTCAAACTAAAGTGAAAAATATATTTTAAAATTAGACATATTGAACCGGATTCTTCAATTACTACTATTAGCTCACACTCTTATATATATTGTGTTCAATTTTTCAATCGATAATAAAATATTTTTTATTCATCCAATTCAATTCAAGTAATTTTTTAAAAATTATAGTGAAGGACATTTGATGCTAATACAGTTTTTAAAAATATTAATTCATTAATTTTTTTATTTATTAATTAAAAACTATCTTTCTGGCAAAAATTCTTCATTCCACGCAGCTAAATAAGTAACGAATTCAGTCCCCACACTAATAAGGTTGGCTTAACATGTTTCCGGCGATTATTTTAAATCATTTTTTTCATAATGTTTGAGAAATTTAAAATTAAATATTGTTAATTAACCGATTTTTTCGATTCGTTTTGAAGTATTTTCAAATTAAAATAATACAGAACAAAGAAAATTAAATATTTCTAATCTGTATTGCGCTACCCAAACTGGTGTAGAAAATTCACGAATTTTGCGTCGGCATGATTGGCTTTGAATCCTGAATTGACGTTGAAAATTCAATGCTAGTGTAAATTTTGATCAATTTTTTATAGTGTTTTAATTGTTAAACGGGATAGCCTGGTTGGTAGGATGTTGGACTCGCGTCCCTTGGGCTGCGAGTTCGAACTTTCCAGCCGAAGACTCTCCGTATGTGGTGGACATTAAATCTGTCCTCGTCACAAAGTTCTCCATGTGGAGAATAATACGATTGGGGGTCAAGTTAAAAAGTATCTAAAATAAAATTTTTAGTAATTGCCTAAATGGAAATTGATTTTTAAAAATTGTATTTTATATTACTTGCTGTACATTTGTCGTCTATTAGCACTATTCTGAAAGTGAAATATTTAAATTCAACTTTTTATAAGTCAGTTTATACAATCGGATAAATTGTTAATCTGTGTAAAATCTTTAGAAACATTTTCAATGCATTCAAAAACAGTTTCAAAATTAAAACTTGAAAATTAAAAAAAATGTTATTAAAATTTGTTATATGAAGAATTAAAAAAAAAGCGTTCTTATTAGAATGGAAATCAACTTACCAACGAAATTAGCTCTAATTTGAAAAAAAAATTTGTAAATCTATGAAAATGTCTATGGTAAAAAAAAAGAAAAAACAACAACAGTGGTTGGTTTTAAAATTTAATATTAAGTAATATAAATTTGTTCAGGACACATTAACTATACAATTATTATATTTTAACTAAAGAAACTTGAAGTCCGACATGCCATAAGTAAAATATTTACATTCTTACAATGATATAATTCAAAATCACTTTAAAAAACGTAAAATGATTTATATAATATTAATATGTGTCATTACGCTGTATAAGGTTAAAAAAAAAATAAAGATTTTTCAAACTTGAGTGAAGAAAAAAAACTTATTTTAAGTAATTAATTGTCTCTGAATTTGATCAATAATTAAAAAAAATATTTATGTATAAATATATTTAAAAATATATGAAATAGCTTCTTCATATTATTTCACTTTCTGTAGATGCCTTTTTATTCCGGCACTATCTTCCAAGGAACATTTCTTTCTGTCAGGATTGTCATTCTTAATCGTATCAGAAATCTTTTCAGCTATCATGATGATCGGAGCATTCGTATTTCCAGAGGGTACAGTTGGCATGATGGATCCGTCCACTACACGCAGATTACTGATGCCTTTTACCCTAAAAATGAAATATTTATTGGAATTAATTTAACTTTTGGAAAGATTGTTACAAAAGTTTTTCTTCCCTAATGCTACGCAGATCCATACATACCTAAACTATAAGCCTTAGGGCTAGAAAATTATTGACCTAAGTCGGTGGTAGGCAAACTTATTCACCAAAGAGCCAAATATGAACATTACAACAATTTAAAAAATTGGGAGCCAAATCTGCTTGTTTAGTAAACTTTTATTACACTAAATAAGTAGTACACTAAATAAAACTAAATTTCAAACTTAATAAATATTTATTAATGCGAACAATGAGCCGCACTTTGCCGAACACTGATCTATGAAAATGATTTTTTTATTTAGAAAATTAGTTTCAAAAGTTTTTGATGGGGAAACTTTTGGCCTCATTTGACTAAAAAGTAGGTAAAAAAGTACTATGTAACTTGGATATTCTGTGAATTTAGCAATGATAAGAACAGGATGAAATAATATTTTTACAGGATGAAGGACCACTACATATTATATTAAAGGTAAAGGAGTTTTTTTAAAGATGAGAGTCAATTCAAATGCCGCATTTTCTTCTTATATAATCAATTCGATATTCACAAGCACTTTTTAATTTTTTTTTCTTTCCGATATTATTCTGAATCTTCCTTGGTAGGCTTGAACTTGACAACCTTACAGGACTTTAAGAATTAAAATTTAAGAATTTTAATGATAAGTTGAAACTGAAAATAAAACTTCAAATACAGAATACAAAATACAATTATCGAAAAGGATTACATGAAAGGAGAGTGTTCTTTCTAGAGAAATGAGTCAAGTGCCATATTGCGTTAAAAATTAATCTTTGTTTATTTCTCTGTGTTTGTTAATTTATAAAGTAGTTTTGAATTAGCATTTTGTTTATGTTTTTTTTTTCACTAAGGCTGCATTTTCTTCAATTGAAAACTTTTGAATTTTTCATCTATGTTGGTATAGATTTATTTTCAGATTAGAAGTATTCCGGTTGGCAGATTGTTTTATTAATGGCTTTGTTAAGGAAAAAAAAGAAAGAAAAAGCACTCTGATTAAGACTTATCAAGGACAAATCAAATTTTTAATACGCAGAAAGCAACTAAATATCTTATTACAAGTGCTTGACGTAATTTGCTTGTTTCTTTAAGCAAGAGAAAGAACTCAAAGAAACTGAACACCTATCTTTAATTATAGATTTTTATTATATTAGACTTCAAAAACTGGCATTTAGCTCTAAATTTGTCAAAAATTCATGAAATATTTTGATATATTTTTGGACCCTACTTTTTCATGACTGAAATATGAATAATGGTTTGCTAGAAATTTACTCAAAATTAAACTTCAATTGTTTTTAATTTATTACTTGTTTTTAATTTACTCACTGATTCGTCCACCAGAGAAACAAAACACGAGCATATTGATAAATACTTTATAATATAAAGGACAGTAAACGACTTTATTCTTATGAATAACTATAGATCTCTGTTCAATCTTTAGATTGGAAAAGGATTTTTAAATTCTAATGTATATTTGACAAACTTATGTAATATATACGGTGACCAATAGTGGAGTTTCCACTCTCTTATCTCACTCAAGTGATTTTTTTAAAATAATGGAAGACTTATTTTATTTCAACATTAACTTTTGTATGAGTGTTTGAATAATTATTGTATTTCTCAATCACTTATTCTTGAGATTCGACGGCAACATTTCAATGCTGCACAATTATCCTCCAAAGTTCGGACGAAATTGTTTATAGGATTTTATTATAATTTTTTTATATATTGAAGAAAAATGGTGGCATTTTTCATCAAAACAAAAACATCATGCTGTATTTTATAATGACAGTTTACCGTGTCTTGTCATTTGTGGAAATTTCTTTGTTCTTAAGAAATTAAAGAACTTTAATTAATCATACATTAAGTATTATATAAAATTTTGCACTCAGAAAAGTAATTCGAAGTATAATTGTTCACCTAAAACAAAGACTTATTTATTGCTCCGTATAATATATATATAAAGTTGAATTCTCCCGTTTAATTAATTTTCAACTTCTTACTACCCCCATGGCATTTTTAACAATCAAAACTAAATAAATATAATAAATAAACACCTTCTTGAATAGTAAATGAGTCACCATCCTGCTGCAAAGGGTTTAATATAACCAGAAACCTTTTAATGATGACATAAAGAAAAGTTCTGCCTGTATAACTACAGGCAGATTATTTATATGTCTAGATTATTTTGAATGACTCCTATTTATAGTAAGCCTGCTGAAAAACATTCTGTGGTTTGCCGAATTATGGTTTTTATTTGTGAGTTTCTTTTAAAGCACATGTCTGTCTCCCCTGCTTTTCAATAATGCTGTATATGTTTGCAATTTCAATACAGAAACTTCGAAGTTTTACCAATACATTTACCTTGTTTGATGTTAATAATAGGAATGAGAATACTCTTTTTTAAAAAAAAAAAAAAAAAAAAAACTTTACTTTAACTCGGGATCTACGACGGTTGTCTCGTCATCGGCATCACCCATTTTGCATGTACCAGAAGGATGGTAAATGTTGTAAGGATAATTCCTGGCGACGCATCTGAGATAATCGTCCGAATAAATTTCGTGCTCCTCACAATCAGGCACCTTAATCGTGAACATCTTAGCTCCGATTTTCTCAAAAGCAGTTGTATTTGTAACGATGTTTATGCATTGCTTCATAACTGAAAGAAATCGAATGATAAAATTTTAATGCTTATGATTGCTTAGCCCATTTTAAGCTTATAAAATTATGATAAATAATATTATCATATATTTATATAAGAAATAATTTAGACAAAATAAAAGTTATAAAGTGTTCAACAGATTTAAAATAATATAATCATCTCGAAAAATGAGGATTAAATTAATGTTACATAAAATTTCATATCATAGTCCCAAAAGATGTTTGTATTTTTTGAGAATATATTTTTAAAATTGTAATGCAACAGAAATATTTTTTTAAAAGTGAGACTGAATCCTCAAAATTATTTTTCGTACAAACATTAACTATATTCTATTGGTAAATTGCATTAAAATTGCTAGATGAGGCGTAAAATGTTTTTATTATATGTTGAAAATTTTAACCTTTTGAAGACTGAACAATATCGGAACTTTTATTCAACAGAAATGATTGATATTCTAAAGTTGATTACACTTTTTTCTGATGAATTGTATTTCATCAAAAATTAACTTTTATTTTTTGATTCCATTTATATATCTTGTTATTGGCAATGAAACTTTAAAGACAGGATTAGTCGCTGATATGAGTTTTAGATCTGTTTCCATAACTTTTATTGAGAGACAAAATTTTATTTTTAAGAAAGATTTTGTTCCGAGTCTTTGTTACTGAAAGCCCTAAGGTCCTTTAATTTACATTATTTTCTAGCACAGCATCATAGATTTTTGAAAAAAGGGTTCTTATATCCAAAACTATATTCGAGATATAACAATTCGATTTGCTTATTTTACAAATACTCATTGCTTTTTATCATATGCGCATTCAGATGCAAATTAAAGTTTATCTAAGCTAAAAGCCGTTGGAAATCCTAGAAGTTGCTGTTAAAAATATAATATTATTTTGTCAAATTTTTAAATGTGAAATCTGATCATGGAAACAAAAATTAATAATTATACGGCTGCTCACTCACCAGCGACTGGATTAACCGCGATCGATATTAACATTAATCTAATATTAATGGAGGAAAACATACTAATATTAATATAATATACTAATTGATGTGTAATTAGTATGTTTCCCTCAATTAATATTGTAACGTTTTTAGCTTAGCGGGTTCGTATTGAATGGACTTTACTTGAGGACAGCACAAACAAATTTATTTACAGCTATTTACAGATATTTATAGGATGACTTGATAAAGTAAAACTTCAGATAAAAACAATCTAGCAATCAACAGTCACTTACAGCATAAATACAAGCCTTATGCACAATAAAAACAGACTGCAAAAGAGCTATCGTATAGTACAGTAAACAGTAAGTCACAGCGAGTTAAATAACACAACGTTAAGAGCAAAAGTAAACACAGCTCACTAATAACAAGCGAGAAAGGTAATCCGATAGTCCAGCGAAAAGCTTCCCTTCGGAGAAGAACTGCCGATTGCGGCAGCCCGTCCCTTATATAGCCGGTCGAGCGAGACGCGAAGTTTCGGAAATCTCCGCTAGAGTCCAGTGGCTACCAGACTATTCCTTTCGCCATACCAACCCGGCTGGCGCCAAGCTATTTGACGTCGTCAATCGTTCTTTCTACCACGTGCTTTCGCTGCGTTCGCCCACTTGTAACAATATTTTAATCTAATTAGGAAGTAGATCTTAGAGGAATAGTGCATCGAATACGGAATTCTTCAAAATGAATGCCTGCACTTACTATAACATACTATTTGAAAACTTGTGTTTAACCGAAAAGCAAATAAAGTAAGTGGCAATTTATCCATTCATTTTCTACAAATCAGAAAATGATATCATGTTTTTTTTAAATCAAAATTTAGCAATTATCTTCCTAGAATTAATTTGGGCCATGCACCAAGCTGTAAATACTGAAAGATACTCATATATACCCAATGCAACTGTATTCACCAGAAAATGTATTCTTACTTGTTTAGTCTTAAGAATAGAGCATTCTCAAATTCAAAGTCTTGGTCCCAAATTAAGATAAATATTCTCCTCTTTCAAGGGACTAAATAAATTCTGAATTATTTATACCAAGCGATAACCTGATAGAGACTCACCTGAACGCCACCAGACGGCGTATGTAAAGACTTGAAACTCTACAGGTTCTTTTTTGATTTTTTTCTTTTGAAGTCTAACTAAAATCCATAGATAATTGGAAGAGGGAACTAGAGTTCTGTGCGTAATCATCACATGTATATTGTTGGAGCCATGTGCACCAAATTTTTTCTAAATCCTCTTATGAGAAATATTTCATTTTCTACGTTGCTATTACTTGTGATTCCGAGAAAATCAATCGTAGTTTAAAATGAATATTGAACATGGAAATAAGTCAATAATTGAATAATTTGTTATAATGTTTAGGTATTAATAGTGAAATCTGTTTAACACATATTCAGTTAAAAACATAACTATTCAAAATAACCAGAATTCTTTATTTAAATTAATTTATAAGCAAACTAATACCAGATGCTGGTCGTAGTATAAAGTGATCGAATTCGTTATACTCGTATTTTCCAATTATTTATTTGTTTTCTTTATTGTAAAGGAATATTTACTAATTGCCATAAAATAGAATTATCATTTTTAGATTATATCTCACATTAGTCCTAAACCAAATGTCCTTTCCAATAATTAAGTCATATATAAGCTCAGTTATTATCCATAGTAAAACTTGTCGACTTAATTGACCAAATATGGTGCATTTCAATATTTTTAAGACATAAATATCTTTAATACACGATGTCAAAGCGTGGAGAATATACTTCCATCATTTCATCCTTGTATTAAGGAAGTACAATTGTTAATGAACAAAAATCATACGTAATTAAAGAAACTGAAAAAAAAATCCCTGCATTTTTATGATAGGTTTTTTTTTGCATCAGATAAAGTGAGTACGAAACAATTTTTGTATACAAAAACTATCAAACACAGAGTAGACATTTCAAAATGTTTACGATAACAAATCGACTCACTATCAACCACTTTATCTAGATCTTCTTTGTTCTCAAACAGATTAAAATCAATTAAAGGATATTCATGTGGATTGGTCGACTTCAGTCGAAGGGTGCCTCTGCTTTTAGGTCTGAGAAGAACAGGGAAGAAAGTGAAACTATTCTTTCCAAGGTAAGGTTTGTATACTTTATCATATACCTACAAAACATGAAATCAATAATAATTAAAATTTGTACAGGAAGATTCAATATTCAGTTAACAAATTGTTAGGAAAGGGAGAAAGTACAGAAATAAAGTAGAATAATAGATAATTGCATGATTCTAAATCACGTAAATAATCCAGATTATATATAAATATAAAATAGTTATTAGATAATAAAAATTAAAAAACTTTGTGTGTTACAATGCAATATCCAACAAATAATTTTACATTAAGAAATACTTAGATTTGAATTAGATTAATTGATATCGCTGCCCACACATGCACGCGCTCACACGACGATAAAAATCTGTGATGGAACCCATAGCCATTTCAACAAAATTATTCTCTACAAAAAACAGAAACAAATTTTTAGTTGTAGTTGATCATGCACGAGCACGCACGCACACACACATTCCAGATCTGAGAACTTCTGCTTATTATTTTTTCCGGTCTCAACAAAAATTTTTAGTCGTTAAAACTTTTAATTCAAATTACGAGGTCACTTGAATTAGCTTTTTTTTTGCCAACAAGGAAAATAAAAATTATGAGCATGGAATCGTCTCTCATTTTGATAAAAATGCGAAACTACTTTTCAAACAATTTAATATAATCGGAATTTTATAAAATATAATATTTTAAAGAAAGATTTCTTTTAATTTTTTTTTCTGACAATTAATTTAATATTTGCTCCCGCAATCTGCAAGTGCTAATTACTTAAACATTCTGTTTGTGTTCTACCAATGTACGCGTCGTTGTAAAATGCTTCATGCGTAAATGTTTAGTATAGAAAAGTACAGTGATGCTGAACTTACTCTTTTTATTCATCCATTTAATGTTCTTGTCTGTGCTTTACTAAGTGATATTGCTTGCTCCAGTTTTACCATCATTCCTAACTATTTGAATATTAACATTCTAACCACTCTTTGTTATGAAACAAAGCTGTAGTTTATTAAATACTTACCTTATCAGGCATTCCAACGCTTAATCTGAAGGCTTGAGTATAATCAGTTGCAGGTGACCCGGAAACTAAATGAATTTCTACGTCGGGCCAATCCAGTTTCGGATCATTGTACTTAGTATTGAGAAACGCCATTCCTTCAACGCCAGAGAGACTTGTATCTGGACCTGTAATTGGAAACTTATTCAATTATAAAATTAAAATATTAATTTACGTTTTACATCAGTTTTTTAAGTAAAAGAATAATGTTCAATTATTTTTATTAGCATACAAAGGAAGTAATAAATTGTTTAATACCACAATTAAATCCCGGAGATTTTTTAGTTGCTGTCCGGAATGCCTGTGTTATTCTTAAGTAATGCATATGTTATTTATAAGTAATTAATGCGTATGTTATTTGTAAGTAACGCATATGTTATTTATAAGCAATGCGTATGTTATTTATAGGCAATGCGTATGTTATTTATAGGCAATGCGTATG
>JAOUZG010032859.1:4569044-4582087 GCA_026289955.1 Argiope argentata | reverse complement strand
ATGCCTATGGTATTTATATGTAATGCCTATGGTATTTATATGTAATGCCTATGGTATTTATATGTAATGCCTATGGTATTTATACGTAATGCCTATGGTATTTATACGTAATGCCTATGGTATTCATAAGTAATTGATGTCAAATAACATTATTCTAAAAGTACTGTTTAGAATACTATGAAATGCAGAAATGTTAAGGCCTTATTACCTGTTCCGTGTAGTAAATATGTTATTAGACTGCTTGGCAAAATACCCTCCAGTAAGAAGATAGGTTTTGCCTTTTCAGCTTCAAAATTCAGCATTACATTCCCTACATGATCTTGTAAGTTATTACCAACTGGGAGATCAGCAATAACTTTGATCTAAAAAAAATGGGAATTATCAAAAAGTTTTTGCTTTGTAAGTAAAGTTGGTAAATCTACAACTAAGTGAAAAGAAGAAGAAAAAATTCTCCATGTACTATAATGGAAATTGCTATCCAAATTTGCTTGCAATTTCCATTATTCTATGCAGCAGTTTTCAAGAAGGCTAAAGGAGCCGCACTGGCTTCTGGTAAGATCTCGGATCTTGAGCCGTAGGGTTTCCAATTCGAGATCCGATTTCACCGAAGAACCCTCGTGTAACGGGATCAGTTGCACGTTAAATCTGTCATGGCCAAACGTCCTCCTACTGGTGTGGTGTGGTGTGGTGTGGAGAGAGGGGGCCAGCTCAGGTGTCGCCTTTGTCATCTGATAGAGGTTCAAAATTACGAGATCTGTCTCAAAATAGCCTTAGTATTGCTTTATAACGAGACTCAATATAATAATGTAAAATTAGGAAGACTAAGAAATATTGTTAGGCTCCTATTACACTCTCTGCCATTTCACCTGCTTATTCTCTAAAAAGTACTTCTGTTTAAAGCAGAAGTATTGGCTCAGAGAAGTACTGTTTAATCACCTTAGCGAGAATATTATTACAAGGGTTGGGAAGGTGATGAGAAAAAGTCTCATCCAAAAGAACAATATTGGAGGGATAAATAATAATCCTTATCCTAATGTGGAAAGAAAAGTAGTTATAATTTTTGCTGATTCGAGGATTTCAAGCATCTACGATTGCTGAATATAATTCTCGCTGACATTTCAGCTACAAATGCAACTTCTTATATCTAAACAATAGTCAAACTTTTTTTTGTATCTGGTCAACAGTGCATAAAAGTTTCGTTACTATCATAACAAGAAAGGGTGAATAATTTAACTGAATCTTTAAATTGTAATAGCACGCAAATAAACTTGATCATTTATCATAACCTCGACCGGATTTTAAGAAAAAGGTGGTGACATTATTTGTATTTTCTCTAGAACTACTGAAGATTCGATTAAGAAACTGCACATTCATTTAAATAAATGAAGCTGAAAAAAAATTGAGATATCCAAGAGAGGCAAGTTAGTTTTTCGTTCAAAGAAATTTAAAAATCAATAATAAGAGAGGTTTTTTAATAAATAAATCTAAACTAATGAATTTTATATCGAATTTTTCTTTTGAAACTATTAAAATTTTATTTTAGCTTTCTAATCATAGTTAGAATGTATCAATTAATTCACAATTTCAACACAGTTTTGAATATTAATTTTCAGATTTCATTTCTACAACAAAATCAAAATACATTCCTCTTATAATTCAATTTGTAAATTGATTTTTTTCTATTTTTATTTTATAAATAAATTTTTTTACATATTTATTTTCCAAATTAATTAATTAATGTTGATCCTATTAATATCAAATGGCTTTAGCTATTAAAAAAGGAAAACCTTCACAGTGATCAGCATTTTAGTCACCTTTGTCCATAATGTAAGGTTATTATTGTAAAATGGTTTCATTGCAATTTAAATTAATCTGAATCACAAAATCAAACATAGATGATTTTATTTCAAAATTCCTTTCATTTGCTTTGTTTCTAACTTTTCAATCATATTTTTTAGCTTATATTTTGGACAATATTTAATCCTTTTATTTAGGAAATAAGTTTGAAATTCTGTAAGCTTATGATGTCATTTTACTTCCATTAAAACTTTTATTCCACTTTTTTACCGTATCAAGGTTTTTATTTGTCATTGCAAAATAAAAATTAACCCTTCTGTCTTAAGGAAATATTATTCCATAATTGTTGGGGTGAATTTTACAAAGTTATTAAAAATATTATTTATAGCATAAATATACGAAGCTGATGTAATTAATAATAGTTAAAAAAAGAGTTTATTAAAATTTATGTAAATTTCTGAAAAATTTATTTTAACATTGCTTAATTTTGGAAAAATATACAATAATTCAATTCATTTCTTATTTTCAAGTTAATTGGATTTTTACATCGAAATAAGTTTGGAAATGCTTATTGAGTTTATTCATTTATTGAAAAATTCGTTTTCACTCTTTATTTATTCAGTTTTTCAGGATAAAATATTTCAGGATAAATTTATATAGTTTTTTTATTTTATTTCCTTAAGAAATGAATGCTCTTGCTTAATCTCTTGGTTTATTTAATACAGTATTTACTTTAAAGTTCTCTCAATACTTAACTGCACTGAATACTTAATTTACTACCAGTTTTATAATATAAATTTATCTATTAATTAAAATTTAAATTAATTAAATTAATTAATTAATTAATTTAAAATAATTTAATTATATAAAGAGAGAATATTCTCGAATATTTGACATTGACTTTTCCTGTGGTCTAAATTGTCGCATAGCAAGACAAGGCAATTAGCATCCTCTTCTAAATTCTGCAAGATGAAGAACATAAACTGAATGTTTTTGTAGCCGTAACACCTTTTTTGTCCAATATGAACATTTATTTTACATCAGAAAAAGAATTTAATCAAACGTTTTATGAAAAAATCAAGAATTTATTCTCGTAAAATTTCGATAGATCGTAATCTTTGTTAAGCGGCGTGATGGAAATCTTTTTGCCATCGGAAACAAAACAGAGGAAATAAAATGCGATAGGAAAGATTTTCTTATATATTTTCTTTATATATATATGTTTGTTTTATATTTATGTTTTCATGAATCAGGAAATTATATGTTTTCATAATTAAGGAAAAGGAAAATTATTTTAATTTTCCTTTTCCTGAAAAATTGTAAGAATTATTTACTTACCCCTAAATCCTCCAAATGTTCTTTGGGTCCAATTCCTGAGAGCATGAGTATTTGAGGGGAATTGATGGATCCTCCGCTCAAAATAACTTCTTTTCGAGCAGTTACGTTGTAAACTTTACCACCTTTTTCAAATGTAACACCGTAAGCTTCTTTGTTTTCATTAATAAGAATCTAGAATCAAGTGTTTCAATAAAATTATTAATTTTGACTCATACCATTTGCTTCATACCGCCACCAACAATAACAATAAAGTAAAAATAAATTGAATTATCACCAAAAGCAGTTAGATCATATCTATTAAAATATCAGAATAATATTTAAACAAATTCTTATGAGGAGCCGTATTGGTGAGTTAACGTTTTTCCTTTAAAACTCATACGGGATAAAATACTAACTTTGAACTGTTATGATAGACAAACTGAGATAGTATACAATTCTTGAAATTTTTACTTTATATACGAGTCTACTTGCTTCAGTATTTCCTGAAACGAGTTAGATCATTTGTTGAAAAATGCATCAAATTGAACTTCGGCCGACTTTTCGATTTCGAAGGTACAATCCAAGTTTTGTATAACTTTTATTAAATTATGATTATTTTATAATTAAAAATACAGTAAAAAGCTTTCATAACTAGCTAGATCAATTGATGTCAATTAAATTTAAATATTTTTAAAATTAAATGATCATTTAAATATTTTATATGATTTTTTATGATTTATCTTTTATGTTTTATATGATTTTGAATTTTAAATATATGCGAAAGAACATTTATGAAATTTATCAATGCGAAATGCAAAAAGAAAATTAAAATTAAACCAGCAGCATCAATCTAAATGGAATAAAATAACATTTTTTCAGTTTTCATTTTATTCTTATTTTTAATTTTTGTATTTTTAAAGTTTAAGGGGAAAAAATAACATTTTTGTGATTTCATAAATGTTGTTTTTCAAAAAGTTATCAACGTCTCTATATTAAACCTAAATAAATGCCTTAACATAAATTAAATATGATGGGAATTTTTCATATTTTTCAATTTAAAAGTGATGGATTGAAGAAAATTTCTTATTTGTTTTCCGCTGGAGAAAATAATGTAAATTGAAAAAATCAATTTATTTGAAATTACCTATTGATTAACTATTTATAAAAATGACAAATTATCAAATATAACAATTGACTCTTAATATCTTTGGCGAAAAACAGAATAAAAGAAATATCAGACTCGTATAATTTTAGATTTTTTTGGCATAACTAAATTTATAAAAAAAATTGAATTAAAAAAAACTTTTTTAAACATAGAGATTGAAATTCTTTTGATCAATTTCAAAAGGAATTAACGCAATTGTAATGAATGAAAAATGTTTAAACATTGATTGTTGCCTTTTTAAGCAAAATTTGTTTAGGATTGATTAGATACACATTTTCTTCAGGTTAATTTCAATTTCACCATATGAATATCATATTCTTATATCTTACGCTTTATGTCAATGTATTTGTTTGTGTGTTTTATACTATTTGTAGGCTTTTAAGTTCTTCGGATACATTTATACAGTAAAAATACGAGGAACGATTTCACTAAATATAAGAATGAAGCTGAATTATCAGAAAATATTTCTTACACATGTATTTATATAGGATCAAAAGTTAAAAAGAATTAATAGCGTATATTTTATAAATTTATAAAGGGAATATATTTATTATAAGTGTTGTTTAAATTGTAAATGCTTTCATCTAATTGTGGAAGTAATGTATATCTGCTGGAAAGACAGTATGCATGACCATTTACAGCTTCCTCAATGGAAAATGCAGACAATAATTCTATCGCCTTAGCTGCTATAGAAAAGACATATTTTTAATCAAAAAATTATTCAATTTTGTCAGTTTATTAGTAAATTCTATGTTATGTGTATTTCTAACATAATTCACAAAGAGTTCAAAAGTGAAAATTGAAAACTACAAAGTAAAATTGCGCTATAAGGAATAGAATGAGAAAGCTCTGTATTACCTACCTTTAGAACAAAAGCTTTATTGACGATATCCAGATTGTTTCTATTTTCGGCAGGTATTAGGTAAGCTTTAGCTGTACTACATCTCCTGCCTTGTCTTATAGTTCCTTGAACTTTTGCGGAACCTATCAAAAATCTCTATCAGTATTTTATTTTAAACATATTTTAAAATAGATTTTTTATTTTATTTATTTGCAATGCAATTTGGATATATTTTGAATAATTTATTATATTCATAAACACCAAACATTACATATTATTCCATTTATTCCATATTTATGGCATTTAAACTCTGATTAAAACAAATAAGTTAATGACTGCAGCAAATAAAACCAAGAAAAATGTCATTTTGACCTCGTGATTATATGAAATGAAATAAATAGGAAGTGCGATATTTTTTAAACAATAAATGCGAGACAGTTTTTTTGAATCGTTTGCAGCACTAAAGTGACTCATTCAATGAAACAATTAAAATGAATAAAAATATCATTTAACTTGCACGAGCACGTGATGCTTGGCCGTTCAAGAAATTATGTTCTGACATGACACATTGAAAAATGCATAGCAGATTTCGTTTCAATCTTTATTTTTTAATTTATTTGATTTTTATGTTCTTTATTATATATATTTTTATACATATTTCATCGATTCGTTATAAGTTTTTTTTCTAGGAAAGTGTATTTTATTTTAAACAACAATATTTAATGTTTTTATATTGAAATAAGGAAATCGGTAATATTTTTTACAATTTCCTTTTTTAATGTTTTTGATTAATTACTTACGTTAATCAATTATTTTTTCACTTCCTCTTATAATTTAAATTCAAGTTTTAAGTTTCTCGGTATATTTCGCTAGTTTGTAAAAAAAAAAAGAAAGAAAAAAGTCGTCTGCTGTGTGGATTGCTTCGAAAAAATACTTATTTGTATTTCTGCTGCTAATAAAGAGAAATGTGCATGGTACAGGTCATATCTTTTGTTTTAAAATGATTAAAACTGGCATTTATATACTTTGGAAAATGAAAGTGTGCACCGTCAGTAGATTTGTTTTTGAAATTTCAATCATTATTTTAATAAGAAAATTTAAATTTTGGTGTTTTACATTGGTAAATTCTAAAAATATTTCAAAATAAATTTCTTAATCATCTTAAAACTAAAAAAAAGGCCAATTCAATTATGCTAATTTTTTCTCTTATGTGAATTTTCTAATTTTTATTTAATTTTAAAAAAATAATTTTAGGCAGTTCTATAAAATTATATTTCATTGTTGAAGAAAAAATCCAATTTTCATTTTTGCAACTAATGTTTTAGCCTGCTGGTTTTTTGTTGATGATCAATATATAAAAATAGGCTATCAATATATAGAATAGGTTTTAGAATAAGACATGATTTAAAACATTTATTTGAAATTCTGGTGTTAATAATTTAACGACAGAACATATTTTTAATGAATAGTTTTTATGCATTTAAATTTAACACGTGTTTGACTCAGCTTGGTTTGTATTGGTCCTAGGGCCAGAAAAAAATCTATTAATTAGTATACTACAGAATAAAGCAAAGTTAAGTAGTACAGAATAAGCAAAGTATGCCCATTTATAAAGCCTACAGATCTTTTATATAAAATAAATGGAGGCATAAAGACATAGACAGACAGACAAAAAAATTGGAGTAATAGCATGTAAGAAGAATGGTTAGAAAAAATCTGAGCTATGATTCTATTAAAATCGGGAATCTAGCAATATTTTGTTGAGATATCCCTTAAAGTTGATAATTTTGAAATTTTTAAGTTATTATTCCCAGCGAACCAATTGATAGACATATACTGCTAATATACTATTATACATGCATAACATTTGGTTCATGTTATCTTTCTTAAGAGACTTGAATAAAATTTGAGCTATCGGTGATCGGTATTTCTACGTAAGTCTCGTATGTACTTTTAGAAGGATAATTCGTCTAAAACGACGGTAGGGTTATTAATTGTCTTATCATAATAAATATTAAAAATATCTTGAAGCTTGCCTTCACTGAAAAGTTAAGAGTAGGCATTTCTGTAAAGCAGTATAATGAGAATCGTATTATATGTTTAAATTTTGAGGTTTTTTTTAACGTATTGACGGAAAAGCTCGTAGAAACTTTACATCTAAATTATTGGATTTCATTTCTCAGAAACGTTTCCATTGAATACTTGTGGCTTATAGAAGCAATAATATATTTATACGAAAAAGGAATTTTTTAGAATAAGGCATCATAATGTTGATGATTAAGGATGAATGAGAATAATAACTAAATTAGATTTATCTGAAAATATTGAATTATCTGAAGTATCTATTTTCATCTTAATAAATCGTAGAAAATGCAATATGTATACTTAATTATATTTATTTTAAGACTTCCCATTGATAACCCCCACCCCAACCCCCTAAATAATGTGCTCTGAATTCATCTGATTTTCTCATTTCAAAAATAAATTAGAGTCAAATAGATATTCTAACAAATAAATATTTATACCTATAGATCAATATGAAAATAATTTTTGGTAAAGGCTTGGGACATAGTATTGTTGAAAGGAAACAGGTTTTAATATATTACAAGCTATCTTATAATTTTATAAGCATTAAGAAAATCCAGAAGGAACAGTCATAGCGAGTTTACCTGCTTGTTTCTCTCCATTAATATCTATGTATTCGTAACCGACTTCTGGAGCTGCTTCTGCAAAAGCTTCTTTCAAGGTATTGGTTTCTGGTGGAGTGCTCACAGTTAAGTAGCCATTCGTTGAATGATAGACTGCGATATAGATAATGACACATACAAATTTTAATATCACGTTATTATTGTTTAACGAATTCATTTATTCCTTACAAAAGAATGTAATATGATTACCCAACATTTTGTGGGGCACTACATGTAATTTAAAAATCATTAGGTAATCTAATTATTTGTAAGGCAATGAAAAAGTTTTTATAATGGAATGGGGGATGGCAAATACAAAAGGCGAAAGTTGCTGTAAGTTTTCTGCTAGTTAATTATCTATTAAAAATTAAAATAAGCAGAAGATCAAAAGTCCATCTTAGCCTTATTAAAATTATGCAGGATGTTCGTTAATTATTGTTGAATTTTCCGTACCTCATAACTTTCGAATTAAAAATATTACGCAAAAACCCATTACGTATTCGTAAATTACAACTCAAATAATTTTATTAATGACATTAAAGTGTAAAGCTTGCACATTTTGCACTTTGTCGGCATTCAGGTGAAGGCGATTTTGTATTCTTAAATTACAACTAAAAGAATTTTATTAATGATATTAAAAAGATAAATAAATTTGCACATAGTTGCCCTTGTCACTCGTAACATATCGAGACAGAATTCGATTTCCCTTCAAGTGTTCTCCAGCATTTGTGGGAGTAACATTTTGGATCGCTGTAACAATTATGCACTTCAGTTCATCAAGGGAGTGCACAGGTGTCTTGTACACAATGCTCTTGACAACCTCTCCCCCCAGAATTAAGTCCATCGGTGTTATATCTGGTGATCTCGGAGGCCATAGGATTGATCCACCTCTTCCACACCATCTTTCGGAAAAGTTCTCGTCTAAAATGTCCCGTACAATCATGCCCCAATGTGGGGGTGCACCATCCTGTTGAAATATGACATCTGGCTGATGTTGTATGTGATTCCTCAGATGCAGCATCTCCAGCATATCAAGGTATCTCACGGAGTTTATTGTTGTTTCAGCAATGAAGAATGGCCGATAACTTCAGTATGTGATAAAGCGCACCAAATACTCACCTTTGGGCCATCACTTTCCAATTCTAGATAATCGTGTGGGTTCTCCTAGCCCCATATTCTACAGTTATGTTTATTCACTTTTTCTGACAAATGAAAGGTAGATTCTTCACTGGAAAACCACTTTCGAAAGTAATTTTCATTATCCTCAATTCAAATCAAAATGTGTTCAGCGAACTCAAAACAACGCGGTTTATCATTCGGGTGTAAAGCTTGCACATTTTGCACTTTGTAGGCTTTCAGATGAAGTCAATTATGGAGTCGCCATATCGTCTTATGTTGCATATGTGACTGCACAGATGATTGTCTCTTTGATTTTTGTGGACTGCGAGTAAAAGTTTCTTCGATGCAAACAACATTTTCCAGCGAAGTTTTCAGTCTCCCCGCTCCCTTTCGGTGTAGAACACTACCAGTTTCCTGAAATCGTGTTAACCTGCGTCTGATAGAATTATCCGAAGGAGGATCTTTCTTGTACGTGGTCCTGAAGCGACGTTGAGTAGTTATGACTGATTTAGTTTCGAAAAACCACAATATACACATTGCCTTTTTCTTGCACGGTTGCCATTTTTATTTATGACGTCATCATTACCAAGACTGCAAATGCGCTAAGATCACATTTATGGCATGTAAAATTCACTGAGTTGTATTTTACGAATACGTAATCGGTTTTTGAGTAATATTTTTTATTCGAAAGTTTTGAGGTACGAAACCCCCGACAATAATTAATGAACACCCTGTATATTATAAATTATGGGTTAAAAAAGAATGCATTGGATAAAGTAACAATTAAGATTCTATGAAATAAAAATTTCCAATAACATATTAAAGATTTTACCGAAGAACATTTTTTGAAGAAGCAATTTGAAATGTATCATACATGAAGGGTATAACACTATAAATTGCCACACGAATAATTGTATTAGTGTTATATAAGGAATTTGTGTCCTATTATATATGTAGTTTGCTCTTTAATTTAGATAGGTTCTTTTAATCAGTTCCTAACTAAAGACGTCTGTATTGCTGTAGTTTGCCTTTATGATCTGGGTTCTATTAAAATAAGATTTGATTCATTATGAATGACCTGCCTTTAAGATTTTCAGAAACATTTTAAAACCCCTGGTAGTTGTGATATTATGTTGTTAATCACTTAACGTCATATAGACATTAAGCAATTAATATTTTTTTCTATTTGTGAGCTATAAATATTAAAGATAAAACCAACTTTTTATGATCTCAGTTTAGCTTATTGAAGTCATGGCTATATGCATAATTCCAAATATTTTGCCTGTTTTGCCAAATATTTACAATAATAGAACATCACACAAGAAGAAATTTGGTTATTTACCCAGCTTAAAGCTCTTTTATTTATGTAAAGTGACTCTCCATTAGAGTTACTCAAGAGAAAAGGAATATCTTTGTAGAATTATCTTTCTTTCTTCTATGATATCAGCATAGGATTTAGAGAAATTTATTATTATACTCCTTTTAATACTAAGAAAGAGTTAATAATTTTACAAATTAATTTTTTTTAATAATTATTAAACATTTCTTTTCCTAAAAACTGTAATTAATTAATTAATATTCATCATATTTATTTTTAATGCGTGGTAGTAAAAGAATCAAATTTTTCTGAGAGAGAATATTTTCAAAATAAATTTTTCAACTTGAAAAAAAAATTAAAAGCATAAATAATCCAATTTTTAATGTGACTATTAATTATCGAAATTCGAAAGTCAAAAGTCAAAGTATCACTTCATTTATTCATTTCTACTTTTATTTAAATCACAAACCTTTAAAAATATCACGCAATGTTATAAAGTTATAAAAATCTCCAACTGTTAAATGTTTTTTATTTTATTGGTAATTTTTATTAGAAAAAGAAAATTTTTATATATTATAAAATTCTACAGTTAGGCTATCTAATAGAAATTTCCACGAATATATCCACGTTACTAAGAATACATTTTTCCTCAAAAATATTACTTTTAAGAAAACTCCAAAAGTAGAATTATAAGAAAAATACACAAATGGATATAAGATTTAGCGTATGAATTATTAGAAAAGATAATAAAGCCAGAATATAAAAATGCATGTTCTGTCACCACAATTTAGACAATATACGAAAATGCAGAAATAGTAAAGCAATGTGAATCTAGAAAACTTCACTATTATCTATTTCGCACTATTTTATACTTGGACAATAGGAGCACACTTCTAATTTCGAAAGATACATCTCTAATTTCTTAGTAGACTTATCATTCGCAATAGAAGTGCCCGAATAATCTAATCGGTATAAAAATAAGTATAATTTTGTGTGAGCATTTACAACTATGATTAAGATTCTTGAAGTGAGTTAAGTTAAAGAACCATTATCAGATAAAAGTTCTTAGAATAAAACATACTGAGTTCCTGCAGAAGAAGATATCAAGTATAGACTCTCTCTATGCTGGCAAACAGCAGTCTTTAGCTCATTTGACTATATTTCATTTATATTTTCTGGTACTTTTTCGTTAACCGGGTGCCAGTGAAAAATCGCCAAAGAAAATTGGCTGAATTCTACCCTATTTGGCGACTTTTCGCTGGCGCCTGGTTAACGAAAAAGTAATTATTTTCTTATGGAGTATTGATTTGCATTATGTATCACACCCCCGTATAAAAGCTTTTAAATTTAATACAATTTGATTAGTTATTGATTAAGAACTTGGTGTAAATATATCCCAGAATTTTATTCCGATATTCAGTGATTATATAATAATCTTTTATTATTTTAATTATATAATAATCTTATATATATAATAATCTTTAGATAAAGAAATTTACAGTTAATTAATTCATCTCTTAGAGAAACTAAAAACCTCTGTTTCATTCCTAATACGCAAAGTAATAATTGAGAATTGTAAAGCACACTACACACCATTGTTTGCTAGTTGAGGTTCCGTATTATTTTCTGCTTTCAGAAAATAGGGATAGACTTCTTTCCATGACCAGCCTTTCGCTCCATTTTCAGCCCATCCATTGTAATCTCTCTTATTGCCTCTCACGTATAGCATGCAGTTGAGGAGGCTAGAACCACCTAGACCTTTCCCTCTGGGTATTGGGAATTGCTGTAACAAATTTAGAATTATTTTACAATTTAATTCTTATTTCAATCACGGATTGTACATTAATTTTGATTAAATCATAAATGTTAATATTTTGCATTAATTAGTTATCCATAAATTTTTTAAATACAATTATCTATAAAAATTCTTCATCTTTGTCCTACGTGTTTGAAAAGAAATCTGTGGCGCTATCTTCATAAGCCAGATAACATCTAGAATACCGAAGTAGAATTTATTATTATGGTCATGTTTCTAGGCTTTTGGACCTAGCTTCGCAGGCTCGTATCGCGATCTTCACTCGGTGCATTGGTGACCTTGGCAACGCAACCTTCTGCAACAGTCGTGGCGCCATCTACCCACAGTAAAAGTCGTCAAACTCATTTGATACAAAGCAAGCAAGCAAACAAAGCACCAACCCCACTTCAAGCAAGCAAGCAAGCAAACAAAGCAAAGCAAAGTCTTCAAACTCACTTGACGCTAGCGAGCAGCAACTCGCCACAACACTTGGCGCTATATAAATCGCCTGTCCCTCTGCCGACTCACTGGTGGGGGAGTACTGTGGCGCTAGCTTCATAAGCCAGATAACCTCTACGATACCGAAGTCGACTTTTGTATTATGGTCATATTACCCGGATACTCTCCCTAGCGTCTCAGGTTCATATAATTTTTTTAATATTACGAAAGACAATTAACTTTTTCTTATGTTATTCTGAAACTCATACTATGCTACTTCTTTTAGTATAACATCCCATTTCTTATAGCTTGGTTTGCTATCTATCATTTAAGAGTGGTAGGGAATTTTAATTTTTAGGCTGGTTACTCTCTTTAAATTGAATTATGAATAATTAAAAACTATTTACAGTACAAATCATTAGCCCACTGTCAATTTTGTAATACTTCTAGAGTCATAGATGATTGTCAATAGAAGTTTATTCAAAATTTTAATTAAGGTTTGAATTAAAAACAATTGAAACGTTTAAGATTTTCTTCAATAATTTCAGAATACATGGCTGCAATAT
>JAOUZG010032859.1:4518090-4568944 GCA_026289955.1 Argiope argentata | reverse complement strand
ACCTTCTAAAAATAGCGTTTTTTATTTTCCGAGCACAGTTTTCTTGAATTTTCATAAATTTTTAAAAATAATTTTAAGAATATTTAATAATAATTTTAATTGTTTTAATTACTATTTATACATGCTGGAATTATGAGGCCATAAATAATGCATACAATTTTAGTGTGGCAATTTCATTTCTATAATTGTTAAATTAAAAAAAAAATAAAAACGGTGAAATCGTGCATAAAATATTATTATAATAAAATGTTTTTTTAATAGATGGATAAATCTTTCAATTTTTTGTTTGAAAAAATCAATAGCAATATATGAGAAAATAATAAGATTTTATAAAATATAAAAATGTTACGAAGTTATAATTACTTTTATCTTTTTATATCTGAAGAAAAGATTTTTTAACAGAACATTGTAAATAGAATTATTTATATATTTTGCATAAATATAACTAACATCTCCATAATTTCTATACTTCAAAAGAAAATTATAAATGAATAAAATATTTGTGTCTTTAGAATAATCTTGATAATTATAATTAAGTGAAACAAATATAAATATATGGGATATCTATGTTGGTAATATCAAATAAAAGAAAAAAAATTAAATTTGAAAATCCTATTTTTCAATTTATTAAAGTGTAACAAATATTATTTTATCAAAAATTTAAGGAATGAAGCAAAGCGTGAATTTAGGATGTTTGACAGAAATATATTAAGTTGATTAGAACTTTTATAGTATTTACAATGTAGCTTAATCCTTATTGAATATTTGTCAATTTCTTTTCATGATTATTGTGTTGAATTTCCTTACTACCTCACAATTGTGCAATTTTATTTTAATCCTTCTAGTTTTGATTTAAAAAATATTTTCAACTTCTTATTATACTAGTAAAGGAGAATGTTAAGAGATTTTTTTTATATTCTAATTTTTTTAGGTAATTTATTTTTTAAAAAATATTAGTGAATGATGTATAGACTTTTTTTCCTAAAATTATAACAAAAAAATTTCATATTTGTGTGAGGAGTGTTTAGATAGCTCTAGAACCGAATTCGAAACTTTAGAGTTTGTAGCCATGTAACGTAGTCACTAGACAAAAAGTGACACTCTAATCCGGTGGATGTTAGCTGGTTTCTGAAGCTTTTACCACACTTTGAAAGAATAAAATATAATAACAAAAAAATTTATTGCTACTTCGTTTTATTAAAATATTAAAGTATTTTATTGCCAATATTGAGATATCTAAATGTACAAATTTATAAAAAAATTCTAAAAGGGATTATAAAACTGATATAAATTTTTTTTATCTTAATATACATGAAATTAATAAAACTAAATGAAAGCGTACAAAATTGGAGTAAACGCAATTTTAGGTCATTGACAAATACCCCGTTTGGATATCCACCTCCGGCGTTCTTCTGTGGTGCCGATAAATACTGCCAATCATTATCCGTCATCTGACCTAAAAAAGCTGCTGCTGGTATTTCTGTTACGGAGTCTACATGACCACCGGCCTCCAGCAATAAAACCTTCACACAACGATCTTCAGACAGACGAGAGGCGAGGACGGAACCGGCAGAACCGGCACCAACTAAGGAAAAAAATTGATTGAAAAATTAAAATATATTTTAATTCTATTTTAATATTTTTTGGTAATTTCTCAATACGTTTTTAATTCTTCGTACATGAATTTTTGAAACGTATACGAGGTAGAATATTGTATTTGTCAAAATACTATATTTAGACGAATTGATTAATTTCAAATCTTTCTGAATTTATTTTTTGGACGATTTTTATCAACATGTGAGCACACCTATACAGAAACTCAATTTTCGAGAAGGAATAAATTGATTAAATGGTTTTGACAAAAAAATTTTTTTTGTATTCCAGTCTAAATGCATGTTAATACTTCCATTTATAAACTCCAAAAGCTAAGTAGATGAAATTTTGCAAATGCCTTTATCCCTAGATTTGAAAATTTGCTTCAATTTACGCCAATCTTCTTCAAAGGGTTTTTTTTAAAGTTTTGTATATATATTTATATTATAACTTAAAAATTCGACTAAGTTCAAAAAGGAAATTTATTGTACAATATTGGCAACCAAATTTTATGTGTTCGTACAGAAAAACTAGAAAATGTTGATTTTTATATTAGAATTTATTGATTCTTTTGTTATTTAAATAAATCATTTTATGAATATTTTAATGAGGACTTTCTGATAAATTTACAAAATTGTCAAATTTTCCAAAGGCCTCAAAATTTAGCTTCCATCTTTTTGCTTCTGTTATCAGTGTTCAAGTAATATTTCAGTACTTTTAAGAATATCTTTAATTTACTGATAATTGAATAATTGCAGTTTTAATTATTCGGGTATTATAGCGATTATTTTCCTCTGCTTAAAAATATGGACAGTTTGTTGGAGTTGTGTAATGAAAATGGATTACTTCTAAATATGCAGCAATTCAATATTTTTAAACAATATTTAGTTTGATCTATGATTTTTCTTTTAATTCTATTTAATAGGGATAATGGTATAATTGTATTTGATTTTATTTATTATCATAATACTTTGCTCACAACAATTAAAGGATATTAATGTTATACGTTGATCTGACACCTGGATAATTGTTTGAGCGATTGATACATTGTCGACAAACGTAGTTGGTTAAATGACATTTGTTTGGCTGAAAAAAATGCGTTTTATTGAGAATTTGGGTACAAAAGGCGGGGACACACAATATGTGCATAATAGAAAAACAAATAAAAACAGGAATTTCCTTAAAAGAAAATCGTTTTCAGTATGGGATAGGGTTTCCCCGGATGGACGACAACAATGAACACCTTTGAGGCATCGAGTCAATGAGGCTATTAATAGGGGCCTGGTGTATTCTGTCCTACTCCTCCAGAAGAGCTCTTTACTAGTTCTTGGAGAGTTATTGGGGGTGGTAGGCGTCCAGCAATTCGTCTACCTAAAACGTCCCAAGCAAGTTCAAATAGAATTAACTCCGGAGAACACGCTGGCCAATCTATTCGTATTCTTCCTTTCTCCAAAAGGAAATCATTCACCAAAATAGCTCGATGTGATCTACAATTGTTGTCCGTTAGCATGAAGTCCTCTCCAATCTCTGCAGTTCAAAGGACTACAATAGGTTTTCAACCCTATAACGGCCACCGCTTAGAGCTCCATTTCGAATGATATGGAGATGTCAGTATAGACTATCAAGTTCCCACAGCCAAATCATACACTTTCGTGGGTGAATGCAGAATTGTTTCTTATGCCACGCTCCCTCCAGATGAAAATACGTTTATTATCTCGATGAACTGGAAATTGAAACTGATCAGAAGAAAAGAATATTATGCCATTCATTTCTCTTCTAGTTCACATGTTCTGTTGCCCACTTCCTGCTCACGCAACGGTGTCTTGCTGTTAACATGACATTCACTATTGAAACAGATCTACAGCGTAAATGCTATTTAGCACAGTTTGTTTCGAAACTTTGGTGCCAGTAGCTGAGCGAAGATGATGTTGTAGAAGAGTAGCATTCGTATTTTGGTACCTCCTAACTGTTAAAGTTAAATAACAGCTTCATTAGGCATTGTGAAATGCCTACGTTCTTCTCCTGATCATTGGCCTGCATTTCCACCCTCCAAAATACGGTTCTAGATCCTGGTAATCACACTTTATGAAACCCAATGGCTTCTGCCTCTTCAGCATGTGTTTGCCACTCCTCCAACTGGCCATCAACTCTCCCAACTTCTGATTCGGTTAAATGACTTCTTTGAGAAATCGCACTTATCGAAACAACACTCTTACTGAATGTAGATCATTCTTTTTTGCTTTGCCTTTGATTAAATTAAATGTCAAATCAAATTCGCAGCAGCTAAAGCGCTTTCTTTGACGTTACACTCAAAACTGACATTTACGAAGTTTGAAAATAAAAAAAAAATATGTATGTGTGATTCTCTTCTATTTTATGCAAAATTTTAATTATTTTATTTCAAAAATTATTATTTCATACAAGACTTACAATTTTTTAAAATTGTTTTGAGCAATGTACAAAAAAATCCTAAATCACGTAAAAAATCGTTTTTTATTGTGTGCAAATTATAAAGTTCTTTCAGTTCAGTACTACCCGCTGAAAATAAGAGTTATTAGAGTGTTAAGTATACTAATTTCTTGAAAGAAAAATGGATATTGATCCCAACGTAATTAAAAATTCCTAAATTATTGTAAAATTTCTAAAGTTATATTGGGAAAAATGACAAAATATTTAATCCAAAATTAAAAATTGAAAAATATTAAGAAGAAAATGCTATTTTAAATAAAGAATATTAAGAGATTTTGAAGATTTTATGATTTTAAAGATTAAAAAAAAGACACTTTGGAAATGAAAATGTTTTCCTGATTGAAATTGATGTTGTTTGATTGCAGGTCAGTTAGTTTATAAACATTTCAATGATGTGGAAATTAAAAGTAAGAATTTAAGGAGAAGACAACCCAAAATGCAGAAGAATATTTTTTAGTATTCTGAATCTTTTTTTTTTCTTTCAATCACAAATGCCCCTTCATTATCTAATAACTTAGTTAGATAATCTTTTATTGTAAACTTTGCAAAAATAGAATTCCTTTACAAGCGAGAAATTAACATTTTGGTTCTTTGCATTGCCAGAACCCCAATAAAAATTGACATTAGGAACGAAATTAAGAAAATATAATTCACCATATATGATGGCACCAATTGCCGCCCGCAAGGTTAAAAGGGTTAATGATATTTGTTATAATAAAGTGTTACTTCTTGTATTAACTCGCATGCATTCTGTATACTTATCTCTCTGAAGCAGGTCTAATTATTCATTTATTCTGTGTTGTTTCCAACTCATTAATGCAGATCATTTTAATTACTTTCTGCTGCACTAAACCAGTCGTTGCTGCTTAGTTATATTACTAGAGGAAAAAATTCTGTTGCAACAAATTTTATTGTGACCTTTCATAACGTTGATGGATTGTCAAATTCAAATGAGTTTTATATCTATATTCAAAAATTAGTACCTAATATATTTTTATTTTAGAAAAATGCAATCGAAATTGTGTGTTATTAGTCCTTCTGAATATTTTCAAGTTTAGATATACATTGAAATTCTTTTCAGATACGCGATGAGCCTGAAATATTAAAATATGGTAGTTTATTTGCATGACTCAAAAATATAGGAACTGATGAAAATGGATTGATTACCAGAAAAGAATTTTTATGTGAAACTTAGACCTTCTTCCCTCAACTTTCTACACTAATAGAATTTTAATTCCTACCACGTGAATTATTTTAACTTATTCATTGGATGGAGAATGAATTATTATGCGGTACTGTCTGTTTCGTTTGTTTTAAAACAGCAAAAGTTTTCAGAAATTTATTTTATGTAACTACATAATATAATCTAAAAATATTCAGCAATTGAACCAGAATGAATGAAGAAATAATGAACAGGGGTGTTTTATTCATTGTTGAACTAATTTTTGCATTACAGATTTTTTTCTTGACTGCTTGCAAAGCAAGTCATATGATTTTAGTATTTTGCTATGCTAATCTTCACTAATTCGATTTTTCTATTCTTTCAAGCATAGCTAAACTTTCTAGATTTGGCACAAAAATGGTGCATTGCTCTTAATTTTTTAAAATTAATTTATTAAATCAAGTAATTCGAATGTTTAATACTTGTTAAAATATAAAACGCATCTGACTGTTAATCGTTATAAAGGAAGATCACCAAGATTTTTTAAAGCTTTTGTTGTGAAGTACTATCTAAAATATCAGTTCATTAAGTAAAAGAACATAGGAATTATCCTAGTTAAATTTTTTAAAAAGTTTATTGAGATTAAAATTTAAAAAAATTGGAATTGGCCATTGATAAAAAGGATCCAATTAGATCTCCTGGTGGCAGTTTAATCTTGTGTCACTTAAAGCGCCAAATCTCTTGGACTTCAGGTTAATTGTGAAAAATCGGGCAAAAATTTCGTTGTTATTCCAGTTTAATAACCGAATAAAGATGTATTAAATAACTATAAGCCTATTTCTTTTTTGGCATTCTATGAAAATTTATGGAACATATATTTCACTGCAGACTGATGAACTGACTCATGGATTGCAATAAACTTCATTTCTATCATTATATCAAACCCTTCACAACACTGAGGATAAGTTCTAATCAAGTCAGTGGATAAAACATAATTTTCAAGAAAAGCCTCATCGTAAAATATTAGCATTTTCTGATACCTTTTAGTTTCATTTTCTCGAGTTTAACTTCAAAAATTATTCATCATTATCCAAGATATCACGATATAAGAATCAAAGATCTTGCGTTAGTCTAGACCAGGGGTTCTCAAACTTTTAGACATTGCGATCCCGTTTTTAGACTAATTTTTTTGGCGACACCCCCAAAGTTTTAACTCTGTCTAAAGCGTAGACACAGATTTTGAAAGTTTTACACGTACTCAAGTGTTTGGACAGTATGTGTAAGGTATTGGCACCGCATCCCTTGACACTTCATTTTTCTCCTTACCAGTATCATCTCATCTCGAAACTTTGATTGAACAATTTACAGACTAAATTCCAGTTAAGAATATGAGTGGGGTTGTGTGGATAGTCAATCCGTTCAGTGAGTAAGCCGTAACAAAAGCTGAGCTAAGTGTACATCACCATGATCAACTGATAGAGATTTCAAGTGATCAGTCAGCTAAAGTAACTTTTAACAAAGTTCATAGCGATAAATTTTGGATACGCATTAAAAAGGAATACACAACAGCATTTAAAACTTTGATGCTTTTTTCTACATATTACAACTGTGAACAAGGATTCTCCATGATGATAAATTTAAAAAAATCAAGAAATCGTTTGACACTGGAAAATGACATTGTTTTGTGTGTTACAAAGCTCATTCAAGGCTTTAAAAAATTGGTTAATTTCAAACAAGCTCATATATCCCATTAACTAATAGAACACAAAAATCAACTTGTATGTATATTAAAATCTTTATGCGTACTCTCTTTTCTTTAATGAAAACTACAGCAATAAATTAATTTTCTTTACACTTTTTACCACACCTCGCGATCCCCCATTGGGGTCGCGACCCACCTTTTGAGAAACTCTGGTGTAGACAAAAAAAAATGTCTTAGGGATAGAAAATTCTATGGGAAATTTAATGAAATGTTACTGTTATCAGGCAACTGTTCTGAGTCTCGTAGTTTAGGAACAGGAGTACCACAGATTCAGACTTTACATTCACTGTAATAACTGCCCCAAGGTCCAGTTCACGCACAAATATATCTTTGTGTTCCCGCTTTTGGAATGGGACCGCTTTTGGAATGGGAATGTAGTCAATCATTATAGGCTTGTGGCATCAAAATCTTGTATCTTTATAGCCTTGTGGTATCAAATGGTATCAGTTGCACAAAATTTTCAGAATGCGACGATTGCTTTTGAAAGGTTTTTTCGCGTGTTTTAAAATGTTATTGAGTGTATTGATTTGCTGATTGTTTGAAGGGTTTAGTATATTGAGTTAAACTATACTAATGTTGATAGTCTATTATTATGAGAGTAACAACATAGACAGTAAATTTAAAGCAATGTTTAAACAAGCAGTGCTTTTGAAAATTTTATGCAAATAGAGATTTATCGAATTCAGTGGATTCAAATAATTAATTATCATTTCTTTATAATTACTTCAATCGACCAAATTATTACTACCAATTCATCTAATTACTATTAATTATTTCTGTCATTATTATTAACTCATTAAATCATTATTCATTAAATCAGATTTTCACAATTTTAGTTTGGGGTCGTCTAATAAGGTTCTTTAAGGAAAATAATAATTTAAAAATTTTCTATTAAATATTGAATTATCAAATAATCCCTTTTTTAAAAAAATGATTAAAATAATTATCGGAAATTCAAATTCTAGGTAATTTTTAATCAATAAATAGTAACAGTTAGTTTGTATTTCTTGCGGTTTTAACTAATCATAATTTAATGTGATAAATTAAATTTAATGATTAAGCAACTAAATGTATAATAAAATAATTATTCATTTATTTTGAAGTATTATGGCATTTAAAATTTAAAATCAAAATTAATATTTGATATTTTTCTTGATTCTTGAATATAATTTAAATGAATTTAGCCGTATTAGGTTGAAATTTAAAATAATATAAATATCTCATGCATTGTAAGTCTAAATAATTTAATATAAGAACAGGGTAATTCCGGTAATACCCCTTTAGAGATTTGTCGAGTTTGGGAAGAAAATAAAAGTTGTGGAATAACCTCGTAGAAGTAGATATAGAGAAATATGTCAAAAATTTTAGTAGTACTTAAAATCCTCATATTTCTTTCTTTGGAGAAAATCCCGAACCATAACAATGCACAACTACATTTTGAGACTCATTACTCTTAAGGAAAAAGACATTAAGAAAAAATGAAGATTTTCTTTCAATCACCATTATTTAGCATTTTTCTTCCGTCTTTTATGATTAATCGTAAGGAGAAAAAAAAGGAAAATCATCTAATGGAAAGGAACCTGGATTTGAACTTTGAGCATCGTTCTTTCATTTTTCAAAAGTATTAAGTCTTATTAGTCTCATAAACATAGAGAAATTTAAATTAAAAAGAAATTACGACAATCTCTCCTTATTAAATAGGATATTTCAATATTATCAGGTTATATTTCAAGATATTTTTTTATTTTAAGGATTTTTATTAATAAAAAAATTAAAACAAATAGTTTAAAATAAATTTAATTTATAACAATTAAAGATAAATTCATTAATTTGTTGTAAATTTTTTGTAAGATAAAAATAAATTCTACATACCAATAATATAATCATATTCAGTAACAAAATTATTAGATACTTCCGGTTGATAAGCAATATGAGGAAGAAGATAATAATATATTCCTAACAGAAATCTGGCTATTTCTGGCCCAAACTTAGTGAAAATCATATTTCAAGATATCACAGATATATATATGAGAGAGAATACAGGTCCTCTCGGGAGCTAGGATCATTTAGATATGAAAACTTCAAGACAATATAAAAGATCTGATCTGGAATGTGACGTCACATGTGCAGTCATCAAAGGCAGGTGATGACAAAATCACCTTTCTGCATTTGCGTTCAGATAATATCTCTAATTTTATTTCCTTGCAGTAAAATGCAATTATATAATTAAATATGAGAATTATATAATGAAATATAAATTTTTAAAAATCACAATTAAAAGTTCTAAGTGTTTTTACTTATAAAATAATTCTGACGAAGATTTTTAAAAAAAAAAAAACATTTTATTTTTATTTAAAAAAATTAGAAATTAATTTCTTAAAATTTTTTGGAGGGATTCAGACAAAATAATGTAAAATATGAAGTACCGTAACTAAATTAATATTTTATTTTGATATTTTAATAATTATAGAATTTTAATTAATAAAGGATCTTCAGATATTATTCACTTTCACTTAATATATACAAAGTGCTGCTTTCAGCGTGTTATGACTTTATATCTTTGTTTTGATTCCAGTAAATTTTGTTAAATATATATTGCTTTCAAAGTTTGTGATATAAATTGTATTTGAAAAAGACGTTCAAATTTCCTTTTGTATCTAATGTTTAGTATCGGAAATATTTCCTATTTTGATACTATAATTGCTATCAAATACTTTTAAAATTTTGGGTTAAATTTTCTATCAGTGGACTCCATTTGTATCAAAGTAAAATTGAATTTAAATTAATCATTTATGAGTTCAGTAAAATCTTAAAATTTTAAAATTCTGTGTCGTTTTTCCCATAACCACTCAAAATTTTAAAGGTGATCAAATATTGATTCTAACACAATGTTTACAAATTTGAAGCAAATTAGCTAAATAAAAGTATTTAAAATGAATTAAAAAATTTTATTCTTGCTATGAATAATTATGTTGTAAAATTTACAGCAGAAAAATAAAAAAATATCGGTAGTTTAATTTTAATAATCTATTTAAAAGAAATAAAAAAGAATGGTATTCATTCTACCAATTTATTTTTTGCGAAATGAATCGTGGATTATAATATCTATGAATTATATTTTAAAGAATTAAATGAAAAATTTATAAATTAAAAAAAGACAATGATATTAGAATATTTACCTCCAAAAATGCAATTATAAATTTAAAAAAAGTTATATTCAAGGTTTTTTGGATAATTAACATAAATAGTGAAAAAAGAAAACCAAATGATTTAAGTTGGATAAATATTCAAAAAATATTTTCGAAATATAATTTATATGAAAATATTAAATTTTTATATTAATCAGCATGAGTTAAATTTTAAAAAATCATATTAAAAGAATTCAGAATTATTTTTCAGTTTTGTTTACTGATTTATAATAAAAGTGGAATGAGAGTTAAAAATATTTGCATATAACTACATTTTCCATTTGCTAATCGACTACATTTTTAAATATTTAACTTATTAAATGGGCTTTATAATTAACCGTGTCAGTATTTTTTAAAGTTGAATCTTAGTTTAGTGTGGTCCTGAATTTGTCGCTTATATAGTGACCTATAAAAGCAAGCAGAATAATTTCGTAGTAATTCTAACACATATTTTTAAAAATTCTTTTTCGCTTGTTGATTTATATATCTACTCCATCAATTTTTGTAAGAAATAGAAATGTTCTAATTTTAACAAAGGGTGGAGGTAACTGTAACTGTTTCGTAGTATTGTATGTATGGTCAGCCATCCTGATAGAGGACTTCCTATTATTAGCTTCCTTGACGAAATAAGGGATACACTAAACCTGGAATTTATAATTTTTTTTGTGAATCATTGTTGTCGGATGTGTTCAATTAAAAACGTACCTTTGTATAATAATTTTTATTTTTTCCTTTATCTTTTAAATCCATGATTGGCACTCTGAAATAAGGATTTTGTTTTTGTTTCAGCTCATAATTTGTTTTTTTTTAAATGATCGTTTCAAGAAATTTTTAAAAATTTGTTAAATTTAGTTTATACACATTATTTTCTTTTATATATTTATATTAATTAATATTAATATTCATTTTATTTTATGAAGCATGTGTGTTTTTATTAATTACATTCAGATGAATAAATAAATAATATTCATTTTATTGTATGAAGCATGTGTGTTTTTATTAATTACATTCAGATGAATAAATAAATACTTACACGGTAATACTTTTTTGTTTTTTAAATCTAATTATTTAATTTTCAACTAATAGTTTTTATTTTCTAATCAAAAAGATAATATTCCTTATCTTGCATTGATCACTGCGTAGAAGAGTTAAAATCTTGGTTCACACCTGACGTGCAATTTTGCAAATTCGATTTTAACCATGTTCAAAAAGCTGCATGAAAAAATTTCGCATAATTATAAAAATATCCCCAAGTTTATTATTATTATTATTATGAAAAATTTTGAGCGAATTTATAAAGAAAGCTACGTATTATATAGTTTGATGATTGAAATATCTAAACTAGTGCTTTTTGGTCGCTATTAAAAGCCAGAAAGTATCCTTTCTTAAATATTTGTGACTTCTCAACATCAAAATTAGATATCCTGTTTACAGTTTAAGTCATTGTAAACATGGCGAACAAAAAGAGTTTTCTATTGGCTAAAGATTGCTTTGAAAGACTCAAAATAAATTTGTACTCTTAACGAAGTTCATATTTCCATTAAATTAACAGCTCACAGATTCATAAAATTGAGGCTTTAGTTACAAATCGGGAATTTTTCTGTTTTGAATAGGAAAATTGGAAATGCTGTGTTTGATAATTTATGAATATTTGATGGAACTTCTATTCCATGATTGATTTGGTGTTTGTACCAATTATTTAAATAGAAATTTTTATTTGAATTACATTTGCAAGTGCAAAACACTGCCTCGAAGAAAATGAAAACTCCCCATTTTTTAAATCGAAGATGAGCATAAATTACTAAGAAATTGCTTACAGTAGTTATGTGTAGAAAGAGGCTTGAAAACTAATTCTAATCAGTTTCGATCGACTACTCCAAATGCTTATGCTCATCACGAAAAGCTTTGATTTGTTCCTGATAAATTTGGAAAGGATGAACTATTTCGAGCTTCTGTCACCCTCAGGCACAACTTATTTGTTTGAGCATAGTATTCTGCTGGATAGATGCTTGAAACAATTCGTTCACAAAAAGTGCCAGGATTAGCACAACGTTAAGAGTTAGGTTTTCAATAGGGTGACGCTTAAAGGTTTGTACTTTTGATATCTAACGAAAATTGTTGGAAATAGGTTAAGATGTCTAATTACCTTCCAAATAATTTTAACTTGTATTTTCAAATAACTATATCTGCCTTGTTTTTTCTTTGCAAAATTTATTCGGAGATAGACTGAATTATCCAAATGACAACAAACCATTTTTATACCAATAAGTCAGAAATATTCCATAAACAGTGGAATAATGAAAAGTCTCGGAAGAAATAAATTCTTTATCAAATAAAATGATGCCCATGTATTTGAATAAAATTGAATGTTAGAACATTTTTTTTATTTATTTTAAGTATCTGCGGATATTTTGTGAGCAGTTCAAAATTTAAAATTCTGTTAACGAATAGCACATAGAATCATATAGAATAAATGAATAATAATGTATCCATAAATAATAAACATTTTCCTTTTTTTTATCGTTTTTGTTTGACAAATAGTAAATAATAGTCTCAGAGATTAATAAATGCACTTCATTTTTTATTTCATTTTGAAAGGATCTGCCTTATTTTTGATATATAATTTTTCGTATATTTACTATTAAAAAAATTTTACTGCAAAAGTGTTTCAGTGTAATTGGAAAAAAGAAAGCTTTAATTCTAAACAAAATGTTTTCATTTATAATATCTTGTAACTAATATTTAAACCCTTTTTGGAGGAAATTGGTTTAAATATTATATAAGTAAATTCGGAAAATAAATACTTAAATAACATCTAATTATGAGAAGATAATTTTAACATTTTTCTTAGATTCATTTATTGCAATATCTCATTAAGTTACAATGAATATGCAAAATGATATACAAAAATATAAAATCAATTTCATGCGTACATTAGAAATGCATCATCATGCTCAGAAATATATCTTATAATTTGATATCTGAAATCTATAAGGATAGTCTGTTATTGGATGATGGTGTAAAAAAATGTTTTCCAACTGAAATACATTTTGCTTAGATATATATGCATCTACCTGTTTTTATCAAGCGATCATCATTTTGAGCGGAGATGTTTGGAAATTGTATATGCGTTAGCAATTATAGAGAAGCTGCTACGCTTTTGCAAATGTGATTTCTTTCTAGATAGTCAACGTACCAAAATGAATACACTTATAATATGAATTGCCAAATGGGTATAAATATGTCAGGGTAGATCGATGAGTCAAATGAATTTGAAGGAGTTCAGATTGCTCAGCATTATGGAGAAAGATTTATTAGCTGTATAAAGAAAGTTAAAAGAAATTTCATATTTGTTGAATGATGAAGTACATATTTCTGCACATCCTTTGGATATATTTTGGATAACTAAAAAATATGAATTCGTTTTAGTTAATTACTACACAGTCATTTGTGTAATAAACGAATACTGATTAAAATTTAATCATAGACTGTAATAAATCTAACCTGTTAAACTCTATTTATTAAAGGAGTGATGTATAAATGATTGGAGTTATGTTATCGGCAGTAACTAACCCTCGTCATCAGAAAAAAATTATTTAATTACTCTAATGTATATTTTAAGCAGGGTAATCGAACAGATTGTTTCTTATCAATTTAGAAATAATTATTGTAATTTATTGTAAAATTATTTTTCATCCCATTTAAAGCCCCTTTTTGTGTTCATTAATTGACTTTTGTGTGAAAATATTCAATAACATTAAAGAAATAATTGTCGGCGTCCTGTCATAGGGGTAGTGCATCTTCCCCGTGATCTGGGCTTCGCGGGTTCAAATCCCGGTTAGGGCATGGTTGTTCTTCTGTGTTCTATCTGTAAGGTGTGTGAATGTGCTCCCCTGTAAAAAGGGGTTTTGCAAGCGAATGCGAAGAGTGAGTGGCAAAAAGTTGTACTCTTGGCCCTAGTTGGCACTACTACAAAACAAGAGATGCTGAAGTAAATAACTGACTGCATCAGCGAGCTTGATCATAACAAGTGTCATAGGGCACCACACAACACAAATACAAAGAAATAATTTATAAAAATTTAATTTCTCAATTTCTCCAAGTTTACTGTTTTCACAGTCAGACAAAAATTATGGCAATATTTTAATTTCTGATCTGATTATCTTATGATAAATATGTCACTCCTTAAAAATGACCCCATTTTATTTCATAGCAATAAGGTGCATGCTTTTTGACTGGATTTAATAGGAAAAGGGAAAGCAATATTGACGCGACTTCAACTGAAGCCCTGTGGCCGAGCGGCAGAGTGGCTATCTCGGAAAACTGTGAATCACCTGCGACTCTGGTTCGAATCCCAGCGGAGGAACTTCAACTGAAGCCCTGTGGCTGAGCGGCAGAGTCGCTGCTTCAGAAAACTGTGAATCGGATGCGACTCTGGTTCGAATCCCAGAGGAGGAACTTTTGTCTTTATTTCTATTAATCAATATAATTTATTCTGGAAATTTCAAGAACAATCTTGATCTTTGTGTGACGTGTTTTCCGGGACAGTACTTCATGTTATTTGCTATATAAACTACTGTATCTATATCTATAATGGATTGTCTTCAACTCGAGCAAGCTGCTGTGTGTTAATAAAAATCCTTTATTTCAAATTAGACTGCATTTATACGTGACATTGCTTGGTGGAGGCGCCGGGTAACCTCTAGCATATATGAGCAACGGTTCCCGGTCAACAACTAGGACGGGGTCCAAAAATCCTCAACCGACCCGACGAACCAGATCCCTCGATCCGCCGAGACAAAGCCGTTGGATACAAGGGTTGCCTCCTGAATTCGGACTCTTTGAAAAGCCAAAGAAATCACCCCCGCTGACGACCATGGCACCTCCTGGAGGATCGACGGGAGATGACAACAAGGATAAGTTACCTACCATTGTGGTGACTCCTACCCTCGCAACCGAAGCAAGAAAGCCAGTATCTTTTGCGGAGAGCCCGGGCAAGACCCTACGAGATGGCTGAAAGAGTACCAAAGGGTGTCGAAGTACAATCGTTGGGATGACACCTTACAACTTGCGAACGTTTAATTCTTCCTAGATGAAACGACAAGGCAATGGTATGAAAATAACGAAGAAACACTTACTTCGTGGACTGCTTTCGAGAAAAAATTGAAAAAAAACCTTCGGGGACACGGAAATCTGCGTCAGATGAGCACAGGAACAACTGAAGTCCTGGGCACAAAAAACCGGTGAAAGTGTGCAATCCTACATTCAAGACGTACTGGGACTCTGTCACCAAATTGATTCGAGCATGCCCGATGAAGACAAGGTTTCACACCTGATGAAGGGAGTCGCAGAGGATGTGTTCTAAGCCATTCTTATGAAAGAGGTGAAGAACGCAGAAGATTTTACCAAGTGGTGCCTACACATCGAAGACATGAAGCAGAAGAGAGTGGGACGTCATAAATTTGGCAGACTACCTAACGTTATTCCGGTGGCTGCTATTGAAGAAGAAAAAGACATTATTTCCCTTAACCGTCATATCGTTCGGGAAGAGGTACAACGGTGCATCGCTCTTACAACTCAAGAGACCGAAGCCAGCCTCGCCAGCATCGAGGACATCATAAGGACGAAGTAGAAAAAACCCTGACCCCCATTTCTATGAAACAGTCCCCAAGAAGTCCCTAAAGACGACTGTCATACGTTGAAGTTACCAGACGACCAGTCAACGTAGAAAATCGAGCTCCTCGGAAGACGGACGTATGGCGGACTGAAGATAATCGACCTGTTTGCTTATATTGTGGACGTCCTGGTCATGTCGCTCGGTACTGCAGAGAAAGAAAAGCCGCTTTTGAAGCTTCCTGTGGACGCCGAGAACAGTGAACTGAAATGTCACCCAGAAGCCAACAGTCCCAAGATGAATACAGCAGGCCAGCTGTTAGACGATCCTCCCCAAGCTCTTCACAGGGACGCTTTCCAAATCGCCGTTACAGGTCCCCGTCGCCCTTCCGAAGCACAGGACGTTCTCCAAGCCGATCCGCAACGGAAAACTAAGCGGGGTGACCTACCAGGGAGGTGAGGCCGCCGCTGAGGTAATAAATCCTCCAACTGCCGCTAAAATGTGCCGAAATTATCTGGACATTACCGTCGACGGACAGGAAGCTCGTACCTTGGTGGACTCCGGCGCATCATCATCCGTCATATCCGAAGCACGTAGACGCCGTCTACGAAAGACCATGCTTCCAGCAGAGGATAAGGTTGTCTTAAAAGTTACCAACGGTAGCGGCATACAGCCTCTTGGAAAATGCATTCTGCGTGTCGGGATAGAGGACAGAATTCAACCGTTTGAGTTCACAGTTTTGCCGACTTGCAGCTATGACATCATACTGGGATGGGATTTTCTGGAAACATCCCAAGCTGTTATAGACTGTGGAAAATTGGAACTAATATTTGACGACGCTTTTTGCGAATCCAACGTTTCCCAACCTTGGACGTTGCATGCCATCGAAAACGTAACCGCACCTGCCTATTTTGCAACTAGAATCCGAGTTATCTGCCGTAATGACACTTCGAACATTGACGTGATAGTACAGAGAAATAAAATGTCTAACTTGGGAAAAGAAGTTGTGTTGCCAGCCTCTGTCATAACGTTGCGATAAGGAAAAGGTAGATTATGGATCGTAAATCGATAACCCACACCTCAAGTTATACCTAAGGGCATGTCGATCGGAAGAGCAGCGGCCCTAGAAGAAGGAGGTGAGACCAAAGTGACAACTTTGCCGTTGACAGAATCATCTTGTTTTGCGCTGGAAGAAACGACGCCATCCTCCGTCGACTACTTTGGAATGATTGCTGCGGGTCTAACTACGCATCAAACGAGCACCATATTGAGATTGTTGCGAGAATTTTCTGTGATTTTCGAAGAATCAAAAAGAGCTGCAACTTTGAAAAGTGGAGTTAAACATCGAATTCACGCAGACAACCATCCGCCGGTAAGTCAACGAGCGTACAGAGTATCACCCACTGAACGACGCATCATTCAAGAAGAGGTATTCAACTTAAGATGTCATTAAACCCCCAGTAAGTCCTTGGTAGTCTCCGGTTGTGTTGATGAAGAAAAAGGATGGGAGCTGGCGTTTCTGCGTCGACTACAGGCGTCTTAATAAAGTAACCAAAAAGGACGTATATCCCTTGCCCCGCGTCGACGACACCTTAGATTGTTTAAAAGGTGCGAACCTTTTCTCAACCATGAATCTACGATCTGGGTACTGGCAAATATAGGTCGAAGAAGCTGACCGCGAAAAGACGGCGTTTATTACTCCCGAAGGCTTGTATGAATTTAAAGTCATGCCGTTCGGCCTGTGTAATGCCCCCGCTACGTTTTAAAGCATGATGTACAACTTACTGCGGCATTTAAAATGGACGATGTGCCTGTGTAATCTAGACGATGTTATCGTGTTTTTGGAGACCTTCGATGAGCATATTGAACGACTTAAGGTAGTTATGAAGTGCATACAGGACGCCGACCTCATTCTGAATCCCAGGAAATGTTTATTCGGGGCTAAAGAAATCCGAGTACTAGGTCATGTGGTAACAAGAGATGGTGTTCGGACAGATCCAGACAAAACCAAGGCTGTGCGAAGATTTCCAACCCAAAGGACATTCGTGACGTAAGATGCTTCCTAGGTCTATGCTCCTACTATCGTCACTTTATACTTAACTTCTGTAACAAAGCTCAACCCTTGCAAGAGTTGCTCAAAAATGACGTCAAATTCTCCTGGGGTGAAAACCAGCAGACTTCTTTCGAAGATTTGAAAGCTGCTCTCACTAGTGACCCTGTCTTAGGACTCTATGACGAAAATGCGGCAACAGAACTCCATACTGATGCCAGCGGATACGGACTCGGCGTTGTCCTGGTTCAGATACAAGATGGTAAGGAGAGAGTGATAGCGTACGCATAGAGAACACTGTCCAAGGCAGAACAAAATTATTCCGCGACCGAGCGAGAATGCCTGGCTGTCGTTTTGGCAATTACCAAGTTCCATCCTTACCTGTACGGGAGACCTTTTAACGTCGTTACTGACCACCATTCCCTGTGCTGGCTAACCGGTATCAAAGATCCTTCCAGAAGACTCGAACGCTGGTCTCTTTGTCTCCAGGAATACGATATCACTATTGTATATAAGACTGGAAAGAAACACAAGGACGCCGATTCCGTGTCAAGAAACTCAATTGAAGAGGTAGACAACAGGTTGGAAGAACTGGTAGCCATTACAAGCGAGATTGATATGGCCGCGGAACAAAGAAAAGACCCCGATGTGATGAAACTTTTTGAGGCCCAAGGATCAATCAAAGAAACAGATAAACCGTTTGACGTTGTGGACGGCGTAGTATGCAAAAGGAATTTTGACCCCTTCGGTAAGAGGTAGTTACCGGTTGTTCCACGACATCAAAGGGAAGATATTGTGAAGTATTTCCATGACGATTCGACTTCGGGACATCTTGGTTTCGCTAAAACGTACGACCGGATTCGTAGGCGGTTTTTCTGGCGAGGAATGTTTATGAATTTCAGGAAATATGTGATGCACTGCCGTGATTGTCAGCGACGGAAATACGCCCCTCAGTGACCCCAAGGACGATTGATATCTATCCCACCAGCTTCCGTGCCATTTCAGAGAATAGGCATAGATTTGCTCAAAAGATTTCCGGTTTCACGAAAAGGTAACAAATGAATCGTGGTATGCACAGATTACTTAACCAGATATGAAACAATCAGAGCCCTTCCAACTGCCACAGCCCCAGAAGTGGCCAAGTTTATTTTGGAGGACATTATTTTGAAGCATGGTGCTCCTAGGGTAATTATTACTGATCGAGGAACAGTGTTTCAATCGGAGCTGGTTTTTGAGCTAATGCAACTCTGCAATGGCACCCACAGAATGACAACGGCGTACCACCCCGAAACTAATGGACTAACGGAACGCTTTAATAAGACGTTGGCGGACATGTTTTCCGTGTAAGTGGATGTTGATCAAAAAGATTGGGACGAGATACTGCCTTTCGTGACGTTCGCCTATAACACAGCCAAGCAGGATACTACAGGATTACCCCCTTTTACCTCCTTCATGGACGTGAGGCAGAAACCACTTTAGACACAATGTTGCCACTGGAGGCACTGGAAGAATACAGTAGGCGTTACGATTCCAAGCTCAGAATAGTGTACTACAAGCCAGGAGATCTTGTCTGGGTATTTACACCAGTGAGGAAGGTCGGGTTATCCGAGAAATTACTGAAAAGGTACTTTGGCCCATACCAAGTCCTACGATGACTCTCTGATGTCACCTATGAGGTGCAAGACTTCGAACCAAATTCGAGACGGCGAAAGGCGATAGACACCGTACACGTTCTTCGGATGATACCATATTACGACCCCGAAGACCAATTTACATCTCACCCAACTAAGTCTCATGATATCGGTGAAGTTGAAAGTTGCTCCAACTCAGAGTGTGGATCACAGAACAAGGATTCACGCCCTTCCAGTAAAATCCCAGTGTAAGCAGGCCCCATGACACGCTCAAGGACCAGGTTACTTCAAGGAAGATGAACAGCGGGTCGCTGTTCTTTTAGAGGGAGGCTATGACGCGACTTCAACTGAAGCCCTGTGGCCGAGCGGCAGAGTGGCTACCTCGGAAAACTGTGAATCGTCTGCGACTCTGGTTCGAATCCAAGCGGAGGAACTTTTGACTTTATTTCTATTAATCATTATAATTTATTCTGGAATTTTCCAGAATAATATCGATCTTTGTGTGACGTGTTTTCCGGGACAGTACATCCGGTTATTTGCTATATAAACTACTGTAACATATCTCTCAAGGATTGTCTTCCACCCGAGCAGGTTGCTGTGCGTTAATAAAAATCATTTATTTTAAATTAAACTACATTTATACGTGACAATATTAAAGAAGTAGTTTAAAGTTTTGTCTCAGAGAAACTGTCTATGATGCTCTTTGTTGTTTTGCATTAATGTTTGCACTTTTTTTGAATGTTTATGATTTCGAATCTATAAGACAGATGAAGAGAAATAACCTCATTTATATTCTTGTGGGTGTAGAATTAGAAGGGAGTATACTAAGGTGGTGAATGATTTTCTGTGCTTTTCTCTATTGTTATTTGATTTTAATTTAGGTTATTTAGATTGTGTTTACACAGAAAATTTTCTTCCCACCGACGCTCACTTTTTACATCCTGTAAGCTACGTGAGCTGCCGGGGGGGGGGAGGAGAATAAATAAAAATTAAATACGGCGGTTCATGATCCATTCATTATAAAACAAATCCTGTTCGGATTTTGAAAAAGGTAAAATATTGATAAAGATATAAGAAAAGATTTATTTTTAAAGCATATCTGGATGTTAAAAGCAACGGATGAGTGATTTTTGATTTTGTCATCCTTATTATGTTGTTGTTGTTTCTAATGGCCCTTATCTTAAACAACCCCCCTGACGAAGTTAATGATTTCAAACCGAGAGAGTGTCTCTTATTTTTTAGTAGCGCTCCCTGGGGGCTATGAGTAAATTTTAGCTACTCACGTGTCACAATCATTTTTACAGTGCGGACATCAATCATGCATTTCATTCACTTATTCACTGATCCTAATTCAGATCTGAATCAGAGAACGATCACATCTAAACCAGTACCCACAGTGGTATTACTCTCGTCACTGTGGAGTTTGTGAACACGACAGATTTATAAGTGCGCCAGCCACCACACACTCGGAGAGTCTTCGGCCGGTGGTGTTTGAATTCGCAAGCAAAAGGATGCGAATTCTACTTTCTATCAAACTCGCTCTCTCGGCCTCCTTGTTACGACATATGATTAAATAGTTTTCCAGTTGAAGGAAAGTTCTGCCTCCATCCTTTTCCTTTTTTTCTCTGAAATATCATATATAAATAATTTACTGTTCTATGAAAAAATATTCATTTAATAAAGCAAAATCACTTATTAAATAATATCTATGACATTATTATATCAACATCATTTTTTCAATCTGGATGCTAAGACACCCTGCGTTTAAAAACTTTATGGCACAGATTTCAAAACGATATATCTTGAATTTGGGAAATTAAAAATTCTGAAGTGATATAGAACACTTGAAAATTGAATGTGTAACATAAAAAATAGTTATTTTCAGGAAAAGTGTATCAATCAAAATTAGCATGTTGATGCCATAAAAAAATTTAGAGAGAAATCAACATTTTTTTTTACGTGAAAAGGCATTGCGCATAAGAAATCGATGCATTGAAGAAACCCTGAATTTTTAATTACTTTTGAAAAGAGAGCAATACTTATGATTGAAAAAGGAATATATTTTCTTCAGATGTACAATCTGTGAACATGGTTAGAGTAAAGTAATACAAATTGAGTTTTATTTCAGTAACGTTCTTTAATAATTCTCTATTGGTAATAGCAATAAAGTCTGAAATTTAAAAAAAATATTTTCTTCTCCTAGTAATTTAATTTTATTTGCTTGTAATTTGATTATTTCATAATTATAAGAAGAATTCCACCGAGTTTCAATGAACTTCCTTTATTCTGGGAAATTAATCTTGTCATCTTAGGATTGTTTTGTGACATCTTATTAACATTTCAAATCTTGATTATCAGTTAATTGTGAATTAAGTTTGTATTCATTTCAGTCGCATCATTTTAGTGAGATAAAGAAAAATTTCAAGATTTAAACTAGAAAGTAATGAAGATAAAAGCTTATTTCTACCTCTAGGTATATTTTTGTAAAGTCTTAAAATCTTCGTTATTGTGCTCAGAGCTGTGCTATACAGGACGTTTCAGTGAACCATTTCAGAACTTATAAGATGGGTAGGGTACATCCTGACGAACCAAAATCATATACACATGGACAGTCAGAAATGCTTTCCTGACGCGGTAGATGGCGTTGTGCGAAAAGTTTGAGCTTTCGTGCAGGGAACATTCATTTCGCTCATGAAAGCCAAGTTAGTTGGATGGATGATTTCTCGATCGCAGAGTTAGCCGATATGCATTTGGTGTACGAGGCTGCAAATTGTAGTGGGCCAGCCGCACAGCGCTTGTACGCGGGGCGATATCCGACGAGGCGTATTCCCGGCCATAATTTCTTTGAAAGACTGCACTAGAGGTTAGCTGAGACAGGTTCATTAGAAAGAGCTCACAGGGACAGGGTAAGAGCAACACGGACTGCACACGCCAAACAGAATGTGCTACAGCATGTACAGGGGAATACAAGAACGAGTACACGAAGTTTAGCAAGCGCAGTCGGGGTTTCCCATTGCAGCGTCTGGAGGATTCTACGAGCAGCAGACATGCATCCGTTTCACGTGCAGCATGTCCAGACACAGAAACCGGTGGATTATGTACCTCGTATTGCTTTCGCTCAGTGGTTCCCGGGAAAATATGCTACAAATCACCTTTTTCCTGTTGAAGTGTTGTTTTCCCGTGAGTCGTCATACACAAGGGAAGGAATTTTCAACACGCATAACGACCACATCTGGGCGGTCGAGAACCCGCATGCAATACGACGTCGTGCAGCACAGAATCGATTTTCGGTCAATGTATGGGCTGATATTGTGGGATATCACCTCATTGGACCATACCTGTTACCGGGTCGTCTAACCGGACCTACGTACTTGCTCTTTCTGCAGCAAGGATTGCCACAACTTTTAAGAGATGAACATATTTATGCATCAACGCAACAGAAAATGTGGTTCCAACACGATGGAGCCCCTGCCTAATATAGCGGAGATGTTCGTAACTACCTGACACATGATTCATGGGATGACACATTTGGTCAACGGTGGATCGGACGTGAAGGTCTCGTGCGTCGACCGGCTTGGTCACCCGAATTATCTTGTCTTGATTTTTATTTTTGGGGTCAGTGAAATCGTTAATTTTTGACACCCCTGTTAACACTGCCGATGAGCTCGTTGTAAGAAGCTGCTAGCTGCTGGAAAGATTCGAGATATGCCTAGAGTATGTTCAGATATCCATGCGTCGGAGATGTGAGGTGTGCATTGTAGCCCGTGGAAGAAACTTCAAACACTTACTTTAATCCATGTACCTTTTGCTTCTTTTCATGTATTATTAAAACGATTTCTCAATTACGGTCTCTTTTCTTTATGGTGCTTCTGTGTACAACGCCGCTTCAGAAAAGCATTTTCGACCCCACATTGCTGTATGATTTCAAGTTGTCATGATGTACCCTGCCCCTCTTTGAAATTCTGAAACGTTCACTAAAAGACCCTGTATATACGTAATGCTGATGTAGATAATCTCATCTTTGGCATTTTGGCATTGGCAAAATGTATGAGAATTTAATTTGTGTTTTTTATTCAACAATTGGTCATTGTTATAAAAACAGTGAACAAAATTTTAGGTATGCTTTTAAAGGTTTTATAAAATGAAATACGGCAAAAAGTTTTCTCGTGCGGGCAGTAAACCAGAATGTGTTTTGTCAAAAAATGACATACGTGCTTTCGTAAATCTTTTTCTGTGCTTTATCACAGGCCCATAATAGCTGGAGAAGAACCCTTTTCACAGAATTGGAAAATTGTTAGTTTTGTAAAATTTTAAGAAAAGTTATCAATTATTAATGACAAAATGTTTGTTAAAAATTTCACAATTAATTATTAAACATTTCTGGTTGCAAAACATGTAAAAATATTTGTGTACGGAAAATACGTACCGCAAATTATTTCAATTTTTAAAGTATAGTGGCACACTTCAAAGATTCCTCATTCTAATTATTTTCATATTTTTTGAAATGTATTCAGTATATAAGTTGCAAAATGTTTTGTTTTCATTTATCATTACCTAGATCGAAATTATTTTTCCAGTGTTACGGGCTTGAGAATTCTGAAATCTGCTAGCTCATGTTGAATTGAAATATTCATCACTCATTCCACAAAAATAAATAAATTTTCACACAATAACCCACTTTTTGTATAAAAAAATTAACAAAATATCTTGAGAAAATCTGTAAGAAACTCTTGAGATCTGGCTTAATAAAAAAATATAAATCTCCACTATATGATGAAAAACTAAAATTTTTTGAAAGAGTTGGGATTGGATATATTTCTTTATTTAAAATAATTAACTAACAGTTTTTTCTGTGCTTCATATGTTTTACTTATATAAAGTTTTGGATTTAAACAAAGCTATCCCTAATATATCAATAATGTGATAAGAAATAACTTACAAATCATCAATTATAACTGTCATCTTCAAATTTAAATTAATTATTATTTTTTTTATATGTATACATTTGTATTGAAATGTAAATTTTAGTCATGAAATTTCTCTCTTGATTTTTCTTTATCGATTATTAAATAGGCTCTAGGTAAAATATGTTTTATAGTAGAATATCAAGAACTATTTTTTATTTTGCTATATTTCTTCTCCTTTAATGTTTCCTCTAATTTTATATGTGCAATAAAGCTCAACGCCCAAATCAGCTATAATAATTGTTTTAATCATGAGTCAGCTTTAAATATTTATTGTTCTTAATGATGAAGCGACCGCTACACGACTTAGTGCTACTTGGAACTTTGTAGAGAACTTTCCTAATTGTGTATTTGGAACTACTTCAGAAAAGAAGAAAAGTGTTTTAGGTATAAGTTACAAGAACCTTTTGCAACTTCTTAGAAACAGTAAAATGATAATAATACTTCATTCTCTGTCGTAGGGTGTTACAGAATCTTACATTTACTCATTTTTAAATTAATTTTGATGCCGAAATAAGAACCATTTGATTAATATCGTAAAGAAAATGGTCCAAGCCAAAATATGCCGGCTGTTTGAAAACAATTTCAATTAGCTGAAAAGTTTATATTCCTTTAAAAAATTTTAAAATTATTGAACATTATAATCATAATTTTTTTTACATAAGTTACAATAGTTATGTAATCGTGTTGTTACTACTAAAGGATCTGTCCATATAAGTAAGAATATTCAAGAAGCCCAAAAAGAAAATGGCGATATTGTATAATAAAAGCAGTCTGATTTCATTTGTTAAGTTTTCAAGTCATATAGTTAGCATACAAAATTTTATTTTTATTCTCATTTAAATTAATAGTATAAACTCTATGTTAAATCATTGATGATTTTTAAGGTTTTATATTATTACTTTATCTATGTTTCTTATTTTTGTCATTCCAATATAATGAATTTTAATTTGTCGTATTTGATTAGATTCGGTTTTTTCCCGTAAATTTATTTTTTCAGATGTATTAGATCGTTTATCTAAACATTTAGTAGATATAAATTATGTTTGATTTTTTAAAGACCCATATGAAATTATACGTGCTGTTATGGTATGATTCTGAAGTATTCTCAAATGATAATGTATTATACAAGTGGTAATATGTTTTTAACTTTTATGTCTTGAGATGTTGCGTGCATTATCACGGTGTGTCACTTTGATCTAATTGTTCTTCACTAATTATTGAAATTTGCGATACTGAAATTACAATTTTTTTTAAATAAATGTTTCTATAATTCAACAATTAGTTAATAAAATGTAATATTATTTCATTACTTCAATAAAAAATACTTAATAAAAATTATTTTCAATTTGATTTCAATTAACATACAAAGATTTTTCAATACTTATATATTTATCTTTGATGGAATTTTTTAAAATCTTTATGAAACAGATGTTTTTTATAAAAACGAGAACTTAATAAAGAATATTTTTGCAATCTAAGTAAAAAATTATTTGCATTGAAATTTTGAGAATTTTTTTAAAGAAAAATTGTGAACATTTGTTCTTAAGCCAAATTTTTTATTATAAAGTTTATGGAGTATATCGTTCTATTTTCACATAGTATAAAATTAACATATTTAATTGAATTATACCCCCAGTAAATTTTAAAAATTTGAATTATTAAAATAAATTATGCAAATAAAAATTAGTTTTGTAGTTAAAAAATATTAAGAGGAATGTTACACTTTTTTATTATAACAAAAAAAACCCGTAAGCGAAATTTTATTTTAATAATTTGAAAATAGGAACAGAGCTTACAGGACTTTATCGAAAAGGAAAATAACAGCAACAACAATAAGAAACCTCACATGACACATTTAACTATTTTAATGCCGAACATTTTCTACATTTTAGAAATTTAAAAGATGGCCATAATTTTAAGTCAGAAGAGGACTTTTTTAGCATGATTTTAAATTATATTTTTGCTCTTTTACTTTATTTTTTAGCAGTTTTACGATCTTCCATGATTGATAGATTCCCAAATTCTCTCATTATCAGTTCTCATGCACTTTTCAAGCATCAATGAAACAGTTGATGTTCATAAATATGTGAGAACTGGTAATACAGCTAAGTAGCTGGAATTAAATAATCTTTACGTTCTGTATCTTTGGAGAAAGTTAAAAATTGACCCTACTATATTAAATTCTTAAACATATATTGGGATAAAGGTGTGACCGGAATTAAAAGATGAAAAAAGAGTTTCATTTAGAATGTTTTTCTACATGATAATTCCAGTAAAACCACGACAAAAAAATCTTTACAGGGCAAATCATGACAGGATATACTGGGCGTGTTAGCCAAAATACATGGCCTACATTTAAGTGGAACATCTATTTCCAATTGAAATGGATTGAAATTTGACTTAAAAAATAGTAAATAGTTTTTATTTCAATCTATGCAAACTATAATGATTTTCATATAACTTCATGATAAATAAATATTACTACGAAAGATTATGAATGTATGCTTTTTTATTAACATTTTTTTTTCTCTTACGGATTTTCTTCTGTTCAAAATGGGTAGTTCAGTGTTCCTTATTTGTACGATATTTTTCTATATCTTCAAGTTGTTATTCGATATTTGGCATTACCAAGAAAATATTGCAAGGTTATTGTAACATTGTTGTTGGGAATTTCGTGATATTACCAAAATTGTGCCTCATTAAAATATTGTGCTTTAAAAATCATCGTTTTAAAAATTAAACATAAAAAAAGGGAGAAATTTTGCAATTTAATTTATCATATATGGATTATTTATACATAATTTTGAGGTTTGGATTTCTGCAATGCTATGCCAAATATTCTCCTCATCAAAACTGCGACTTAATTCAGAAAATTATATTACCTATTTTGACGACTGCAGGTAAGATTCACACCACTGCTGTAGAAAGATTACAGAACCTGACATTTCAGCTAAGTAGCAGCCACACCGTGGTTTGTAAGAAGCAGTGATATCCGTAAAGTTCAGTCTTGTAACATAAAAAGAATTTAATTAAAAAAAACCCGTTCAGCCACACTCTTTCAGAAAATAGATAGAATCGATAACATAGCCACTAAAGAAATCGAAACTCACGACCTAATTCTTCTAAAAAGCGCTAAGAGATCTCGCTATCTTATTAATACTTCTTACAAAAGCTTTTAATACTGGCTTGATTCTGGATTGACTTTGTTGAAAAAACATTATTAGAGAATTCTGCTACTTTATCTAATGTTTTTCTTTCCTTCGAAATTTAAACTTTAAATGTTTTATTATTCTCTGAAAAATATTCGCTTAACATAGTACTGTCCGTGAGTAGCGGATGGCGCTAGGCCTGAACTCCGAATCTTATGGTTAGTAGACGAGTAACATACCGATCAAGTCAAAAGTAGACTTTGACTCGAGCGATATTATCTGGCTTATATAGTATTCACCACATACTCTCCCACCAGTGAGTCGGTGGATTAGACGAGCGATGGCAATGTGAGGTTTTTGTTGGTGATGTTAACAACTAACGTATTTAATACACTTCTAGATCTTTGAGTTGCCGATAGAGGGCACCACGACAGTTGAACGAAGCTCAATGCGAAGGTTGCTTTATCAAAGGTCGATCGCCTGGTTACCATTGTCGGTGAGTAGCGGATAGCACGGGTCCGAATTCCGTATCTTATAGTTAGTAGCCGAGTAACATACCGATCAAGTCAAAAGTCGACTTCGACTCGAGAGATATTATCTGGCTTATATCACATTCACCACAGTACAAACACTTGCTAAGCAATCTTAATGGCGTAGTAACACACATACAACCTATTTAATCTGGAGGTTAAGAACCGTGATTCAAGAACTCCCTGACACGTCCCTTAAATTGGTAATTCTGGAAATTCTGAATTTAATTTTACATCCTTTTATGTCTTACTTTAAAAGTGTGTTACTGATTTAATCTAATTCACAATAAAGGAATCTAAATGTATGATGAAATTCCCACCTCATGACTTATTTTTCATGTGTATCAGGAGTATTTCAAAAAATAAAGGTTTACATGAAAATTTTGTTGAATATTTTAAATTGTATCAAGCAAAAGAAGCTGATCCTGATTTTTAATGCCATACAATTTTAATGAATGCTTTCAAATTTTGATTTCAACAATATTTATGAAATATTCTACTATCCATTATTTAATATTTACAGATGCACACATCCATAAAACGACTGGAAATTCAATTTTCAAATTATCATAGTAGTACAATAAACAACTATGATAATAGTAGTACAATAAATAACTTTCAAAATTTAACTTATAAATCAATTCTGCAGGAGACAGAGACTTTCTGTTATTTAATTATCTTTCTTTCAGTTTCTTCCTTGGATGAAATGCAAACCCTGTAATCATCTTTTGAGTAAATGAAGTCTTTTCTTAATACAAAATAAATTGCATCATATCGTAATTTGAGTGGAAAAATGGCTTTACAGTTTAGGAGAAATAGGCTGTAATAATAATACAGGGTGTCCGAGAAGTCTGTGACACATTTCAAAAATTCGGTAAGAAAAAAATAAACGAGATAGAAAGTAAAATTAAATTAAATTTATTACCTCATATAGTAAAGTTTTTTTTAAATGCAAAACTGGCCGGGAGATTGCGGTACTCAAACGTTAGAAAGAGTTATTTAGAAAATGGCTTCTCCAAGTGAGCGCGCATTTTGTGTTATGTGGTTTTTCGAATCGAAATCTGTGACTGAAGTTCAACGTAATTTCCGTACGAAATATAGGAAAAGACTCTCCATCTCGTAACAACATTATTGCATGGAAAAATAAGTTTTTGGAAACTGGGAGTGTCCTGTGTCGACACAGAAGTGTCGTCGATAGAATTCATCAGTCATTTGCTCGTAGCCCCCGAAAATCAGGGGCCCACATCGAGGTGTATCGATACGTTAAAAAAAAAACTTCACTATTTGAGGTAATAAATCTAACTTAATTTTACTTTCTATCTCGTTTATTTTTTTTAACCGAATTTTTGAAATGTGTCAAAGACTTCTCGGACACCCTGTAATCTTGTTAGACAAGTATGATTAAAGACAATTTGTGCAACACACTCTTTGCACACTTCAGCTGTTTATGTCAGACTTTGTAAGAAGCAAAAGCTTGCTATGTTTCATATATGTTAAACATAGTTAACCAAAACATATTGCTAAAATCGTAATTTATCTTGTCATGATTCAGTAGTTTCAATTGAAAATGATAATTACCTCTGCGTAAAGTTACAGTGCTTGGAAAAGGCTGCCTTAGTTTTTAGTAAAAGGAAATTTAATCAAAGACATTAATGAACGAAGAATACCATATGCTATTTTACTAATTTTTAATACACTAATAGACATAAACTGTTATATAAATTTACAGAAATTTTTATTGGAAATCAGATTTATTCTGTGAGTGTATATACATAATATTAGTATTATATTAATTTTTACCTTTTTAAAAACAAATTTTTATGTTGTTTTGATGTATAGTCGCTAATACCTTCATACTGCTAATGCATTAATTTTATTATTAATGAGTGCATATTATGTTTCTTTTAAACATTACTTTATAGCCAAATTTTAAGAATATTCAGAATACCTACGTCGAATTCTTTATATAGTAAAATACCCATGGAATGACCAGAAGCCCTGAATGATTGCTCAAACATCGGTCTTTTTTGTTAGTCACTTATACTCCATATATTGTCGAAATAGACATATATCTATCAAATGTTACCCCTACGGCAACCAATTTGTTAAAGAGATTTTTCTTAAATTCGTTCCTGTGATGTTTCAGTTATATAAGAAATGTACTTTTTAAAAATAGAAATTAATATAAGTATTATGCATTCAAATAAATTTTAACAAACTGCCTTGCAAGAAAATTAATATAAGCATCACATCTTACACTATTCTCGTTTTGACTATCTTCTTTTTTATGTATTTTTAATGGATTTTTTATGGATGGAAATTTTTATGGATTTTTTGAATTAGATTTATATGTTGTCAAATTAATTGAATATACATTATTTAAGATTTACCGGATTTTATATACATAATACGATATTAGATTATATTAATAATGGTATATAAAAAAGATTTAACTATATTTGATTTGACTGATTTGATTGCGAATTTTTGTTTACAGACACTCCACATCAATTAATTAGTTTTGATACATTTATAATAGGTTTAATTTATTAAACTAATGACTTCTTTGAAATTGTACAGAACTATTTCTTTGTGGTTTTAAATATTTTCAAGTGACAAGACTACCTGTATGTAATTTTTTAAAATTCATTGATATTTTTCGCTATGGGGGAAAGGGTAAAAAAAAGTTTTCTAACTTTTTATCACCCCTTTCTAAAAAAATATTTAAAAAAAATATATAAATATAAAAAAAATCTAAAAATAACAAAAACTACTTAAAAGAGAAATAATTTTTTGTATTTCAAGCAAATACCATTTTTTTTCGAAATTTAGGAACACTTTTTCATTTTAGATAAAAAAATCTATATGTCGAGAGCTTTAATAGATATAATCAGTTGCAATTATTGTATTTATAATTTTACCACACAAGTTAAGGAAATTGCATTTTAGACATTTTAGAGTAGAAAATTTCTTTTCAAATGTTGTCAGAACCAGTAAAAAGAATGTTACTCAAAAAATTTGATTAAAAAATAATATTTGATTTATGAGATGAAACAAATTTATTTTTAGTGGACACGAACAACACTATTAATCCTAAATTCGATGAAAACAAAAAAAAAAAAATTATCTGTTAGCATAATAAACCGATTTCGCAATAATGAATTTCAACTGCCGTTTAAAAACCTTAAATATTGGCAAATGAAGAAAAAAAGCTTTTTTCGTGCTGCCATCTTTCGTCATTATTGATTTGTATTTTTTAAGGATTTTTTTTTCTTGAAACAATTTTTGACTTAACATTGATAAAACTTTTTTTTAATTTCAAAATTATTTTGAAATAAAAAAAAGTTTAGTTAACTTAATAAGTCTGATTAACTTATGTTTATATATTTTAAAAGTGAGATTTTAAAGTTTTTATTAAATTATTGTCATTCAAAAAATATCTGTTGTTAAAAATAAATTAAGGCGCAATCAAAATATTATCAAACTTGGTTATATTATTGATATCAGTACAGCCTGTTTTCTTATTTATAAAAGTTTAATGGACAGCTGTTTTGATAAGAAGTTTCATCCTACATAAAACCAAGATTTAAATTTGTTTCCTAGGTATTTTATCATATAATAAGTCAATATTTTGTTTGACATGACATAAACTGCATTCTGCCCTTTTATTTTGTAATAAAAAAAATCTATTTATCATTTGTGCGATATATCCTTTTTTTTTTAATTTCAAATAGTGGCAGACATAATAAAAATAATAATTTATAAAGTCATAGATTCTTCTTTCTTTGCTTACATTACTATCTAAAAATCTACTACTATGAAAAAATATCTGCAAGAAGTTTTGTAATGTTTCCAAAACAGTTTACTCATTTTTTTAAATATAAATTCAGTGTTTTAGTTTTCATCTTTTATCTGTACGATAGTAATTATTTTTTTAATTTTAATTATTTTCTACTTTTTAGACTTATTAGATATTTCAGTATGTTAAATATTATGGAATCATGAAATAAACTTCTTCTGATATTCACTGTCAGGTGACATGCTTATTGATATACATTTAATAAATGAATAAATTGAAAAATACGTTCTCAAACTATAAAAATACTAATTTTTTTTATCGAAAATGTAGAGTACTTTGAATTCCAAAAACTCTGTATTAGAAAGTCAATTAGCAATTGGTTATAATAATTCCATCTTTGTCAATACGAAGCAAATCAAGTTATATAAAAAGCATTAAAAGGAAATTAGGAGGAAGTCTTTGTTATTTGGTATTTTTTCAAAAAGACGTGAAGAAAATACAATAAGGAAACTATTACAATACATCAACAATTACAACACATTTATTACAACACCTTAAAAATGTGAGAGCATTGGATAATTCTTAATGTGAATTTTTCTTTCTTTCAATATCAAGTTAAAATAAGTAAATGTGGGTGATAGAAATTTGTATATGTATCCACTAATGTATTATTTGATGTAAATATGTACTAAGCGAAAAACTGTGTAAAACCTTACTATACAAATGTGTGTCTAATTTTCCTAATTTACATTTTTTCTATTTTTTAGGTGCACTACCATTCGTAATTTAGCAAGAATTGTAATTTTTTTTAATGATTACTATTTTTTTCCATTTCAATCCTTCAAAAATTAGTTTAAAAATGGATTTGATTAAAATCTATTTGCTAAGGCTAAATACTGTATTATGAATAAATTTTAACTCCAGTTTTATATTGTGGCCAGTCGAATTTTTAATACATCCATTTATATACAGTTAAAAAAATAAATGAGTTTTAACACAGTTTTAATATTTTTTAAAAAAATATTTAATATCATAATTGAAGAGAACAAAATGATTTTTTAAATATTGTTGTTTAAATTGTTAAACATATAAGATTTTCCTCATAAAATCGGTTTTAAAATTAGAAATCTGATGAAACTAACTTTAGCTTATTACTTCTCCATTTGTATATTAATATTTATCATTGATTTATGTAGGACTGAAAAATAAAACAAATGTGTTTACAAAATTATAAGTTAGAAAGAATGAAATAACAGGTGATAGTCTTTGCTCTCGATTTATTGCTTTAAACAATTTTTATTTTTCTGTCAAAAATTTTAAACCAATTTCATAAGATTACTTTCTGCTCCCTCGATTCCTCTTTATTCGGGCATCATCCCCCTGAAAACACTTCCTCCTGTCAGGATTCTCATTCTTAATCATATCGGATGCCTTTTCAGCTATCATGATAACCGGTGCATTTAGATTTCCTGAAGAAATCATTGGCATGACGGATGCGTCCACAACGCGGAGATTCTTGACGCCCTTCACCCTAAAAATATAAAATATATATATTGAAATTCCTTTGAAAGTATTTGGACATCAGAATTAATTTTTTGTACTGATAAAAATTGATTCATTTGTATTTACATTTATAAACTATGGGGCGGGGGGGGGGCACAAAATTTGAGCGACTTTTTATGACAATCTGAGAAAAAAAATTACCAAAAAAGTAAGCTTCAGAAGCGACTGATTAGGATAACTAAAATACCGGTGATACAAAGTGGTTTGCATGTCCGATGATTACCTTTGATTTGTTTTGTGAAGATGGTTTGTTCAATAAAATGCTAGGTTGCATATGAAAATTCATCTTTGTACAATTATTTTTCTTTCTTATCATTATTTTTTATTCAAAGTTTTCAATGGGAATCAGATGTATTACATACGTTTTTTTATAAACTATTCCATATTTTCTCCTCTTGGAGATTTTTGACACTTATTTCTTTCATGCAGAATCTATTTTTTCCCGATATCAATATTAATTAAAAAGATAAATTCGAATTCTTCTCTGTAGACCAAATTAAAAATGGCCTTAGAAAGTTATAACTGATGAAAAAATAATTCTGTATAAGATTATATCATCAACGACTCTAAATTTAAATTTGCTAAAAGAAATTAAAGGAATTTCACAGTTGATTAATGTAATATATAATTTTACTAGCCTTCAGCCCAAAGTAAGATTTAAAAGAATTTTACATCCAGATTTTCAAGGATTGAATTTAGGAAATCAATACAATGAGCACTAAATTGTATAAATACTCATTAAGAATTTTTATTTATGTGTGAGTTGCATTTAGAACGAATTAATGAGAATAGATATCCTCAAAACACTTTTTCAGCACTATAAGCAACAATTATATTGTAGTAAATATAATGAATCTTTCACAAGTTTATGTTTCTTTAAATGTGTAAAAAAATGAACATGGGCATATTTTAATGCGATATTATACATTTTGTTTCTGATGACTCTTTTTTTATATTAATGAGCAACGTTTAACAGAGCCAGCCGTTTTAAGATCAATTTAGGAAATGTGGTTTCACAAAGCCGGTAATCTGATTTATGTTTGTGAAATTTCTCTAGTACAGTGCTACCAATGACGAAAACAAAAATAAAAACCTCATGTAATATGCAATAATAAAAAAAGCAAATAAATTTACGAAATATTTGAATGAGCAATAACTGTGCCAAATAATAATAATCCGATATTTGGTTCATAAAATAATGAAAGGCTAATCAAAATTTAACCACTGAATTTTAACGAAGAGGTTTCGTTTTCTACATCGTTTATACTTTATTATTTACTGGGCATTAGTAAAATTCTATTTTAATTATCTTGCTCTATATGCAAAGACGTTTATAATTGAATAAAAGTAACGTTTTGAACATAAATAGGCACACTTATTTTTTAATTTTATCTGGAAGTTCAAAAACTTTCCTCGACATTTTAAAAGTAATATCAAAAAAAGTAACATTAGTTCTGTTTTAAAATAATAGATCCCGTCTATTATTCTGTATGCGAAAATCACTTAAAATTTTTTTTACATGTTTTGATAATTTACTATTTTTTTCCTATTATTTACTATTATTTATCAGTTGCTGTTTATTATTTTTTATACAGTAAACATTTAAAAGTTTTAAGAAACAAAGTTGCTAATTGCAAAGAAAATTTGTAAATACAATATTGCTTTCCAGGCGAACTTTCAGCCATAATTTATTCCCATTTAGCATTTTCTAGTTAAAACACCATCAATAGATTACCTAACTGATAATGGTTGATTATATACAAAGGATATAATCAATCATTTTGATTTTATGGATGATTTTAAACAAAGACCCTGTAAATCTACCAGTTTTAAAATAATTCAGTGATATCAAAGCAGAGTATAAAATCTCTTTCTTGGCTCGATTGAGTTTTTTCATATGAGCAATATATATGCATGAGAATGTTCTTTTTTGATAACTTTACTTTAATTGAGGATCCACGACGGTCGTGTCGTCATCAGCAGTGCCCATTTTGCATGTACCACAAGGATGATAAATGTTGTAAGGATAATTCCTTGCGACGCATCTGAGATAATCGTCCGAATAAATTTCGAACTCCTCACAACCAGGAATCTTAATCGTGAACATCTTAGCTCCGATTTTCTTAAAAGCATTTGTATTAGTTACGAGGTTTACACATTGCTTCATAACTGAAATAAATCAAAGAGAAGAATTTTAATATTTATGACTTTACATTTATCACAGTATGTTAACAATTGTAATCAGAAAGAAATATTATAGCTTAAATGGAAACTATTAAATTTATGGAACAGTTTTTTTAAAAAAATGTATAATATTATGATTGAAACATTTTGATCTAAAAACCAATTTTAAAGACATTTTTTTTCTTTCTAGAGAATATTTTGAATAAAGCAAAGTATTATAAAAGTATTTATATAGGTTGATTATAATGGAAGTGCCACATTCAAAATGCAGTAAAAAATAGTCAATAATCAGAATTTCTTCATATTTGAACTGAATATTTTTAAAGAAACGTCATAAGAAAAAAATTAAGATATATTAGGATTCTGTGATTCGAATATGCATAAATACTTAAGAAGGTGTGTAAAATTTTAATCCTAATTTTATCATGGATAATAATAAAAATACAATATAATGAATATTGGAAGTAAATAATTTCTTTTCAGTAAATCATCAGTAAAATAGGGCAAATGTCAAAAATTGTTTGAATACAAAACTACTCACCGTCAACTACTTTATCCAAGTCTCTCTCGTCATCAAAAAGGTTGAAATAAATCTGAGGATACTTATATGGATCATCTGATTTTAGTCGAACAGTTCCTCTGCTTTTAGGTCTCAGAAGAACAGGGAAGAAGGTGAAACTGTTCTTTCCAAGGTAAGGTTTATATACTTTATTGTATACCTACAAAAGCCAAAATTAGTTATAAATACAAAAAAAATCTTTTTATAGAGTGTAAATATTTTGTACAGTGAATTACGGCAGTGTTTCAAAATAAGCTAGAATCTCCCAAAAATGCATGCATGAAAACACTACGAATATAATGAACGAATATAATGAAATGACAAAACAGTTGTTGTTATAATAATTTCTTTTTAAAATGAAATGTGTACTTGCACTTTTAAAAATACACTAAATAAAGTTAGCAAATAGAGAAGAAGAGGCTCTTTTTTGTTTAATAAATTTCAAAAACATGGAAGTTCTTTTCAAAAAAGAATTATGTTCTATGACAGTATTTTATCTTACTGCATGAACATCAAATACTCTATATTGTAATTTTCGTTTTAATATAGCTTGACTCTCAAAGACAATAGAAATTTCTGCGAATTTAAATCTATAATAGCATTAATTTCATTAAAATAAAAATAATGCAAATTGGCAGTTTGTGAGGAGACGGCATGTAAAATTTTATCAAAAAAATTAATCCTGTTGACCTTGTCAAGGTGAAAGACTGTTTTAATCATATGCTTTTTAAATTTTCTAATAATATAAAAGCATGTCAAAAAGCATCTTTTGTCTACAGCTCAGCAAAATGAATTGGATTGTAATTTTATAAACAGCTTATTGTGAATCTTATTCTTTTATTGGGTTGTTCGAAAAGTCATTTCGTTTTTTTTTGGTGAAAATGAAAGACGATCCTCGTATAATGAATAATTATTTTATTAAATTATATATCGCCCATTCTGATCCAAAACCTTTTGCCATCTTTCTGGTAGAGGCATGATTCCACGCTCATAAAATTTTTGGTATTTGCTGGCAAAAAACTAATCCAAGGTGATTTTTGACGTCTTCATTTGAGACTAAGGTTTTACCGTCCAAAAAATTTTGTATTGACCGGAACAAATAATAATCTGAAGGAACCAGATCTGGATAATATGGTGGAGTGGATCATTTTTGTGACATTTGAGGAGCGAATCACAGACTTCAATGCGACAACACAAATTTCTCTCCGTGAGGACATGGAGAACTCAAATATCGAGCTTCGAGGTTAAACCCAGGCCTTTCAGGTGGTCATAAACAGTTGAATTCAATAAATTTAAACTCTCACCGATCTCACGTGTTGTTGTTCGCCGGTTTGCACCAACTATTACCTGTATCGTGTCTTTATCAGCTTCAACCGGCCATCCGGAACGTGGTGCATCTTCGACATCAAAATTGCCGGATCGAAATTTTGTAAACCAGTTCTGACACTGTCGTATTGTCAACGCATCTTCTCCATACACATCGGTTAATTTCTTTCTGGCTTGAACAGCATTTTTACCTTTCCTACAGGAAAAAAGTGAAATATGACGAAATTGCTGCTTATTGCTTTCCCTATTTAAAAGGGCACCAACCAAAAACTACTGCGCAAAATCAATTGAACGTTTTCACAAACAAGTATTGCTATATCACCTCTCAAAACATACAATGATTATACGTCTTAAGTGTGAAGTTGGAATAAAAAAATACAATTAAATCCTTTGTCGAGAAAAAACGAAATTACTTTTCGAACCACCCAATAAATTATGATTTGATTAACACTAAGTAAATTATCAAAGCATAATAAAATAGCAGTATTAGATCACATTCTTAATAAACAGTTGATAAATGTTAACAATAATCGATAAGAGAATTTTTCTGCTTAGTAAATGATTGTCTGTCTCTGGGTCCAGCTCGCACAAGAGCTCAATCCTAACTGTGTGGTATCCACTTTTGCCAACCCTAGAGCGAAATCTCACTGTAAGTGAGCTTAAATATTTTTCGTATTGAATATAATATCATGCATATATTTTTTGTTTCTTTTAATTAATAAATATTTTAAGTGAAAATATAGTTTTCATCAGATGAGCTAACGTTATCTATAATAATATATGTGATTTTCCCATCATTAGTCAACGTTACTAATATTCGTAATGATTTTTGTTTCACAGAGGGATCTCGTTAGAGAATCTCATCAAAAATGTCCAGTATTTTGTGGACTGCAATTCGGGCACTTGAAATACTTGGTAAGTCTGATAATTCAAGAATTTCACCAGATATTCTTTATGATCTCTTAATTCGACGATTTTCTTGTAGCATTTATTTCCCATAACTCACTTTGATCAACTATAGAATATGCTATCTCACGATTACAGATATAAGATGAAAATTTTGTTAGTTATTTTGAATATATGTAGGATATTCCACAGAACCATTTTAATTAACCAACATCTGCCTTCATCTTGTTTTGTCAACACCCGATGATATATGAAATCCAAAACAAGAGTTGTAAAAGTTAGATTATTTCCCAGAGAGCCATTATTTTTAATTGGTTTGCATTCCAGAACAACGCCACCTATCGGTCTTTCGAAAGTCTGTCCCAATTAACTTTGAACCAGAGGCTCACTAACTTTCGTCCAGAGAAGACGCCTGTCTTCACGCGTCAGCGAATTCCCGCTAAGTTCAGCGGCTACGCGGTAATATGTTTTCAGTCATAATGTTTCCCCATCTCTAATGTCCTCCTAGAGGAAATAATCTAACTTTCTGATTATTAAATATCTCCATGTTTTAATTCTTTTTAATGTTTCCCTGTAAATACTCCCCCTGTAAATATTCCCCTTTAACTCTAAATAAATTCTTTTATTTTTCCTAAAGAAGTCTCTTCATCCTCCTTTTGTATTATTTTAATTTTGGTTTAGAAACTAACCCGTAAATATTAAAAAACCCCTAGACATCACGCCACTAAAATCCCGCTATCTGAAGAGTCTAATTTTTTGGAAGATTTATTTAGACTCCCACATATATTTTGTTGTAAATTTTTCATTAAAAGTATGTTTTTTGATGGCGCAATTTTTTTATCAATTTTTTTTATTAACTCGCAATTTTCTATTTTTTTATTATGTCCTACACTTATTTTCATAACTTTCTGAAATGAAGAATTCATTTCTTTCTGACTTTCTGAAATGAATAACTTTCTACATTTATTTTCATAACTTTCTGATTCGTCGGTAGACAGCTTTAAAATACCGCTGTTTAAATACAGCATCTTTTATGAGATAGTTTCCTTATTTGTATTTTATATTACAACTCCAACCTATTTATTTACCTCGTCAGGCATTCCAACACTTTTCCTAAAACTTTGAGTGTAGTCATTTGCAGGTGAACCAGAAACGAAATGAATTTGTACATCTGGCCAATCCAAATTTGCTTCTTCATTATACTTGGTATTTATGAAAGCCATTCCTTCAACGCCAGAAAGACTGGTGTCGGGTCCTGTAATAGGGAACCAATCAGCAAATAAAAGAGAATAGCTTTTAATATTAATTTTAAATAGACAAGAATTTTAAATTTTGTTGTAGTATTCAAATTACTTTGCTTTTAATTCATTGTTTAATTTTCATCGATTCTTTAAATACGCAATTCCTTATCTATTTGTATTCAAGTGGCATGTATAATTAAAATTTTCTGCTTTTTTTTAATGTAATGTCGTAAACGTGAATGTGAAAATGAACCAAGAGGGTATATTTTTCAAAAATTATATTTCCTCTAAGAATCTTCTTTTAGCATTAATTTTTTTAATTACTCCTATAAAGTTATTTATCTCGTAGTTATCGGACTATTTCTAAATTCATCCTGAAATTACACAAAAATCTATAAGTGGTCATTTTTGAATATGTGATAACATTTAAACAGAACTGGATTATTAAATAGACAATTGCCTTTCTGTTCCATATCTTTAGTATTTAATTTATGATTCCTTTTTCAAAGATCTTTTAATGTTTTCATTAGAATTTTTTAAACCACGTGCGCAAACATTTTTAATTAAAATGAAATAACGTTTAGATTTTACAAAATTATTCCTATATAGATTTTCATATTTCAAAATTCACTTGCAGATTAAGATGCTCCATAATATAGTCCATAATATATAAACATTCACTGATTAAATAATTAGATTATAATAAAAAGTAATATACATAAAAGACTTACAACTTTCCATGTTAGATGGCATGTTAATGTTATTAAATATTTCAACAAACTCTTCAGTTATGGCATTTAAAACAACACCTCAAATTATCCAGGTAATTGGACTAACCTTTAGAGATTCAAGAAAAATATTTCCTTTAGTCTAGTCTTGTCTCAGAATGTAATTCTTAAAAATACAGAGATACATTCTCTTCATTCTTGTATGAATCCAACTGAAGAACTTACCAAGGTTCACTTTCACTTCAATCTTCAGTTCCCATTAATTAAAAAGAAAATGTGTTGGAAAACCTTAGACAATGTCCTTAGAAGTCAATAATAAAATCCCTAAATGTGACATTAAATTCTATACTGATGGCCGGAAAATCAACAATTTTCCAGGTAGTAGCATCTATATTGCAATTTCACAGACAATTATCTCTCTATGCCAACGAAATCCAGACTTCTGTTCCGTTTTTAGAAGTGAACTACTAGCAATCGATGAGGGATTTAAGGCCATTATATACGAAATTAATTATGAGAACATTTGTATTCTTACTGACAGCCGCCGTTCAATAGAATGCCTTAATAATTAGACCTATGTTGAGATAAAGCAAGTTTATCTATTCTTCAGAATTTGAAGTTGATTTCAACCAACATGACATTCACTTCCAGAGTATCCCATCTCACGTGGATCTACTCGGTAATGAAATAGAAGAGAAGTAAGGAAGTAAAGAAGTTGCAAAGTAAGGAAGCAGCCTAGCAACTTCATCTGCTGAACTCACTCACTTAGAATTCTCTTCTGGGACGAAATCCCTAAATAAGAATTCGATGGCAACCCTTACTTATGATTGGTATAGGGCTAATAAACCAGATAAGTTCTTGATTCGCCCTTGCTTTAGAATAACCAACCCTTGCCTGCCTTGCCAGTGATCACCTTAAACGTCTTTTTTTTTCTTAGGTTGTATAATCTTACTCTCTTTGCCCAAAACACCGCCAACATCAGGTCTCTTCTGAACATATTCTAGATTGCTTATTACTTCTTTGGGGAGAATTTATTCTTCTCGCCTTCTCGTCATTGACTTTCTTTTTCGGAACGTTTATTTTTGGGATTTAGTTTGTGAAGACTATCAGCAGCGGCATAATTGCACGCACGCACACACACACACGCGCGCACGCACGCACGCACGCGCGCACACACACACACACACACACTATTTAATGTATTTTGGAAACGGTGCTAAGGATTTGTATCAAATTATATAAGCTTTAAAATTTATCTATATAGTTATCCCTCCTAAAATAACGCAATTTTACACATACAAATATTTTATTAGAGTTTTTTTCTATCTGTTGTCATAACGTCATATAGCGCCTTCTCGGATCCTTTTTTTATCTTAATAAAACTGAGTGTAAGTTCAAAAATCTAAGCAATGATAGATAAACTGTAAAATGAATGCTGTAATATAACTAATTATTCCAAATAACATGTTAAACTAAGTAAATTCATTTTTTTATTTAAATGACTAGATACTCTGTGATAAGTAAGTGATTCGTATCTAAACATTTTCTCCCTCCCCCCTCCTAAAAAAACAAAAGCTTGGTTTTCCAGATATTATACTATATATATGCATAAAATGAAAAGAATTGAATAATAAATGGTTTCAGAGATTGACGATAAAAGAATCCTATGGAACTATAGTACTGCAGGTACTTAATCTTAACCTATTTTTGAATAACCTTAACCCATGTATATTGTATAGACCATAGTGTGATATAGTATTTTTAAAGCATTATTACCTGTTGCGTTCAATTTATATGTTAACAGATTGCTGGGTAAAATACTCTCCGTTAGGAAAATAGGCTTTGCGTTTTTGGCTTCGTAGTTCAACATTATATTTCCAACGTGATCCTGCAAATTATTACCAACTGGAAGATCGACAATAACTTTAATCTGAAAAAAAAAATATTATGAAAATATTCTTTTAACTGCTGTTGAATAAATCTGTATCAGAATATATAATTAAAGGGTTTTGTACGTACAGTAGAATATAATATATCTATGACTTTTTTTGACGCAATACTTCACAAAATTGATGTTGATATAAATGACTAGAAAGGTTTGTTCCAATCAACAAACTGATTAACCGATTTAATAAATTGCTATCCTAAAAGCTTCCTATATGACTATCAAATTATTTTTGATGAATCTTTTACACTCCTTTAAAATTTTACGAAATTATGATAATTTCGGAAGTTATAGAGTTGAGAGAAATGGCGCTTCCAATGTTAAAGGAGTCTTATGAACTTTCGGCAATATCTGAGAAACTATTATTATATATTTTTTAAAAATGTGTTCATTCACTTAAAGAATATCACTCTCATTCATTAAATTTTAAAGAAACACAAATTTGTTATTTTCAAATGAATCTTTAAACTTGAATGCTGGAAAAAAAAGTGAATTGGGTACTTTTCCGTTAGCCGGGCGGTGGCGAAAAATCACCAAAGAAATCTGACGAAATTCAACATTATTTGGCGATTTTTTCTCTTTAAAATCATTTTACGAAATTTCGCGGAAATATACATTATTTGGCGGTTTTTCGTTGCCTCCCTGCTAAACAGAAAAGTATCGTGAATTGTAATATATTAAAATGTTTGCATTGGAGCCAAAATAAAGTATTGAAATATTGGAATCCAAAAATTATGAATATACTCTAAACAGACTTCGATATATTATCAAAAATGTAAAATTCCCATAGTAAATTTGTGGAATTAATTTTTTGATAGAATATGCATTACATTTATTTGTATTTATAGATCTACTTTTCACGAAAGATTAGATCGAACTGCCAATATAATACCGCATTTTACTAAATATTAAATTTATTTTCGTATAAGACGATTTCAAATGAATATAAATTTCGTTTTCCATTTTAAAATAATTTTTTTCCCACAATAGATGATTTGCTGTATGAATTAATTTTTCTTTTTTAAAATAAGTTATAATTTGCATGTAAATGAAATAGAAATCTAAAAAAATCCGTACGATGCCTTACCGTTCAGTATGTTAATTAATGTCAAAGTAAGTAAATTAATTATCTATGATTTAATATTTAATTATTTAATATTAAGCATTTCTTTAAAATTTCTTTGATATGGTACAGGATATTTTAGGAAAATACTTTAAATGATTTACTCTGACTTATTAAGTATTCTCATCTTTACAGTTGTGTTTATGTAAAACGGCTTTAATCCTCTAGTTCGAAAAGCTATTTGCATGTAATACTTCAGGCTCCGTTAGTTCAAATTTGTTCGTTTTGATAGCAGAACAACAGTTCGTTTTGATAACAGAAATAATGTCCATCATTATCATTTTTACAAAAATTAATAATTCATAATTTGCAAAGTATATAAAGCAGCTTATATGGGAAATAAAATAAGAATCCTTTATGAAAAAACCTTTGTATTTTCTGAAAAGTATTTGCTATTTTTATAACATTGCATTCAAACATTGCCAACTATAAATTTAATTGAAATTGAAAGCTTTAAATCATCAATTTTTTAATGAAACGATTAGCGAAAATTATTTTCTTCGTCATCAATTTCCAGCGGGTCCCATAAATGTATAAGTAAATCATATTTCCCAATAGAACATGAGTTCGAGTTTTAACTTTACAAGTCCATCAACTTTTTGGAACGAATTCTGAAAAAAGGGAAAAATCTCAAAGTACTCCTCATATTTTTAAATGTTTATAGTGTTCGTACTAAATATTTTTACTTTAATTTCAGAAAACAAAAATAATTTCATTTATTGTGCTTTGCTTCATGCTATATTTACAATAAACATGTCATTTATTTCCTCCAATACTTTCTATTCCCAGCGGAATACTGATATGAAAAATTATCCAGTGTGTTAAAATAATACTAATTTACGTTGTATGTAAAAGATATTAGCATTGTGAAATGTTTCAGCTTATCATTTTTTTATTTGCTGCTACTTAGGAACAGTTTGGTTGAGTTATATTAACGTTCCGTTTTAAAGTAACACTATATCAAATTTGGGGCGGACTTCGCACTGTGATCAGATAACGAGGATGACACCTGAGATGGCCTCCCCTCGCCAATCTTCCACATCACACCAGCAGGAGGACGTTTTTGGTTCTAAGGGATTTAAAGTACATCAGACACACTTAAATCTTATGTGTATAAGATGTAACTGGGTTTTCTGAAACTTGAAGTCTTAAGGTTTCGAAAAAGAAAACTTACCACCTGGTCACTGCGACCTTTATTGGAACTGAGCAAATGTAATATAAATTTATTGCAAGAATTATTTTTTATACGACTCTTTTTTAAAAAGTTTTATAGCAATATTTGAGTACTTCTGTATATCCTGCAATAAATTTCATTAATCTATAAAGCGATTGATATGTTTTACATACTCCCAAATCCTCCAAATGGTCTTTGGGTCCAATTCCTGAAAGCATAAGTATTTGTGGTGAATTAATGGATCCAGCACTCATAATAACTTCTTTTCGGGCTGTTATATCATGCACATCACCATCTTTTTCAAACCGGACTCCATAAGCTTCTTTATTTTTATTGATAAGGACCTGAAAGTAAAAAGACATTTCAAAAATATTAATTTGGTTTGGTATCAACTAAACTAAAATTTACTATGTTAGGAGTATTATATCTAATAATAGATAAAAATGACATATTTGTAAGATTCTTATTTCAAAAACTATTAGAAATGAGAAAACAATGTTTTAATAAATTTTCGAATGGCCAGTTACGTAAAACTCTATAAGACTAAAATGTCTTACAGCTTTATGATTAGAAAAAATAGCTTTTAATTTAAATAACTGTATGTTGTGTGTTTAAGAATATTTTTTAAATCGTTGGAAATATTTCTATATTGATTTTTGAGAAAATATGTATTTGCTTTGGAACTTAAAAGAAAAGAAAACGAACAAAAAAATAATAAGGATGGAAAAAAAAACTGTTTCCATTTTTGCACTATGTTACTATTATATTTATTATTGCTGATAGTAGGCAACAAATATTTCGACATATTGACATAATCTGTTTTAAAGAGAGGGATTTTAAAAATAAAATGCTAGAAAATTGTATATGCCTGAAGGATTAATAATTTATTCAGTTTTTGACTAACATGGCTGAAAAATGTCAAAAGTAATGATAACAAATATCAAAGTACGCAAATTATGTGCTCTGCATTATTTTATATTAAAAGTTCGGCCTGCTCTATAATTCAGTTCAGTTCATTTCGGCCGAAATTATGGGTGTAAGATATAAGTTTCAAACTTTTGTTTAAATTATTCTTTTCAACGCAAAGCATGAAGAATTTCAGCTGTTCTAGATATTTTAAAATGAAACTAAAAGAAATGAAAAAAAAATCAAAAATTATTTTAACAATGTTTCAGATGGCGATTTATTTGGCTTTGTTTGAAAGATGTTGAGATTTTAATAAGATAGTGTGCAATGTTTCGATTATTTTCCTCTTATATAATATACCTTGTTAGAAAAATTATACAAAATTATGTAGATAAGGTAATTTTAATTGTAAGTAAGTACATGTATACTTTGTATACAGGGTATCCTAGCAAGACCGGATATACGTTAAACAGTCAGATTCATCGTTTGGAAAACATAAAAATTGCCAACAGAACTGCACCTCTACAACCCATAGTTTTTGAGAAAAATGCGAGAGAAAATGTATGACGTCATATCCGGTTTACGAAAAAGTCTTCATTTGGTCGGCTTTGGCGTGGGGGTTCTTTTTTATGGCACCGCAATCTCGAGATCTGACTCCTTTAGATTTCTTCATATGGGAGCCATGTAAAGGAATTGGTTTATCGAGAACTAATTACTTCAGAAATGGACTTAGTCCATTTTTCTCCACAGTGTGTTTACTTTTGTGGACTCTATACGATGCTAGAATGTGTACAGTTAACCATTGCACGACTCGCTCATGCATGCCTTCATGATTTCGGTTTTCTCCGTAACATGTCCTTGCGTAGAAAAATAAAGAAATCTAAAAAAAATGTATAATTTAAAATACACTGCTGAAAACAACAAGGGGAGCACATGGTTTTAACAGAATTACTCAAAGATGTCTACCAATAAGTAACATAAAATGAATCATCCATAAATTACAGCCTGCCAGGAAACGGAAGAAGAAAACTTTATATGCAAATTAGAATTCATTCCAAAAAAAAAAAAGGAGATAAGGCCAGAAATCGGAATGTTACAGAAACGTCTGTTTTATTGCGGTAACTGTGAAATTTGATTGCGCAGTCTTTCTGTTTTTGAGACAAGCTTATGAGAATGTCTGAACAACGTGATTTACCGGAATCCATGGCATGGCGTGTCATAGGCTGACTGGAATCAGGCAAGACACAACGGAGTGTTCTGGACGCTGCTGGAGTCGCCAGAAGTGTTTTTGCAAGGCTGCGGAATCGATTCCAAGAAACAGGAAATGTTAGACGTCGACCTGGGTAAGGTCGGTCACTCGCCACTACAGCAATTGATGACCGGTATATAAGGTTAACAGCCCGTCGAAACAGATCAGAGAATGCTACTCAGCTGCAAAGACAGTTGTTCTTGTCAACAGGGAGAAGGGTGTCCAGCCAAACAGTACGCAATAGGCTTCATGGGGAGGGCTCTATGCACGTAGGCCAATGGCCTGTATTCCGTTGACCCCACGCCACCGTGCGGCCCAAAGAAGATGGGCTGCTGAACATCGAGATTGGCAGCAACATGATTGGAGCCAAGTGCTGTTTACAGACGAGTCCCGATTCAGTCTGGAGTGTGACACTCGACGTGTTCTGGTATGGCAGGAGAAGGGCACTCGAAATAACCCCGCATTCGTTCGTGAAAGGTCACAATACAGACGAGCTGGTTGGATGGTATGGGGTGAAATCAGCATAGGGTTACGAACGAACCTGCATATCATTCGGAATGGCACTTTGACGGGCCGCAGGTATGCAGACGAAATACTGCGATCTCATGTCATCCCTTACGCTCCTGACCTGAATCCAATCGAGCATGTTTGGGACATGCTTGGACGACGCATTGCTGCGAGGCCAAGGCCGCCTGTGACTGTCCCCGACTTGTAGATGGCACTTCTTGAGGAATGGAGCAGTATTCCCCAAAGTCTGATCGATACTCTCATCGCATCCATGGTAAACAGGTGTGCAGCAGTCTTAGCTGTGCCAGGAGACCACACGCCCTATTAAAACTCGTGCATCATGTCTATTCAGAGCCTTTTTTTATCGTTTATATGTAACCAAATTGTTGCCCTAAATCATCTTTTCATGTTTTTTCCATATTTTCAAGGAATTAGAGCTTAATTCCATATTGTTTTATTTTTTTCCTGTATTGAGCATGGATACGCGTGTACTACCCATTGCATGCCAATACGTGACTGTCTCGCACAGTTTTCTAGATTTTTTTGCTTGCTCCCCTAATTGTTTTGAGCAGTGTATATACGTTTTTACTTCAATGTTTTATAATGCCTACTTTTTGAACAAATGCTTCGTTGACAATGTGCAGGTTATCTCTGTTTTCAGCAGGTATAAGGTACGCTTTTGCTGTACTACATCTCCTGCCTTGTCTTATTGTTCCTTGAACCTTTGCAAAACCTACAAAAAAATTGCTTTCAGCACTCAATATTTAGCAAACTATAAAGAAAGAAAGGAATTTCTATTTATTATATAGTCAAATAATACCGTTATAAACTTTGAGGGAATTAGATGCAAATATTGTAAATAAGGATGATTTTTTGTGTAAATATTTGTAATCAGTTTGATTGTATAAAATTAATTGTAATGGAATCACACGTCAGGGAGAAAAGACCGTTCTAAGGGGATTTACTACAGAATATCGACGTATTTGTATGTATGGAGGCGACGTAATGAGGTTGTTAACGGTTTTTACTACATGCTAAAATGTGTAATAAAAGCTAAGAAATTAAGATTTATTATTTGAGAATGATTGAAAAATTTCTAGATTCGTCTTGAGCGAGCGGGAGGTTTCCGAGTTTGCTCCACCTACTTTAGTGGGATGCTATTTTAAAGGCGAGGCTTAAGTAGGGGATTCAATAGACCATTCCCAGCCACGAGAACCCGAAGAAGCTCGGAAAAAAGAAGAAGACAACGCAAAATAGAGACAGCCGTGTCCTCCGCAGATCACCATTACCGGGGATAAGGCTATGCACCTCATCAACCCAATCAAGGAAAGTCAGGTCAGTTCGGACAACAAGCTACGTTGGTTGGCTCAGCTTGAGAGAGCTTTTCTCTCTTTGCAGTGCGAGTCTATAACCTCGTTGTTATTTGAAATTAGCGAATTAAATAGAGTTATTTTGTTGTGAATTTGTAGCTTGTGTGGCGTAAATTTTATACGCAACAATAAAGACTTATACAATAAAGTCTGCACTTTCGCATCATTCTTGTGTGAGAATTTTTCGTAACAATACTTTATATCTTGGATTCATTTTTCATAATTTCTGTTTGTTTATTATGCTGATCATATTCAGATTTGTTTCAATTATATGAAAGATTAAAAAAAACAACAACTTCTTAATCATTCTTAAGCATTGTTTACATGAGGCCAACTATTACACTAAGGAAGTTCACGCCTACCTCAACAACATGACGGGACTCCAATAGAAAAATGGCAAATAATTTTCATTGTAGACCACTGCCTCATTAAGGTTGCACAATGTTCCTGAGGAAGACATGGCCTTTTATTGCATGAAATCGTTGGCATCGTGTGAACGCTACTTTATATTTGATTTTATATAACACATTAATAAGGAAACATGAAACTCTCATAGTATGAATACAATTTTCTTGAGTATGAAAACTATTGACAAATTGTATTACTACTTTCAGCCAGTGTGCAAGCAAAAATGAACTGCTTTTGTAATAATTTCTTTTATTGTGATTATTAAATATTTTTTGTGGACTGAGTGGAAGTAGAAGATGCTACAAAAATTTAAATTATTGAAATGGGAACATTTTAATAAATTATTACATAGGAATCTGTGTACTGTGTTCGTTTGAAGTGTGAAAATATAGGGGAAAAGACAATAAAAAAGTAAAGTTTCTTATGGTCTAAAATAAATTAGTAAATTTAAAAAAAAATACAGGTGGTGGGGGTCATTGAAATATGGTTATAGAACGGTGATCGTTCTTGACGCCTTTTTAAAACTTGTTTATTGAGTTTTAATATTATTAGTTTTTGGAAGGACAACGAAAATGAAAATGATAACAGTAAAAACTGAGAAAGAGGGCAAAAAGTAAAACAACAGTAGGAAACATACTGTCCCGATTACAAGTCAAAATTATTTAAATTCTGTTACCTTGCATCGTTGAGCAAATTCAAGAGGAAAAAGCTGTTTTTTTTAAAATTTTAGTTTCACAATAGTTCGGAAAAACTACTGAAGCTCAGACATGGTGCTTTAGTCAAATACATCCTTAAACTGAAGCCTAATTTCAATCTTTTTAATTGACTTTTCCTTTCTCCTTCTAGCTATTTTACGATTTCAGGTCAGATTATTTACCCCAACAGAATCTAATTCACCTACTGCATATTTTTTTTCTTGTGCTAGAAGTTACTTGTCCTAAAAATGAGACGCTAATTATTATATCGATTATAGTTATTTTATTTATTTCGAATATTATTATATTATTTATATTTATCATTATATTATTTATATTTATCATTATATTATTTATATTTATCATTATATTATTTATATCGAATATTATTGAATTATCTATTCCGATTATTATTATATTATTTATATCGATTATTATTATATTATCTATATCGATTATTAATATTATTTATATAGGTTATTATTGTATTATTATTAATCGATTATTGTTATATCGATATTATTATTGGTTATAGAAGAATACAAATGGCAGTATACTTAAAAAAAACCATTTCTACGCGATGGTCAAAGATTTTTGTAAGAGGATTGGTCAATGCATTATTGACAAAAGCTAATGAATTTGAAAACTTTTAAGTCAGAAAAGGATAAATCATGTCGAATACAATTTTATTAAGAGATGGTTTTAATTTATTGAAGAGAAATTATGTATTTACGCAGGCTATCAAGTTTGTGTCTGGTATTTATTTATGAATAAACTTTCATAAAATTTACTTCTAAGTGTCGTTCCGAACTTGCGTTTTATTTATTTATTTATTAATACTTTTATATAAGAGTTTTTAGAAAATGTTGAATCCTCCAACATACTATTTTTTCAGCTCAATAATTCGGTCTACACATTGACAAATGCTGATAATTTAAGCCTTTGATTTTTAGAATGCTCCTACAGTTAAACGAATTCCACTTTTTTAGAATGCTCCTACAGTTAAACGAATTCCACTTTTTTAGAATGCTCCTACAGTTAAACTAATTCCACTTT
>JAOUZG010032859.1:4503774-4518080 GCA_026289955.1 Argiope argentata | reverse complement strand
AATTCCACTTTTTTAGAATGCTCCTACAGTTAAACTAATTCCACTTTTTAAAAATGAAACTGAAAACCTGGTCAATATTTCAACAAGCATATAAATTTATGATTATATGAATTGTAACTTAATGTCATTATGATAGATGCTTAATAGCGCTATTTATTTTGAAAATAAATTGGTTTTTACCATATATTGCTAGATTAAACCTACAATTTTTGATAGCCTATACAGAAAAAAAAACCTTGCTCTTCTTTGATTAAATTGACACTGAGAGTATTATTAGCATACCTGTATGTTTTTCTCCATTGATATCTCTGTATTCGTAACCCACTTCTGAAGCTGATGCTGCAATAGCTTCTCTTAGAGCATTGTCTTCAGGGGGAGTACTCACAGTTAAATAACCTTTCGTCGAATGGTAGCCTATAACACAGATAAAATTACAATGAAATTCCTAATTCATGTATATTCTATATTGGGTAGTTGAGGATTCAGAAGAATTACTTCCTTGTTGCTCAAAAATCTTTTTTTTAAAATCTGGTATATAGATTGTGTATAACTTTACAAGCAAAACTTGATTTTGTTCAATACATTAAATGCCGTCTTGAATTTCTGGCAATGCAATGTATATAAAGACACGGTCGCCAGCGAAGTATATTTAAGGTTTTAAATACAAAATCAATATTCATAGGACTTTCTGCACGAAATTTCTCTCGTTGATATTCATTCAATAGTGTGGTTGCACTATACTATGTATATATGTCTTGCATTTTTAATTTATTATAATACGATTTCTATATTTTTGTTAAAATACACCTGCAAACAGTTTTAATTTCGAACTTCAAGTTCTATTATGAATATAGACTTATATTGTCTGCTTTAATATTGTAATCTGAATGTTTTCAAATTTCTATGTTTTTATAACCATATTTATTATTAATCGTAAAATATGGGATCGTAGTGACAGTTTGTATTTAAGAATTTATATGCAAAAATATAAGGTACAAAATTGTTTATCACAAGTGATGTTTTCCGTGTTGAATAGCTGCTAAATATACGTACGGTAAGGAACATTTGTCTGCGTTAGAATAACGCTGAAACTGATAAAAAAATATCCGAATGTTGGATCAGCAAAGGACACACCAATTACATAAGTGACATCATTTAAAATTACACAAAGGTGAAGGCATGTATATATATTGCTTCATAGATATATCTGTTACATCTAACAGAAAATTAACTGCAATAATAATAGACAAGAAAAACGAGAATATAATCAAGTTTTAGATTGTATCTTTTCTAGAAATTTTTTTTGAAAGTTAAATGTAGAATAATATTTGTGAAATTACAAATTGCGTTACTTACCATTGTTTGCAATTTCAGGATCAGTATTATTTTCTGCTTTTAGAAAATATGGATAGACATCATTCCATGACCAACCTGTTGCTCCATTTTGAGCCCAGTTATCATAATCTGCCTTACAACCCCTCACATACAGCATGCAGTTTAGAATACTGGAACCACCTAGACCTTTCCCTCTAGGCACTGGAAATTGCTACGAAAAAACAAAAAAAAAGTTTAGTTGCAATATTAATATTTTAATCATAAGCAATGCTTTATTTTAACTTTTCTTCTGACGATTCATATGACGAAATCGTGCTAATTAATAAAAAATTATGTTTCTTAATATTTTCCTTTGTTTGTTAAGAGTTTTCTTTCTCGCATAGAAGAATGAGATGTTTTGTCAAGCGAGAGACTTTGAGAAATTTTCTCAAGATTTCACTCTTAATTAATTAATTCTTACGGAACTGTACCAAACACTTGGTTAAATCGAAATAATAATTAACGTTAAAATCTCAATAATAAAAAGGATTTTGATGGTTTCCTCCCAACCCCACGTTTTTAAACGTTTCACTTATCATAACATATTTTCGGCTGAAGATTTGTAAGACTGAACCAATCGATGGTTATTTAAAAATAATTTATTTCTTTTTATTTTCTGCCGAACTATAAAACAAGTATGTAGAAATTAGTGTTTTTTCGCGGGCAATTTTATGGTTAGTCTTCATTTCCATCAAAGCTTATTCAATTCCTACTATTAACTTACACTCAACGTGTATATATAATCTTGTTCAAGCTTTCAATCGTTGATAAAATACTTTTTATTCATCCACTCAAGTTCAAGTAAGTTTTTTAAAACTTGGTTTGATGACATGTGATTTTAATACAGTTTTTTTTTCAAATATTAATTCGTTAAGTTTTTATTAATTAACTAAAAACTAAATTACTCGCCGAAAATCTTTATTTTCCTACCGCCAAATGAGTAGCGAATACAGTTTTCCTTTTCTCTAGGCTAATGAGGGTAGGCTTAACATGTTTTCAACTGATTATGTCAAACGATTCTGTTTTTTTTCTTTCTTAATGTTTGCAGCATTTAAAACTAAACATTTTTAAATAATCGATTTTTCCGATTCATTTTGAAGTACTTTCGAATTAAAATAATACAGAATAAAGAAAATTAAAAATTTACAATCTATATTGAGCTACCCCAATTGGCGTAGAAAATTTACGCATTTGGCGTAGCCTCAATTAGTTAAATTCAATTCGCGTTGAAAATTCAACGCTAGTATAATTTCTTGATCAAATATTTATAGTCATTGAAATTATTGCAGATTAAATTTTCGAATGTTGTCCTTTCCCTTTTCGTTTATAAAGTGTTTTTATTTTATTTGTAGTAAATACATTTAAGCTCCAATTACTACTGTGTTGGTACTTCTTGATTTAAAAGGAGGTTTTACTATCCCATGTGTATTTTCCTTTTGTTTTTAAGATAGGTGTATTAATTGATATTCGTACATTCGCAATATTAAATCTCATATAGAATTCTACTGATAGGTCGAATATTTTCGTATTTATATTGATATATTTTTTAAAAAAATCAAATTAAATGACATGTTTTTAGTATCACCGTTCGTTTATTTATTTTGGACTACAGAAATGAAAGCTGTAGATCATATTTTTGCCTTATCAATTCCCTCTGCTTTATGATGCCTGGGAAATACAATTTTTACCTTAAGAAGTTTTGGCTTGTGTCTCTTAGAATTTCATAAAAATCCTTGTAAATTAATAACATTTTATCTTTAACAGCATTTGAATAACTAAATGATGCAAACATCCACTGTACATAAATAAGATGTACTTCAAAAATAAGAGCCTGGAGTGAATTACAACCTTACTTCCTATTGCAGTCGCAGTTATATTGGAGTAAAATAAATCATTCGAACACATAATATAAATTGATTAGGTACTTATGTATTAAACTGTCAATAATCCCCCCCCCCCAAAAAAAACGGTAGCGAATAGATCGCCTACGCACCTAAATTGGTTTGCCATATATACAAAAGCAGTAAAGAATTTTGGCCACCAAAATAAAATTTTGCATGGTTGGCGAGTTGTTGGCGAATTAATAGTCTAATGCGTAAGTACCATAAAACGGTTGCGAATAGATCGCCTAAGCGCCAAAATTGGTTTGGCCTGTATACAAAAGCATTAAAGAATTTTGGCCACCAAAATAAAATTAGGCGTAATTGGCGCGTTGTTGGCGGATCGACGGTCTAATACATAAGTACCGTAGATTCTTCCTATTCAACCCATGTATCTCCATCAAATACGTCTCAATGCTCTTTTTGACAGAAGAAGAAAATGAAATTTATTAATTAAAACTGCTGAATGGTGTAAATCTGTAGAAATAAGTGGTGTATTATATTTTTTGTCATTTTAATCTGCGTTAACCTGCGCAATTATATCTTTTAATTATATCTTTTAATAAACATATTAATTTAATCTTACATATGAAATTCTTAATATGTCACTGCTTTATTTGAGTTTTTATTTTATTTTATCAAGATGTTCGACTTTATGAAAATACATTTGTATTGATCTACACAAAAACTTCAAGCAGTGTGGCATCCACATTTGAACTCAACATTGAAGTAGAATTTTGGTGTTCATATTAGTCATTATATTTAAAAATCTAAATTAAATCCCTATTAATTTCCAAAGTTTTATCTTAATTTATCCTACAGTAGCTTCCTTCCAAAATATTCTCTTATTTTCTGATCCCATTTTACTTTTTCTATTTAATTAATGCGACAAAAGCTCTGTGAAAATACTTTAACCAGCGGTTCCCATGCTTCGAGTGAAGGGATTAAATTTTGCTGACTTAAACAGATTTGTCTAAAAAATATCTATGATTCATTCGAATTATTTGCGATTGACACATGCCAGAAATCCCTATTAAAATTTCACAGCATATATTCACAGAAATAAAATTTTCATTAGCTTTTCCTCATTTGTGTCGTTCTGTATTGTGCCCATCGTTTCTGCTGGTACATAATGCGTGTCTCATGGGATTTAATAAAGCGAACATCATAATTCAAAGTCTTTTTTTCTGTCTTCGAAATTGCTTTCTGCTTCAAACAAAAATTATCTGTTACATATATATTCTAATAACAAAGTAACGAGATTATAGAATATACTTGTTAAAGTGTTGATATTATTCTAATGTTTTGCCACTTATCCAATTAGTATTTTTTACAAAATTAATTAAAAACAAAATTATTTAAACTTTAGACAAAAACTTATGAAGAAGTAAAGGTATTTCTAACCAAAAATGGGTGATTTTTTTTTTACCGTAAAATTCTATGAAATAATATTTGATATTTTTATATTAACTTTCTGCCAACCCAGTCATAGTTTGCTTATTTTTGGAATTTCTGTTGAAAAAAAGGCTTGAAAACTACGTTTGTTTCCAGCGCATTTGAATGAACGAATTTAGTAGTGCAATATTTAAACGCTTTGCAGAAGATATTTCACTGTTATTGATTAACGAAAAACATAATCCAGAAACCAATTCAATAATATTTCACGAAATTCCTTATGCATGTATCTAAAATCTTTGAAAGAAGTGATAGACCGTTCATTTAGACATTTTAAATTCAAAACCGACAAATTTTTGACAAGAAAGTCCTAAACATCAACTTCAAATGGAAAATTTGTGTTTATTAAAAAAAAATTACCTTGTGGCTTATTACATTTTATGCAATTTGAGCTATATGTAGGTGAAATAAAAATTAAATATTTCCAATACAGTTTTTCAAATTTTCTTTAAATAAGCACTTTTTCAAAAGTTAAAGACAATGAGTGTTTTTTTCTTCTATGAAACCATTCAAGACTGTTTTAATTAGTTAGCATTAGTTAGTTTATGTATTTAAAAAAATCATCTGCAAACCTAGTTAGATATTAGAAAGATTTTATTTAAAAAGAAGGAAAACATTCATATTGTCATGAAATTTATTAATTAAGAGGTTTAACTGAAAGTATTACTATACTTTACAGCATAGTTTAAACTATATTAATATTTTATTTAAAAACAACACAAGAGTGAATGATGTACGGATGAATTTCCGTAATTTTGATTTCCTATTGATTAAATCAAGCGCCAGTTTAAATTTTTTTATAAATCATTTATATTTTTATAAAGATATTCATATTTTTTAAACATTTAATTTATAAAATATTTGCAAATTTTCTACATTATATATAACTTATTAATGTAATTCCCTATTAAAAACAGGATTGTAAAGATTTAATTCCCTATTAAATCTTTTGCAATCCTTTTTCAAATTGGTTACCAAAATTATTACCCCCTATTATTTAAAAATTAATTATATTATAATTATCGATCAATTGATCCTTTATTAAGAAAATAGTCAATTATTTATTCTCCACGAGAGACATAGAAATATACGAAACTTCAGAGCTTTTTGAGCAACAGCAAAAAACTCATTTCAGCATGCATGAAATCAGTCAAGTTAAATGAAATCTTGCGAAAGAGGAGTGAACGCAAATTTAGATCAATGACAAATACCCTGTTTGGATATCCCCCTCCGGCGTTCTTCTGTGGTGCCGATAAGTACTGCCAGTCATTATCCGTCATCTGGCTCAGAAAAGCAGCAGCTGGTATTTCTGTAAGGGAATCTATGGAGCCCCCGGCCTCCAGCAATAAAACCTTCACACAAGGATCTTCGGACAGACGAGAGGCGACGACGGCACCTGCCGATCCACCTCCAACTGAAAATAACAATTTATATATTTATTCATTCAGTATTCTCTGTTAATTTCTTCATGCAATTTTAGTTCCCTTTATAAGAAGAATGAATGCGGAAAGTATAAGAGTCACAAAATGTAGCCTTCTATGGTTCAAAAAAGCTCCGTACTTTATTTCAGTTTCAGTGGGTAAAGCAAATTGTTGAGAAATATTTGCCTATTTCTGAAAATGGTAACTCTAAGAGGGAAAGGGCAATTTTCAAAGCATAAATGTTCACACACACACACACACACACACACACACACACACACACACACACACACACACACACACACACACACACACACACACACACACACACACACACACACACACACACACACACACATTTACTTTGAAATATTTATCTGAAGAAAAATTTATCATCTACTTTTTCATTTTAGAGAATGAAAACGTTTATATACATCAACAATTAAATGATTGAAATTCGATGTTTCAGTTTATAAGCATATTTCTAAAATCGTATCAAATTTTATTCAAGACAAACCTATGACAGTAAGATTTATAAAAAAAACATACATCCAAAATTAAAAAATAATGATTTTTGAATGTAAACAAACTTTTAAACACACACACACACACATACAGAAGCAGTGACATGTTACAAGGAACTGCGAAATTGGAAACAATTATTCAGCTAATTTCAGTTCCAAACATTTGTAAAACTGCTTTAATCAGAATGTTCCTTTTTTTGTAGCAAAGGGATTAAACACATAATGCTTTGCGAAATTCTTTTAATTATACCTAAATTCCATTTCTAAACGACACATGTCAAAGAAATCCCTATCAAATTGATATCATTAAAAGTTTTATCAACTGATAAGAAAATATTTGGGTCGGTTTTGCGCCCCTCTTCCGTCGTGGACTGATGTATCTCGTCGCTTTTTGATTGTACATATATTATGCCTCCAGGAATAGAATAAATCCCATTCAAAAATTCATTCGTTCTTCGTGGACTTCAAAAAATTTCTCACTATGACTCCTTTATACGTTTATGCGTCTGGTCAATCTCTCCAGTTAAAACACACATCCAAGTAGCCTAGAAATTGCAATTGGCAGATAAATATATTAATAAAACCACTACATGTACATCATATTTCTTGTTCGACAATAAGTATAGGGTGTTCATTAATTATTATCGGGATTTCCGTACCTCATAACTTTCGAATAAAAAATATTTCACAAAAACCGATTACGTATTCGTAAATTACAACTCAAAGATTTTTATTTATGATATTGAAGTGCACAAAAAGATTATTAAAATCTTATATTAAAGCCTGCACAATTTGCACTTTGTAGGCATTCAGCTGAAGGCGGTTATGGAGAACTTTCCATATTGTTGTATACGGCATATGTAACTGCGCAGCTGTTTGTCTCGTGAATTTTCGTGGACTGCGAGTAGACGTTTCTTGGAAGCGATTAACATTTTCCTGCGTGTAAATACGTATAATGTTTTTTTTTTGTTGTTATAATGAATTATTCCTGGAATTGACTAAATTCCGAAAGCTTTTATAAATTTATTGATTTTTAAAACAAGTTAGTTAGTTATTTTATTACAAATCGTATACCTTTGCTCCGTTATTTATTTCCTTTATCAAATTAAAACTGAAACTGGAAGTAAGTCATTTGGATCCCCCCCTCTACCCGACCTTCTTATTTTCTGTTGAAAATTCATTTTTATTAATATCTATTTTTTCACTCTGCCAAGCTTAAAAATGTATTATATTAAAGATTATTTAAAGAAAAGTATTGTGGCTGATCGGAATAATATTCTTAAAAAACTGCTGTCGGTAAATTATAATTCACTTTTTCATCTTGTTTCCAAGTTTCAATAATACCCGTGCTACATTCTTTTTTATTTGTTTTTTACTGATTAAACAGATTATTGTCTGCCACGATTATTGACTGTGATCTGGATTCTCTGTCTTATTAAATGACCATCCCTTTGGTGTATCCTATGTGTCGTAGATAAGTGATCCTTTCATTAGAAAATTGGCGAGAATCCTGTGTAAATCAATTTTTTAAAACAACTTGAGATTTTTTCTCTTTCTACAATGCTTATTGTATGTGCTTGATATGTAGGTTGAATTTTTAGAAGTTTTTTTATTATTATCATTGGTGTATTTTGAATTTTGTCGATTTTTTCACCATTTGAATATAGTGTTTTGCTTCAGATATGCAGGGATTGTTTTGTTTTAATTTTATTAATGCTTTGAGTCTATGTAATTTTTCTAGGGTTTTTTAAGTAAATGAATGAAATTTATAATTCATTTAAATTTTCTCATGGCTGATTTTGAACTGGTTATCATTTGATTTTCAAACTTAATATGTATTGCAATTTCATAATTATTCGAATTATTTCTGAGTTTGATGCCTATTGGTCATTTTTTAAATCCATTTTTTTGTATTTAAGCATTTTGAACGATACAAAAACTGGATTTGGCATAAGATATTTGACCATTTTTTATTATTACGTTTGTTTCATATTTGTTATATTTGTTTAAATTGCATTTTAAAAATAAATTTTTTTTTGAATAAATTCTCTGCTTAAAACCGTTGAGCAGAGATTTAGGATTCTGATATAAATAAAAGTATAAGCATTTTTTGCATAAAATGGAAGAGAATCACAACTGTAAATTTTTCTTATTTTCCAACTTCGTAGAATACAATTTTGGGCTTGACGTCGAAGAAGACACTTTAGCAGCAACGAATATGATTTGATCTTCAACTTAATCTAAGAAAAAACTGGAAAGAATGATCGATATTCAATAAGCGTGTTGTTTTGATGGATGCGATGTCTCAATGAAGTTATTTAACCAAATCATCAGCTTGGAGAGTTATTCTCTGACTAGAAGGAGGCCAAGCACAAGTAGAAGTAGCAGAAGTCACTAAAGTTTTACAAAGTGTGATTTACAGGATCTGGAACCGTTTTTTGAAAACTGGAAATGCAGGCTGAAGATTAGGGCAAGGGCGTAGACGTAGAACAATGCCCAATGCAGACCGTTGTTTAACGCTAACGGCATGGAGATACCGAAACATGAATGTTACTCAACTTCAATAACACCGTCGCTCGACTACTGGCACCACAGTTTCAACATAAACTTTCCGAAACCACCTTCAAGCTGTATATCTATATGCTCGCAAATCAATGGTATGTTTCACGTTAATAATAAGGCACCGTCGGGCCAGCAGGGAGTGGGCAACAGAATATGTGGACTGGAGTAGAAATGAATGGTACAATATACGTTTCTCTGACTAGCCCCGTATTGCTGTTCATGTTGATAATCGGTGTGCATCTGAGGGAACGTCGTGGCACTAGGAATAAACCTGCGTTCGTGCAGGAAAGTGCACTATTTAGCGGGAGGGGGGGAGGTGATGGTCTATGCTGGCATATCCGTATCATTCGAAATGGAACTCTGACTGGTCGCCGATATAAGAATTAGATCCCGAAATCTATTGTAGTCTCTTACGCTGCAACAACTGAAGATGGCTTCAAGTTAGCGGGCGACAGCTGCAAGCCGCATAGTGCTAACTTAGTGAATGGATTCCTTTTGAAAGACGGAATCATAAGAATATATTGGCCAGTGTGTTCTCTGAACTTGAACTCGATCGAGCATGTTTGTGACATTCCAGTCAGACGAATTGCTGATCGTCTACCACCCCTACAAACTCTTCAAGAACTGGAAAGAACTCTTCTGAAGGAGTAGGACAGAATACCCCTAACCCCCATTAATAGGCTCATTGACTCGATGCCTCAAAAGTGTTCATTGTTGTTGTCCATCCGGGGAAACCATATACCATGCTGAAAACGATTTTCTTTCAAGGAAACGCCTTTTTTATTTTTTATTTTTTACTAAGCACAAATTGTATTTCCTCCCTTTTGTATCCAAATGCTCAATAAAACGCATTTCTTTGCCAAACGAATGATATTTTTATCTCACATAGCCTACTACGTCTGTCAATAGTATATTTATCATTCAATCGATTCTCCCGGTGAAAGATCTACCCACAACAACAATACCTTTTAATTGTATTGAGCAATGTTTTTAGGTGTTACTCATGTCCTCAGTGGGATTATTTCCCCCTTCCAGCTTACCTTATTGTCCTATTGATAAAGTCTCGACTATAGAATAGGAGAGTGTCTGGTTTGAAATCCAGTTATACAGAGGTGCCACAATATAAGAGATTTTGGTATAGGTAAATTACATCTGTGAAAATGACCTATGGATATGGAGAGGACGTTTGGAAAATGAGAGTCGTTCTAATTTTTTTCAGCGACTCAACATACTGTTCCAAAATGTGTGTCATGATGCTTCGAAATACGCACATGAATTGATACTAAACTCTAAGAACTCATCTCGTGTGAGATTTCCAATTCATAGGACAATTTTCCGAACACAAAAACAGAATGAAAATTGATCTTCCTTATCGAAGGTTTTCAAGATTTATATTTTGTTTATAAATTTCAGTTAATAGTCCGAAAACACTCAAATCAGGATTTTTTCGAATGGGACAATTTGGTGTGATCCAAGTTCATAGTATTAAACTAAAGTTACTTAGGCTAACCCCTCTAAAATCAGTAGTTGACTTCGAAAGCGAAAGATTTGATAAAATTTCAATGAAATTGGGAAAGACTTAGTCACATTAAAATTAATTCTGATCTGAAATTTTTTTTTTGTCTTTTTTCGTAAAATTTCATATTTATGTTATTTGCGTATTTGAATATAGTTAGATTAGTTTCATACAGTTTAATATATATGATAATTTTGAATATTTTAGAATATTTTAATAGAAGAAGTGGATTTTTACAATATTAGGTTTTATAACAAGTTACAGTAAAAATTTAATTCTAAATTTATTTAAAAGTTTAAAAAAATCATTTCCAAAAATTTAATTTCAAATTTATGTTTACTTCATTTATAATTTTAAAAAAAATCAATATAAGGGTTTTCGAATGGAAATATTTTTTTTTAAATCATGCAGTGTCGGTATAATTACCTAAATAAAAAGAAACTCGGTTTCCAGCGTGATTACTGCAACTCTTCGATAAAGATTTGAGAAAGATATTCAAACTTAAAAAAGACAAAGTTATATTCCAAATAGAAACATCTTTAAACCGAACTATGACCTTAATATTCCTATTTTTAATGATTAATATTGATTCAAAACATTCAAATGGTGATATTTTCTTTTAATTCAACATTCTTTTGTAAGTTTCATCATGTTTTTAAGATTTATAAGTATAAAATGGAGAATATTATCCACAATAGAGGAACTAAAAATAAAACTTTTATGACAGTTTAGGTAGATGCAGCTGAGGTTGAAGAGATTACCTTTACTTCCCATCTTTTAAAATATGTATTCAACAGTTTGAGCAATGTCATTTAGTTTAAATTGAACGCAAAATTTATAATATATATTTTCTCAGTTTATGATCCACAATTTGAAAGTCACTGAGAATAAATCCAATCTATTTCCCTTTATTAAATGAAAATAAAAATAAAGAAATTAAATGTTATTTATTCAGATAATAGGAAATTAAGGCTTTTAAATTAATGAATTTTATCTTATCCAAAACTTAATATTAAGATTCTGATTCTTAAAAATCATTAAAATTTCATTGAAAACAAAATAAAATATTACATACCAATAATATAATCGTATTCTTCATCGAAATCGTTTGATACTTCAGGTTGATATGGAATATAAGGTAATGTGAGGAAATAAAAATGCAATAATGTTCTGGCTACTTTAGGAGCAATCGCTTTCAAAAGCATGTTTCAGGATATCATTAGTCAGAAATAAATTTCAACCAGAAGACCGGTATAAATCTGACATTACTTAAATAGAAACATTTCTGCACTATATAAAGATCTGACGTCTGACGTCACTTGTGCAGACATAGAAAGCAGGTGATTTTGAAACAACTGTTATTTAAGAGGTAAAGCTGATCTCTTTTATTGCTATTCCTTTCAACAAAATGTGGTTACATACTCATTGATTATAAGAAAAGATTAAAATTAAATCTGCTACGCAAATTTAATGCATCATGTCAGAACATAATTTCTTGAACGGCCAAGCACCACGTGCTCATGCAAGTTAAATTACTTTTTTAATCATTTTAATTCTTTCATTGAATGAGTCACTTTAGTATTGCAAACGATAAAAAAAACTTTGTCTCGCATTGATTGTTAAAAAAAATATCGCATTTCCTGTTTATTTAATTTCATATAATCATATCCTTAAAATGACATTTTTCTAGGTTTCGTTTGATGCATTCATTAATTAATTTTTTTATCAAAGCTTTTGGAAATGTAATGGTAACAGGTTATTAAAAGCTGATTTTTTGAGATGCGCGTGCCGATAATAAAGTTTTTATTTTTCTCATACGCATTTTTTTAAACCCCAAAACCCTTATCCCCAAAACGAGATCATGTTCTGGCATGATAATAATTGCTAAAAATTGATATTTGAATTCTCCAGACAATGTTTTTTTAAAAAAAATAATGACATGAAAAATGATTTTACAAAATATTTTTCATTGTAATGCTTTTATAAATGCATTTCTTTTTACATCTAATTTTAGAAAGTCGATGTTTTTAATAAAAAAATTCTTTATATAATAAATAAATATTTAATATGTTTTAATTAAAATATAATTTTAATCACATTTACAGCTTTTTAAAATTTGAATGCAGAATAGTTGCATTACAGTCACTAAATATTTCTACTGTGTTCTGAAGAAATAAGTTGAATAATTCGAAAATTCATTGCTGTTATAGTAAAATTCTCATTACACATTTCATACCAATATATTTTACATTTTTTTTCACCGAGAAATTTAATAAGTTATTTTCTTTCAGATTTTTGTATTACAGAAGAAAAATTATTTATAATAAATGGAATGCTGCCATTATTTTCAAAAAAAATTACGAAAAGAAGATTAAAATAAATTTTCTTAAGTTAGATTAACCTTTTATTAATCTACCCTAAACTTTCTACAATTGTTTCGAAAATACAGAATGACAGCAAATTTGAGAATTAAAAAAATTGGTAAATTAGAAGAAATATAAATAAAAATATTCAATTTTGCAAAAAGTGAAACAAATGAAGTTAAATAAAAAAAAGTAATAAAAAGAATTTAAAAAACTGCTTCGTTATGTTTTTAAAATGGAACTTTACAATAGCATGTAGGGGAGACAATCAATTCATTCAAATAATTGAAAAATAATTTTTCAATTCGTTAGTTAGCTGCTTTTTCAAGATAAAAAGTATAATTCTTTAGAGTTCATAATACTTTTCGCAATTAATATTATTGTCATTGAATGTACTAGATATTTCCTTTCTTTCTTTCTTTTCATTTTTTTCTCTTAAGTTTTATTATTGATTCATTATAACCATATTAATTTTTAGTAAAATTGGCACATTTTATTAATAAAATACTTTTAAATAATGTCGTTATTATCTAAATAATTATTTATATATGATAAGAATCAATTATAAAATTTTCTTCTGTTAAATTATATCAAATATTTTACTTAACATTTATTTAAAAATCTGAATAATAAAATAAATTTAAAATTATTATAAAATTACTAGCATTACTACAATAAGAAATTAATACGTTTTCTCTTCTGTTTGAAAAGCATTAATACTATAATGAGTTAAAAGAGTAACATATGGAACGAAAGATCTTATTCATAGAAAAGAAACTATAATTTTTATTAAAAATGTTCACTTGTCTTAGAAAGTTTTGGTGGCAATATATAACATTTTTCTTTTATGTTTGAAATTTACATTTCGTTTTCAATATTTGCATAAAACTTGGCATTTAATACAAGCTTTTATTTATAAAATGCGTTAATTTTGTAAGAATACAAGAGGCTTAACAACTAAAAGACTGTTTTTGTTTTAATAGTCTATAAATAATCATTATGCTCTGAATATTTTTAAAATTTAATAAAAGGATGTACCAATAATTTTTTTATAAAAATATTGGTGTAGATTCCTATAATTTCTTTATAGTACCCTCTCACTCCAAAAATTATGACTCTGTAATTCAAAGCACAATATGAGTGAGAAGCATGCTTCTGATATGAATCATGCCTCATATTGTGCTTCATTGTTCAGTGTGATTCCGCTCTTA
>JAOUZG010032859.1:4454090-4495179 GCA_026289955.1 Argiope argentata | reverse complement strand
ATACTTCTCATACAATGTCTTCGTTATTTGGCATTCTGATTTTATTTTTATTGGGATTAAGGAAATATGAAAAATCTAAATAAATTTAATCAAAACAACTTTTACACAGATATTTTTATTAAAGTATTTATAGACAATCATTTTCAATTTTTGTTAATTTTTAAAATTTTTATCTGTAGATTATAGCCCATTATCATAAATATAGCAACATATTTTTTGGTGAGTCATTTCTGTGGGACTCCATTTTAATCATATAATTTAACCCTTTGTGGTCCTATGTCGAGTGTGACTCGACATTCAAGACTGTGCATCATTTTGACGTTTTATTTATTTATTTTTTCAATTTTAATTGTTAAAAACCCATACATAATGGTTAAGAGATGTAGATTAATTTTTCAAAAAAATTCGACTTAAAAGAATAATATATATTTATTTTTCATAGAAATAAACAAATCTTTGTATTAGGTGAATAATTTTGCATCTAATTATTTTTCGGACTGCAAAAGGGTAATGTAATTTTACTGTGAGGTCTAACAGAGATCAAAGATGAATCATAAAATATTTTTTTAATTCTAATATTTTTTTTAAAAAATATGTTTTTAATATTGTTTAGTTTTGTTGATGAATTTATAAGTAAACTGCTCTTCTGTTTCCAAAGCATAAAAATCATTTTTTAGGCTTTTACTATCAACATTCAACATTCCACTTTTATTTTGGATTACTTATTCTGATGCAATCCAACTTCTGAACAAATACTGATAAAAGTACTGTTATCTATAATTTATCTGCTTCCATAATATTGATTTAATGATTCGTGTACCAAATACGACATAACAGGTGCATTTATTCACGTTTCTGATTAATTAATCAAAAACTTATTCGAAAACTCTTAGTAGCTTGTATCTTACATATTTGGGTATTCGGAAAGTAATTCGTACTTTTTAAATGAAAATGAAAGATAATTTTTTTTATCGCGAGTAATTATTTTATTGAGTTATATATTTTCTTTTCTGGCGTAACATCAGTTGCCATCTTTCTGGCATTAGCATGAATCCACACGAATAAAGTTTTGGTTTTTTTATAATTGAAAGTCTCATTTCGATTCAACAAACTCGACAAAAAATTGTTATACAGTTTTGTAATACTTATTGTGAATCACCTGAAACATTATCGTCAAAAGCGAATAGCTTTATATCAATTTTATTGCTCGGTTTCATTAAAAAAATTAAAGTTATTGATTATTTCTTTTATTAAATATTTGATTTTTGATTTTGTTGCAATTCTTCCTTCCTTTATATTGAAAATTATTTTATAATTAACATTTAGGAAGCGGTAATTATTATTTGGACTATTTCCGTTTTCAAAACGTCCTATATATCATCATCTCATAAGCAATTATTAAAAAAATTATTAAAAAGCTTTTTTGCATTATATCATTAAAATAAAGGAAATTAGTTTTAACCAGTTATAAAAAAGGAATCTTTCCTATTAATCAACTTGACGCATATAGAAATTAGAAAATGGAATTAAAATGTTTAATAATGGGATCTTATTTCTTAGGAAAATTATATAGCTTTGTTTCGAAGAGGCATGGTTAAAGCTCCTCAAGGTGACCTGCCGTACAATTTACGAACAACTGATCAAAATATTTTATTTTAAAATATTTATTTTATAGATATTATTCTTGTAAATAATCAGAAAAAGATTTAATTTTGATGAAAAATTTTATTTGTCAACAAGCTAATTCACCTTATTTAATGATTTTTTTTAAAAAAATGAATATGAGTACAGCTTTTAAAAATTTTCCTCCTATTTAAAGATTGAAAAACAAGAATTTAATTGAAACAGTATGGAATTAGAAGCATTTAATTAGTAATTCTAAGCAAAAATCCTCAATATAGTTAAACCGATGATCGAAAAAATATCTCAATTTAAAATATATTGATAAAAAACATTTCTAGAAAAAAAATGGCAATTTTTAGTGTTAGAAAGGTTTTTTTAAATTATCGAACTTAAATATAAAATTGCATATTAAATAACAGTTATAATGATAATGCAATTGTAATGGAAGGTTGTGAAATATTAAATAACAGTTATAATGATAATGCAATTGTATTGGAAGGTTGTGAACCTTTTTTTCAATAATCCAAATATTTAAAATATATAATAATTGAACATTGTATAGCAAAATCGGTTTTATGTGATTCTCGAGCTTTTCAATTATACCTGTAGATTGTTTGCATAGGTATAATACTATAAAATTTTGACTTCAAATATACTAGAAAAATTTATAACATTGTATACTTTTCTAGTCTTGTTTATTCTTTCCCTGCTAGTATTGCAATAATTGATTAAAAAAAAGGCAAATTGCCAGGTGCAAAATCTTTTGAAACAATTCCAATTAAATAACTTAAGTGACACTAATACAGATCTCGCTTTAAATAATATAGTCAAAAACTTTCTTCAATCTCTCCCACAAAAATTTAATGTGGGAGAGATTCTGTTTATAATATTATGCTTCAATAACATTATGGGGACAAGGTCCCAGGTAGCACATCCTGTAACATAATATTCTACAATATTGTGCAATATTATATGATATTAAACAATATTCCACTATATTTAACAATGTGAATATTGATAAATATTGTACAATATTTGTGTGCTACTAGGGGTTAGCTAAATTATCTTTACTTATTGGAATTCCTAAATCTATAGAAATTTCGGCGATAAAATAATTGAATAAAAAATGTAATAGCTAAATATTATAATAAATATTAAATACATTCTAAAATAAATAACTAAAAAATAACTGATATTTAAAAGAAAAATTTAGAAACATTTTTTTTTCATTTCAGATAAAAATTCTATTCGTATGACGAAAACTTGAATATATATAATCAATTGGAATGATCGTGTTTATAGTTTTACCACACAAGATTATTAACTTATATTTAAGATGTTTTTGAGTTGAAAATTTCTATTAAAAAATTAAGAACAAATGTTGCAAGCACAAGAAAAACGAATATTGTGAAGAAAATTTGACTGGAATAAAAAATATATATTTGATTTAATTCCACGATTCTTCTTATTTCTCTTATTCGATAAAGAAATTAATTCGAAGTGTATAGAATCCTAAATTCAAAGACAACAAATTTAATTAACTGTTGGCATAACTGCCAGATTTTATAATGATGAATTTTAACTGCTATAACTTTCAATATTGGCGAGTGAATGAAAAAGAAATGAAATGAAAAAAAAAAGACTTTCCTCGTGCTGCCATCTTTCGTCATTATTAGTTAGTATTTTTAAATAGTTTTTTTTATTCAAAAAACTATTTTTGACTTAGAATTGACAAAATTTCTGTTTCCAACGCGCTTGAAAAATCTTTTGAAATAAAAAAGTTTTACTAAATTAATTAGTTTGATTAACCGATATTTATATAGTTTAAAAATGAGATTTAAAAGTGTTTATTAAGTTGTTGCCAATCAAAAAATTCTGTTATTAAAAATCAATTCGGTCGCAAATAAAATATAAACAAACTTGGAGGTAAATCTAATGATAACAGCACAGTTTGGTTGAATTAATTATAACAGTCTAACTGGTACCTGTTTTGATACAAAGATCCATTATTTGGCAAACCAAAATCTGAATTTAATTTCTAGCATCTTTATCACATATAATAATATTTGTTTGACGTGATACAAACTGTATTATTCCCTTTTATATTATGATAAAAATTCTCTTTACGATTTGTTTGATAAGTCTTAAAGTCAAAGTCCTTAAAATTGTTAAAAAGAAACAAAATTATGTTATTTTATTTTAATTTTTTTGTTCAACTTGATAGGCATAGTAATAAAAACTATTAAATTTTTTAGATGCTTCTTCTTTTGCTTACATTACTAGTTAAAAATCTATTACTATAAAAAAATATCTGCAAGAAAATTTGTATTGTCTCCAATACAGTTCACTGATTTATTTATTTTTTAAAAAAGGAATCAGTATTTTAGTTTTCATCTTTTATCTGTACGATAGTAATTATTTTTTTAATTTTAATTATTTTCTACTTTTTAGACTTATTAGGTATTAAAATATTTTAAATAATCTGAAATCATGAAATAAATTCCTTCTGATATTCACTGTCAGGTGACATGCTTATTGATATACATTTAATGAATGAACGAATTGAGAAGTACGTGTTTAAATTATAAAATTACTAGAATTTCATCGAAAATGTAAAGTGCTTTGAATTTCAAAAACTCTCTGTATGAGAAAGTCAATTAGCAATTGATTATAATAATTACATCTTTATCAATACGAAGCAAATCATGTTATATAAAAAGTATTAAAAGGAAATTATTAGGAAATGTTTGTTATTTGGTACTTTTTCAAAGGCACGAAGACAGTACATTACATGAAACTATTAAAATGCATCAACGATTACAACATCTTTATAACAATACATAAAAAATGTATGAGCGTTGAATAATTCTTAATATGGATTCTTTTACTTTCAATATCAAGTTAAAATAAGTGTATGTGGGTGATGAAAACATGTATATGTTTCCACTAATGTATTATATGATGTAAATAGGTTCTAAGCGAAAAATTGTGTAAACCCGTATTATACAAATATGTATCAAATTTTCTTCATTTACATCTTTCTATATTTGAGGCACACCACCACACGTAATTTAACAAGAATTATATTATTTTTTTCCTAAGACTACTAATTTTTTTTATTCCCATCCTTCAAAAAAATTGTTTTATAATGGATTTGATTAAAATCTATTTGCTAATGATAAATGCCCCAACATGAATAAATCCTAACTTCAATTTTATATCATGGCCAATCGAATTTCTGATTCTTCTATTAGTCTTCATTTAAGAAAATAAATGATCTTGAACAATTTTTTTTGTATAATATTTTTTTAAAAATATTTCAAATCATAATTGAAGAGAAAAAAATAATTTTTTTTATCTTATTCAATTGATTAAAGACACAAGATTTTCCACATGAAATCAGTTTTAAAATTGGAAATCTGATGAAATTAACATTTCTTATTACTTCTCCATTTGTATATTAATATTGTTACAAGCGGACGAGCGTCTCGAAAACTCTCTAAAGATGGCGACGTTTGGCGAGGAGCCTCGCGCCAGCTTGATTGGTTTGGCGAAATTAATAGTCTAGTAGCCGCTGGATCGCGCACGGTGTTTTGAGAAGTTTCGCGTGTTTCGGGACACGCGCTTCCTCGGCCATATAAGGGACGAGTAGCCGGAGTGAGTGAGTTAGTTCATGTTCCAACGGCCATACCATGCTGAAAGCACCGGTTCTCGTCTGATCACCACAGTCAAGCAGTATCGGGCGCGGTCAGTACATCTTCCAGGTCCATCGAAGAGTGCAACGTCTTCCCGAACGACAGGCCACTTCTCAACGTAAAAGGACAGGGGATAAGCTCCTGGCAGAGCTAGGCACCCCTTGAACGAACACTACTCAGTGAGTGAGTTAGTTCATTCTACTTCAGCTTAGCAGTGAGACAACACAGTCCCTGACAGCTACTTAAGAGCCACGCCAAAATAACCACTACATCCATGACAGGAGTTAGCTTCTACGGAAGCGGGCACTCCTAAACTGCAAGTCATCGAGTGAGTTAGTTAGTTGAGAGTTTTCTCTCGGAAGAGAAGCGTCTCGCTGGACTAGCGGATTAGTGAGCTGGGTTTACGTTTGCTGTTAACGTTGTGTTATTGAGCTCTCTGCGATTTACTGTTACTGTGCTATACGAAGCTGTTTTGAAGTCTGTTTTTATTGTGCGTAAGATTTGCATTTATGCTGTAAGTGACTGTTACTGCTGGATTCTGTTTATTTGAAGTTTTACTTTATCAAGTCATCCTGTAAATAGCTGTAAATAAATTTGTTTGTGCTGTCCTTAAGTAAAGTCCATTCAATTCGAACTCTCTACGCTAAAAGCGTAACAATATTTATCATTGAGTTATGTAGGACTGAAAATTAAAATGTGTTTAAAATTTGTATTAGAACTTTTGCACTGGATTTATTGCTTTAAACTGTTTTTATTTTTCTGTCAATTTTTTTTAAAACAATTTCATAACATTACTTTCTGTTCCATCGATTCCTCTTTATCCTGGCATCATCCCCTTGAAAACACTTCCTCCTGTCAGGATTCTCATTTTTAATCATATCGGATGCATATTCAGCTATCATGATAACCGGAGCCTGTGTATTTCCTGAAGGAATCATTGGCATAATGGATGCGTCTACAACGCGGAGATTCTTGACGCCCTTTACCCTAAAAATATAAAATATATATATTGAAATTCCTTTGGAAACATTTGGACATTAGAATTAATATTTTGTACTGATAAAAATTGGTTCAATTGTATTTACATATATAAACCATTGGCGGCTCAAAATTTGTGTGGCCTTTTATGACAATCCGATAAAAAAATATACTAAAAAAAGTAAGCTTCAAAAGCGACTAATTGGGTTAAATATAGATCTGGTGACAGAGATGTTGTAATGCATGGTTTGCATGACTGACGATTACCTTTTATTTGCTTTCCAAAGATGAAATTTTGAAAAAAATGGGTTGTTTAATAAAGTACTATGTTGCCCTTAACCCTAAAAATATAATATATATCTATCTATATACATATATATATTGAAATTTCTTTTAATACATTTGGGCATTAGAATTAATATTTTGTACTCATAAAAATTGGTTCAATTGTATTTACATATATAAACCATAAGGGGCTCAAAATTTGGGAGGCCTTTTATGATAATCTTATAAAAAAATTTACTAAAAAGGTAAGCGTCAAAAGCGACTGATTGGGTTAAATATAGATCTGGTGATATAAAGGTTGTAATGCGTGGTTTGCATGACAGATGATTACCTTTAATTTGCTTTTTAAAAATGAAATTTTGAAAAAAAAATGGGTTGTTCAATAAAATGGTAGGTTGCACTGAAAATTCATCTTTGTAAAATCATTTTTCTTGCTTATTATTATTTTTTATTCGAAGTTTCCAATGGGAATCAGAAGTACAGGGTATCCAAAAAGTCCCCGTACTGATGATTTGTGAATTTATTCTACAAAAACATTAGGTTTAATAAGAATTATTTTTATGCCAATGACAAAAAGCACTTTTAACATAACTAAAGAAAAAATACTGAATTTACATTTATAATAAATGTTCAAAATATCCACCCCTTTCTTGGAGACAAAGCTGAACTCGTTTGCGCATGTTTTTCGAAACGCGTTTTAACATGCTAGGAGTGATTTCTTGTATCCTTTGGGTAATTGCGATTTTCAAATCATCTATTGTTTGAGGATCACCTTCATAAATTTTGTCCTTTAAATATCCCCACAGAAAAAATTCCGGGATGGTCAGATCAGGGGATCGAGGTGGCCAAAGATTTTTTTGAGATAAGTCGATCGCCGAAAAAAGCTTCAAGCATGTGCATGGTTTCATTACTCGTATGGCAAAATTTAATATACTTGAAAAAAATCATGGACACTGATTTTTTTAAATTTGGAGTACGGGAACTTTTTGGACACCCGGTATTACCTATGTTTTTTATAAACTGCTCCGTATTTTCTCCTCTTGGAAATTCTTGGAAATAATCTCCTTTCTACTAAATCTATTTTTTTTTAAATTTTATTAATAATTAAAAAATATATTGAAATTCTTGTCAATAGATCAAATACAAAATTTCCTCAGGAGGTGACAGCTTATGAAAAAAAAAACTCATTCTGAAGAAAACAATATCATAAACGACTAAAAATTGAAATTTTCCGAAAGACAATAAAATATTTCACAGATGTGTATTGTAAAATGTAATTTTACTAGCCTTCAGGCTAAAGAAAGATTTCAACGAGTTTTACATCCAGATTTTTAAGTATTGAATTTTGTAAACAATACAATGAGCCCTAAATAGAATAAATACTTATCAAGAATCTTTATTTATTTGTGAGTCGCATTTAGAATGAATTAGTGAGAATATGTATATTAAAGACACTGTAGAGTTCTATAAGCAACAATTATCAGTATTGTAGTGAATTTAATACATATTTCACAAGCTTATAATTCTGAAAATGTGTAAAGAAAAAAATGAACATGGGTATATTTTAATGCTATATGATACATTTTGTTTCTCATCAATTTTCTTTTATTTTCTTGAACAACGTTGAACAGAGCCACCCCGTTTTAAGATCAATTAAAAGAATTGAGTTCCAATTTCTGATCTATGTTTGATGAACTTTTCTAGAGTAGTGCTAACAATAACGAAAATTTTTTATGTAATATGCAATAAAGAAGAAAAAAACAACAGATAAATTTACAAAATATTTAAATAAACAATAGTTGTGCTAAATAATAAAAATCCGACATTTGGTACATAAAATACTGAAGAACTAATTCAAATTTAACTATTGAATTTTATCGAAGTCGTGTCGTATTTTTCACTGCGTATATTCTTTTATTTACTGGGTATTAGTAAAATTCTGCTTTAATTTTCTTACTATGTATGCAAAGACGTTTATAATTGAATAAAATTAATGTTTTGTACATAGATACAAAAGCATATTTTTAAAATTTTATCTTGAAGATCAAAAATTTTTCTTTACATTTCAAACATATCATAAAACAGAATAACATTGTTTCTGTATTGTGATGATGGATTAAGTCTATTATGCTGTATGCGAACATCCTTATTTTGCTTTTTTTAGTTTTTTAAAGTTTTTTTTAGATTTTTTAAATATTTTGAAAAGTAACTATTTTTTATTCATTGAATATATAAAAATGTTTAAAAAAACATTGTTGTAATTGTAACATCAAATCTGTAAATGCAATATTACTATCCCGGCGAACCTTCATCAATAATTTACTCACGTTTGTAAATTTCTAATAGAAAAACCATCATTAGATTACCCACCTGATAATGGTTGATTATATACAAAGGATATAATCAATCATTTTGATTTTATGGATGATTTTAAACAAAGACCCTGCAAATCTACGAGTTTTAAAATAATGCTGGTTGAAATCAAAGCAGAGTATAAAATCTCTTTCTTGTCTCGATTGAGTTTTTTCATATGAGCAATAAATATGAATGAGAATGTTCTTTTTTGATAACTTTACTTTAATTGAGGATCCACAACGGTCGTATCGTCATCAGCATCACCCATTTTGCAAGTACCAGAAGGATGGAAAATGTTGTAAGGATAATTCCTGGCGACGCATCTGAGGTAATCGTCCGAATAGATTTCGTGCTCCTCACAACTAGGCACCTTAATCGTGAACATCTTAGCTCCAATTATCTTAAAAGCATTTGTATTCGTTACGAGGTTTACGCATTGCTTCATAACTAAAAGAAAACAAAGAGAAAAAATTTAACTATGACAGATGCATGAACTTTAAATTTATCACAGTATGTTAACAATTGGATTCAGGAAGAAATAATATAGCCTAAACGGAAATTAATAAAATTAATGAAACATTTTTTTAAGTATAATGTTATGATGGAATTATTTTGAACTAATTTTAAATGTTAAATGAAAAATTGTGAAGTAGGAAACTTTATAAAAACCATATTTAAAGACATGTTTTTTCTTCTAGAAAATATTTTGAATAAAGAAAAGTATTATAACATAATATATATGGGGTGATTATAATCGATCAAACATTCAAATTACTGTTAAAATGAGTCGCTGATCATAATTACTTCAAATTTGAACTGAATATTTTAAAAGAAGGATCATAAAAAAAACCTAATATCTATTAGTCATTTTTTGTGATTCAAATATGCATAAATATTTAAAAAGTTGCAAAATATTTTAATAATGATTTTCTTGTGGATAACAATAAAAATATAATCTAAATAAGCTTTAAAGTAAATTATTTCTTCGCTGATATATCATCAGTAAAATAGAATAAATGTCAAAAATTATATGAATACAAAACTACTCACCGTCAACTACTTTATCCAAGTCTCTCTCGTCATCAAAAAGGTTGAAATAAATCTGAGGATACTCATATGGATCATCTAATTTTAGTCGAACAGTTCCTCTACTTTTAGGTCTCAGAAGAACAGGGAAGAAGGTGAAAGTGTTCTTTCCAAGGTAAGGTTTATATACTTTTTTGTATACCTGCAAAAGCCAAAATTAGTTATAAATACTAAAAAATTCTTTCTATAGAGTTTTAAAATTTTTGACCAGGCAATTATGGCAGTTAGTCCAAAAATAAGCCAAAACCGCCAAACAATGCATGATTGAAAAATCTACGGATAAGAAACATGTTGAATAAAGATATTGAAATGACACGTGAATTGGCGATAACTCTTCCTTTAGAAAACGGAAAGTATACTTGCGCTTTCGAAAATACATTAAAAAAGTTAGTAAAAACACATCAGATGACCTTTTTGTTCAATAAATTAAAAAAAATTATTTTCAATGAAGAATTGCTTTTCATGAAAGTGTTTTATCTTATTTCATGACATCAAATCCTTTATATGGTATTTTTCGTTTCAGTATAACTTCATTTAAATAAAATATCGATTTCTGCGAATTGAAATCTATTACATCATAAATTTCACTCTATATAAAATTAAAAATGCAGTTTATGAGTGGTACAAATGATTTCAGATGGCATGTAAAATTTTGCAAATAAAGCAATCCTGCTGACATTGTAGATGTTCATTTATTTAATGATATAATTATTCTAATATTCTAATGGTATAAGATAATGTGATAACTTTCGTATTAAACTGTCGACGCCAACAGTCACCAAAGATATAGTAACTCATTGGCTACAGACTCAAATTTGGCGTTAAACCATCGAGACCAACGAAACTAACAAAACGGCGACGACAGTTAAGGTTTGAATAATTTTTAAAATAATGGCGGTTTAGCAACACATTGGCAACGCCTTCAAATTTGGTGATAAAGATCGATGGTCTAATACGGAAGTACCAAAAATTATACCTTTTTACTTTATCTCAGTAAAATGAAGTGAACTCTAGTTCTTTAAACAGCGTATTGTTAATCTCAATATATCAAAATATAATTTCATTAATACTAATTAAGTTATTAAAGCACAATAAAACTGCATTATTAGATCACTTTCTTGCTTTACAGGTGGTAAATGTGAACAGTAATAAATAAAATGATTTAGTTTCCTAATTAGTCGATAAGAATATCTCTCTCACACGAGAATCATGTTTGTTCTAAAGAGTTTCCTCTTTCGCTAACCCAGGGGGCTGGCTCTGCAAGTTTGTTCAAATACCTTTTACATCATGCACATCATTTTGTTCCTTTTTATTAATAATTATTCAAAGCGTAACAATATTTTTATATATAAATATATATATTAAATTCGATAGAGTTAACTTGTGAATTAGAGAATCTTATCGAAAATATCCAGATTTTGAGAACGGCAATTCGGGCACTTGAAATAGTTGGTAAGTCACTTATAATAGTCTATAATAGTAAGTCTTATAATAGTCTAGTCGTATAGCCTTGGTAACTCAAGAACTTAACCAGATCTTCTTTATGAACCTACAGCATTCGACAATTTTTGAGTAATATTTATTTCTCATAACTCACTACGATCAACTGGGGGACATGCTATTTTAAGGTGACAGATATAAGATGAAATTAATGGTAGTTATTTTGAATATGTTTTGTTGTAAATATATCATTAAAAGTATGTGCTTTGATGGCGATATTTTTTACCAAACTTTTTATTAGTTCAAAAATTTCCTAGTCCTTTATTATGTCCTAACTTTTTGAACTATAATTTCTTTTGTGGGCAACTTTAAAATACCATCGTTCAATTATAGACCTCCCCCCCCTATATTTGCTTTGTTTCAGTATTCATTTTCCATTCATATTCCAACCTTAAAATGTTTGTTTACCTCGTCAGGCATTCCAACACCTTGTCTGAAACTTTGAGTGTAGTCAGTTGCAGGTGAAGCAGAAATGAAATGTATTTCTACATCAGGCCAATCCAAATTTGCCTCTTCATTATACTTGGTATTCAAGAAAGCCATTCCTTCGACGGCAGCAAAACTGGTGATCGGCCCTGTAATAGGGAACCAATCAGTAGATAAAGGAAAATATTTTTTTAATATTGATTTTAAATAGATTTTTTTAAAAATTCTTTTGAAATATTTCAATTATTTTCCTCTCTAATTTGCAATATCAATTCCTACTGTTATATATATATATATATATATATATAGTTCAAGTTTTCAATTGTTAATAAACCTTTTATTCATCGTTAGTAAACTTAAAACAGAATAGTGGGTGACATTTGATGTTAATGCAGTTTTTCAAATATTAATTCATTAATTTTTTGTTAATTAATCAAAAACTAAAATTCTTGCCAAAAATATTCATTTCTCCGTCGCCAAATAAGTGACGAATTCAGTTTGTTTTTTCTTCACACAAATGAGGTTAGACCTAACATGTTTTCAACAAATAATTTGAAACTATTCTGTTTATTTTCATAATATTTGATGCATTAAAAATTAAACATTGTTAATAAATTGATTTTCCGATTCATTTTGAAGTATTTTCGAATTAAAATAATACAGAGTAAAGGAAATTAGTAATTTCTGATCTGTATAGTGTTCCCGAACTAGTATGGAAAAATTACGCCTTTTGCATTGTTACAATTGTCTTTTAACCCTCGATTGGCGTTGAAAATTCAACGCCTAGCATAGTTTTTTGATAACTTATTTATAATTATTGTAATTGTCAGGCCGGAATAGTCTCATTGGTATGGTGTTGGATTCGCATGACTTGGGCTGCGAGTTTGAACACCATATGTAGAAAGGTGTATGGAAATTGCTAGGAAATTCGCTTTCTATAGTATGATTCTGTCATATTTATATAGATATTTATATTAATCGTAATTATTTATTAAAAAGTAACTAAAATAAAAAATTTCTTAATCCTAACTAATAAAAATTTTCTTCTTTAGCTAAGTAGAAATTGATTTTAAAAATTGTTTTTTATATTACTTGTTTACATTCCGCAGCTTTTAAATACATAATTTATTATCGATTAGTATTGAAGTGACATACATAATTTAAATCTCCTGCTATATTATTATTTAATGTAAACTCATTGTAAGTGAAAAAGAATTAAAAGCGAATCTTTTTCAAAAATTGCATTTCCTCAAAGAATCCTTGGAGTATTTGAAATTATTTTTACATTAATCCTATAAAATTATTTACCTTTTAATCATTGAACTGTGTTTAAATGCCATCTCAACCTGCACAGAAATCCATAAGTGTTCGTCTTAGAATATGTAATAATATTTAAATAGAACTGGACTATTAAATAGGCGTTTTCTTTGCTGCTCCACATATTTGGCCTTTCATTTGTTATTCCTTTTCTCAATATAATTTAATACTTAAATACTTAATTTAATAATTGTATTTATAAAAATCACATATTCGGAAATTCTTAAATTAAAACTAAATAACGTTTAGATTTTACATTATTCTTACTTAGATATTCATATTTCGAAATTCGTTTGCAGATCTGCATGCTCTATTGACTAACTTACCACCCAATAATCCGTATAAATTGTCTGAAAGAATAATTAGATTATATTAAAAAGTCATATAATGTTTTATCAAATTATCTTTTCTTTTATCTAAAATAATCTTCATATTTAAATTATTTTAAACGCTAAATGCTGAAGTCAAATCTCTTGAAGTTATAAGATAAATGATTATGCATAGATTTATCTTATAGCTTTAAATCAGCAATTCTTTTTTTTATATAAATATGAATATATTTATTTTCTGAATCTCGGAAACGTCGCTATCTATTTCTATCGAATTTTATTTTTAGATAAGGTTTAGCTTTTTAAATTTATCCATATGAGCATATTTCCTGGAAAAACACAATTTTACACTTACAAATATTTTTATAGACTATTAGAGGGTTTTTCTATTTTTAGTTATACCAACAATGGCATACAGCACAATTTCTCATTCAATTTCATCATGTTGAAAGTCAAGTTCAAAAATAAATTGAATGATAGATAAGCTGTAAAATGAATAATGTAATGTAACAAACGTATTCGAAAAACACGTTAAACTAAGTGCATTCATGTTTTTTTTTAAATTTAAATAACCAATTCATATTCAGGTAAGATTGAAAAATATTATTAAGTAATTAGTATGTGATTCGTATCTAAATATTCTCTCTCTCTCTCTCTCTCTCTCTCTCTCACACACACACACACACACACACACACACACACACACACACACACACACACACACACACACACACACACACACACACACACACACACACACACACACACACACACACACACACACACAGAGAGAGAGAGAGAGAGAGAGAATTCCTATCGAGGCTTGGTCTAACGTATGCTATATAATATATGTCTATAACGTAAATAATTGAATAAGACGGGTTCAGAAATTGTTGATAAAAGGATCGACCGGAACTAGAAAACTTCTAATAACAATATTTAATCTTTCCCTTTTGTTGCATAACTTTAACATGGATATATTTTGTACAACATTGTGAGATGTATGATTATTAAAGCATTTTTAACTGTTCCATTCAATCTGTATGCTAACACACTGCTGGGCAAAATAACTTTCTTTAGGACAATAGGCTTTGCGTTTTTGGCTTCGCAGTTCAACATTATATTTCCAACGTGATCCTGTAAATTATTGCCAACTGGAAGATCGACAATAACTTTAATCTGAAAAAATATGAAAATATTTTTTTTAAACTGTTGTTGGAAAAATCTATATCAGAATAAATAAATAATTATTTTTCTATCTAAAGTCGGCGGAATAAAAAAATTAGGATATATCTGTATATTTTTTATTTACTATGGCATTATTTCACAAAATTGAGCTGATGTAAATAACTGGAGAGGACATGTTTGCGCAATAAATTAACAAACTGATTAACCGAATAAATTAACCATTATCATAAAATCTTACATTATAGCTTCCTAAATTTTTTTGCTGAACCGATTTGTCGTTATGAAGGCAACCTCTGAATTTTTAAAAAGAAATTCTGATGATAATCTCATGAGTTATGAAAAATGATATTCTTCCAATGTTAAATGAGTCTTGATCTTTAAGTGATATTTTGAAAAATATTATTATATATTTCTAAACAAAGGCTTCACGCACTTAAGGAAAATTATCATATTTCATTTAATCTTAAAATAAATGTATAAATAACACAAATTTATTGTTTTTTAAATGAATCTTTAAATTCGAATCTTGAAAAAAAAGTGTATTTCAACATATTAAAATTCTTGCATTGGATCCAAGCTAACGTAACGGAATCCAAAAAAATGTGCGCTTATTATTAATGGTTTTTGAAATATTATCAAGAATTGTAAAATTCTCATAGTTGACTTACAGAGTCCATTTTTCGAGGAACTATGCATTAAATTTATTTGCATTTATAGACCTGATTTTCGTGAAATACCAGCTCGAACCAGCACCAGCTTAGTCATTATAGTATCGCAACTGGCTAAATATTATTTTCAAATCAGACGATTTCAATTAAACATGAAATTTGATTTTCGTTTCACAATAATTAAAGGTTTTATTTATTCATTTGATATAAAATTTGTTGGTAGGACGATAAATCGTAAGAATGCACTTTCGATTTTTGTTTTTTACCAGCAGTTATAATTAGCAAGCAAATGAAACAGAAATATGATGAAATTCTGATGATGTCTTACCATTCAATATGTTAATTTATATTGAAACAAGTAATATAATTTTTTAATCAATTACCACTTAGGTAATTAGGAAAAATTTAGGAAGTTAGGAATTTTTCTTATTTTAGTTCCTTTTTATTATATGATTACAATTGTTGTTGTTCTTGTGTACCGCTTTCCGAAGGCATGCAGAAGCTTCTGAGAAAATGGACCCCCGAGCACCCGTGGACAAAAGTCTGACTTCTAGATCACACACGTCACAAACCATTTTTACGGGCGGACTTCATTCATGCATTTCATTCATCCACAGATCGTAATTTAGATCTGAAACAGAGAATGATAACCTCTGACACAGTATATCCAGTGGTATTACTCTCCACATGGAGACCTTTGTGACTACGGTAGATTTAATGTACGCCAGCCACCATACACACGGAGAGTCTGAGACTGGGGAGTTCGAACTCGCATCCCAAGGGCTGCGAATCCAACGTCCTATCAACCAGGTTATCCCTGTCTAAAAGTTACAATTGGCATAAATAATTAATCAAAAAATCATACTAGCATTGAATTTTCTACCCCAATTATGGCAACGCAAAATGTGTGAATTTTCTACACCAGTTGAGGTAATGCAATACAGATTAGAAATTTAATTTTCTTTGTCCTGTAATATTTTAATTCGAAAGTATTTCAAAATGAATCCGAAAAATCGATCAATTAACAACACTTAATTTTAAATGAATCAAACATTAAGTAAAATAAACAGAATCGTTTGAAATAATCGGCCAAAGACATGGTGGGCCTAACCTCCTTAGTGTGGGGAAATAAAGTAACTGAATTCTTCACTTATTTGACGGTGGGAAAATGAAGATTTTTGGCTAGAAATTAATTTTTTAATTTATTAATAGAAAACTAATGAATTAATATTTTTAAAAGCTGTATTAACATCAAATGTCATCCACTACAAGTTTTAAAATTTCAACTCGATATATATCTATATATATATATAGTTCAAGCTTTCAATCGGTAATAAAATACTTTTTATTCATCCACTAAAATTCAAGTACATTTTTTAAAACTTGTAAATAACATTTTAGGTTAATACAGTTTTTTCAATGAATTCATGAATTTTTTACCTATTAATTAAAATTTTACCACAATCTTCATTTCCCCACCGTCAAATAAGTAATGAATTCAGTTTGTTTTTGCCTCACTTTAAAACGTTTAGACTTAACAAGTTTTCATTCGATTATTTTAAACAATTGAGTTGATTTTCATAATGTTTGATGCATTTAAAATTAAACATTATTAAACGATTTTTCCAATTCATTTTGAAGTACTTTCGAATTAAAATAATACAGAATTAATAAACCAAAAAATTTCTAATCTGCATTGCGTTACTCCAATTGATGTAGAAAATTCACGCATTTTGCGTTGCCATAAATGGTTTTGAATCTTCAATTGGCTTAGAAAATTCAGTAATAGCATAATTTTTTTATAAATTATTTATAGCATTTGTAATTGTTAGGCCGGGATAGTCTGATTGGTATGGCGATGGATTCCCATCCTTTGTGATGCGAGTTCGAACCTGCCAGTCGAAGATTACCCGTGTGATTTGGATAATCTTTGAAGATTTTCCCTGTGATATCTGTCATAGTCATGTGGATAAGGTTCTCCAAGTAAATGGTAATACCACTGAGGGTATTGGGTCAGAGGTGATCGTTCTCTGTTTCAGATCTAAATAACGATCTATGACTGAATGAATGAAGTTAGCCTCGTAAAAAGGATTTGTAATGTATGTGTGCTAAAAGTCAGAATTCTGCCCTTGGGTCGCTCTGCGATCCATACTCTCAGAAGCTACTACACTCCTCCTTCTGTTGTAAACTGGAACATTAGAGCAACAACAACAACAACTGTAATTATTTAATAAAAAGTAACTAAAATTAAATTCTTACTAATTACCTAAGTTGGAATTTATTTTTGAAAAATTGTATTTTAATTGTGTTTTATATATATGCTGCTATATTGGAACGATTTGATGTAGTTATATTAACGTTCCGTTTTAAAGCAACACTATTGATATTTTAGGAAAGGCTTCGAATAACTTTAAGCCCCAGATGATGTGGGAAACCCTTAGCTGGCACCCTCTCTTCAACTTTCCACACCGCACCAGCAGTGGATGCTTAGCCATGAATGATTGAAAGTGCTCCGCAGCCACTTACATGACGGTTATGGGTGAAATTGGGTCTCAAACTTGAAACCTTGGGTTTTTGCAACTGATACCTTATTATGGGTGAACGTCGGCCCATATTGGAGCAGAACAAATATAATAGAACAGGTGATACATAAATAAGCTGAACTAGCAAAAATTTGAAATCAAAAGGAGAAAATAATAATAACAATAATAAAATGAATCCGACCTGAAGACTTTTTCAAGGGTCACCTCAAGGCAGGGATTCAAACCAGGGATTTTTTCTGTGAGAGATATGATATTAAGTCAAAAATCAATCTCTCGTGACCCGAAAATCCCAATAAAAAGAGGTTTTTGAAATTGCACGACTCTTTTTTAAAGATGATTATAGAGATATTATACTTTTGTATATCCAGAGATAAATTTCATTGCTTTGTGGCGGGTGCGAATCGCTATAGGACTGAACTCGCAATCTGAGAATAAGTAGCCGAGTAACATAATTATAGAGCAAAAGTGAGAATTCAGATCGAGGGTTGTTAATTGGATTATAAAGCTTTCCCCTAATACTCTCTCATCAGTGAATCAATGATTAGACGAACTATACAATTCGCCAAGCCTATGGCGAGATCGTGTATCTGAGTTTGATGGTGATGGTGGCTGTTGTATTTAATGTCCCTCGCGGGTTTTGCTACCGATAGAGGGCACCACAACATCTCCACGAAGCTGCGTACTAAGGTTGCTGGTTCAAGATAGCCGGGTTTCCATTGAGGCGGTTGTGGATCACTCTAGGCCTGAAATCGCAATCTGAGGATTAGGTGCCGAGTAACATAACCATTGAGCAAAAGTGACACTTCAACTCGAGGGTTGTTATCTGGCTTATAAAACTTTCACCTCAGCTTTATAAAGATGCAGATCTTATTTACTTACTCCCAGATCCTCCAAATGTTGTTTTCGTCCAATTCCTGAAAGCATGAGCATTTGAGGGGAATTTATGGATCCTCCACTCAAAATAACTTCTTTTTGAACTCTTATATCATAAATATCGCCTCCTTTTCGAATCTTACACCATAAGCTTCTTTATTTTTATTGATGAGGACCTAGATGTAAAAAGATATTTCCATAATATTAATTTGGTTTGGCATCAACTAATCAAAAATGTACTATGGTAGGAGTATTATATCTAATAATAGTGAAAATTACAGGATTTCTAGCAGTTCTACTTTGAAAACTAAGAATAAAAAAACAATTCTCAACCAACTCTTCGAAAGACCATTCCTTTTGATCTTAAAACTTTAAGATTATAAAAATTGTCTTTTAATGTAACTGACCGTGATTTTTGTTTTTTGTAAATATTGCCGAATTCGTAAGAAATTTTTCTAGATTGATTTTTAGAAAATTAAGTATTTGCTTTGGAAAATAAGGAAATAAAAAAAATATCTGCCTCTCAAAGAACTAAAAAGGGCTGTTCAATCAGATTTGTATTTTATAACTTTGTATTTATTTGAAGATAATAAGAAACAAAGTTTTCAAATCTTAACAGTATATGTTTAAAAAGAAGGCATTTCGAAAGTAATTTAGCGATATGAATGTATGTGATACAACACTTTATAAATTGTTCAGTTTTTTTACTAACATAGGCGCACAATGCCAAAAAATAACGAAGACAGAAAAGTCAATAAATATTATAGTCCGAAAAATATGCACTCTTCTTTGATTTATAATAAAAAAGCGACGTTTACTGAAGTTTATTTTAATCCACTTTGATCGAAATCACTGGAATGAGATATGTTTTAGACTTTTGCTTAATTCATCTTTTGAAAAGCAAGAACATGAATGATTTCACTTAGATATCCTAAAATTAGACTGAAAATAAAGTAAAACATTTCGAAAATAATTGTAACAATGTTTGGATTACGATTTGTTGGCTTTGTTTGAAAGTTACCCAACATTTAATTAACTTTTTCATTAACTTTTAGCTCAGTTATCTCTTATATAAAGTACTCAACTAAAACCCAATGCAAAATTTTGTAGAAAAAGTAATTGTATTTGTAAATAGGTAAAAGACATACAATTTTGATTTCGGCTACTAAAATGACCATGTACTTAGCTTGTCTATTCAACGAGAGAGATATAAGCAAATAACTTTGCTCTATGTAACAGAAATTGCATGTAAATCAAAATTAAATGTATCTCCTAAACAAAATTACAAGATATTAACTTAAATATATATTTGATTCTTCGCGATATTACATTTGATTTCTTTAAAAGAATACTTAGTATGAGAAAATATATTTTAAATTGTTATCAAATTTTACAATTAAGACAGAAAAAAAAAGAATTCAACCGTCTTTGATCAAATGTATCTGAAATTTTCTCCACGTCTAAAGCAGTTTTAGAATAGTTCAATTACAAACTTTAAATTATTTTAATGTTAAGACGACCAGGGACCTATGAAGGGACTTTTTGTAATTTTCACCTTAGCGATTCAAAATTTTACAGGCATTAACAGTAACAATATAGGAGATAACAAACAAAATTTTTACGTATTATATTAATTAATTAATGAGGTAGGAGGTTAATATTATATAATATTAGCTATAAATAACGTTAAGGAAAAATGTTCCAGGCGCTCCAAATTTGTTCGAAATAATTGCAATTTTTATTATTATTTACTTTTTCCCTTTTGGAACAAAAGTTTGAATTAATCTTTAAGTTTGAGTGCGAAATATCAAAATTAACCAATGCAATAACTCAAAACTACTTAAACTTATTTTAAAAACTCAGTAGTTTTAAAATATCATATTGGTTAATGTTGATATTTCGTACTCAACTTAAAGATTGATTCCAAATCTTCTTCCAAAAGGGAGAGAGTAAATAACAATAGAAATTGGAATTCTTCCGAACAAATTAGGAGTGCCTGGATCATTTTTCCTTAACGTTATTTATCACTAATAATTTATAATATTAACCTCCTACCTCATAAATTAATTAATATAATACGTAAAAATTTTGTTGTTTATCTCCTATATTGTTACTGTTAATGCCTGTACAATTTTGAATCGCTTAGGTGAAAATTACAAAAAGTGATTTTCAAGGTCCCTGGTCGCCTTACTTTAAATTATTCAATGATGTTACTTGCAAAACTTTAAATTATTTCAATGTGTAACTTATATTTTACTTTTTAATGTGAAGATATCTCTCAGAATGTTGTTGCAGTCCACAATCTAAATGGATGCTTAACCTGTGCATCTACCACTGGCATATTTTACAGTACAACATCGATATCTAGCAAATGCTGTGGATGAATATCCTCATCTACATTGGAGTCATTCGGATATTCACCGGACTATTGTTCCAATATTAACCAAAGAATCTAGTTTCGCTTTCTCACCATAACATGCAAATGCATGTGTAAGAAAGTAAATAAATGTAAAAAAGCAGATAATTTAAAGGATATGCAACCTTTATTTAATGTTTTATAATATTTACTTTTTGAACAAAGGCTTCGTTGACAATGTGCAAATTATCTCTGTTTTCAGCAGGTATAAGGTACGCTTTAGCTGTACTACATCTTCTGCCGTTTCTTATTGTTCCTTGAACCTTTGCGAAACCTACAAAAATAATTGTCATCAACAGTCTATTTTTAGCGAATTATAGGATAGGAAGAAATTTCTATTGATTATAAAATTGTGTAATAATTTCAACTTTTATTTATTTTACATAATTTTGCTTATTTTTTAATACTAATAACATTTATATTTTCATCAATTATGTAAAAGGAAAATATGAAATGGCACTGTTTGTAATATTGGTAAGCAAAATATGACATGAAGACATGAAATTAAAATTTGTGTAATCGTTTCAAAAACGTGCTACAAAGTATGTTCAATGCATATTATTTCAAAAGCATGTTGAAATCTAAACAATTTACAATGAAATCTAAACAATTTAGAGGAACTGATATAAGCAATATACTAGCATGTGCGTAACTTTCCACCTGATTTGATAATAGCTTATGTTGAGAAGCTATTATCAAATGAAAAGCAAGCAAGTTGAAAGCAAGTTAATTTGCATTACTGCTTCTGTTGCAGTAATGCAATTTAACTTGCTTTCAGAAAATAATGTGCGCTATATTGAACATGCTTTGCAACACATCTTTGAAAGGATTAAATATATTTTAAACCGATGTATTCATGTGCTATTTTGCTTAACAATATTGCAAACAACACCATATTTCCTCTGCTGTTGAATTTGTGAATATTTTTGACAAAAAAAAATAAATTTTCATGACCTTCAAACTATTACTAAGTTTTTTTTTTTATTGGTTCTCGAAGTATAACTCCTTGTGAGCCAACAAGTATACCACAAGGCTTACAGATGTAAGTCATTTCACAATTAACAGTAGGTTGAATTTCGAAAATAAAGACAGGCATGAATGCTAAGATAAAAAAGATGGGGAAAGCAAATACACAAGTTAAATGCACAAAACTGCTCACAAACTAGCAGAAACACATAGTATATGTTATAATACAGTTGAAGAAGTATGATAAAATAAAATATAACATTCAAAACACCAATACAAAGAATATATGCAAATATTTCTAGACAAACACACTGAAATGAAGTTTAAATAACACGGGGGGAAATACTATTAATATATGTACAAAATGAAATGTAAGATGATTTGTTATGCACAAATGCAGATAAATGAGGAGGCCATGCTATATTGTTCTTTAGAAGACAATTCCTGAGTTTACATCTTTCGTGAAAAAATTTAGTGCACTCAAATATCAAGTGCTTGACATCCTGGACTGCACCACTGTAGCACAAACAGCTATCATTCTGTTTGTGCTACAGTGGTGCAGTCCAGCATGTCAAGCACTTGATATTTGTTGATGACACATTTTCAGTAGTTTTCTTTTTATAGTTATTTCAAAGTAGAACTTTAATTGTATTCCTATGTATTTTGAAAATAAAAAAAATGATTTTTCTCTTATACTGCTAGATTAGTCTACCATTGTTTTAATGTCTATAAAGATAATTCAAACGTTATCTTTTAAGACTAAAACTGGCATTATTTGCATACCTGTATGTTTTTCTCCATTGATATCCCTGTATTCGTAACCCACTTCTGAAGCTGATGCTGCAATAGCTTCTTTTAGAGCAGTGTCTTCTTGATCAGTGCTCACTGTTAAGTAACCTTTTGTCGAATGGTAGCCTATAACATAAATAAAATTACACTGAAATTCTCAATTCACATGCAACCTTTATCAGGTAGATGAGGATCCAGAAAGATTACTTCTCTAAAACCTTGTTTTTTAAAGCCCTGCACCATATTTGGTGTATAGATTGTTTATAATCCGTATATCAGGCTGGAACTAAAAGCTTATTTTTTCAACACATTTACTGCCATCCTGAATTTCTCGCAATGTAATGTGCATTGCGAGTTATAACTAAAATTCTATTTTCAAATGGTCATAAAAGAAAAAATATTGACCTTACGAAGTTATGGGGATTTATTTTTTGTGTAGCAAATGCAAGTTTTCCCCTAAGAAGAGAATGGTATTGTATGAAATATCGTTACACAAAATAGAACATGAAGATATGACAAAACAGGACATAAGTGTTACAAAGCATCTTCAATGCGGCATTCATCATTTCTTGAAAGCAAGTTAAAGTACATTAATCTTTTAACAAATCATAAAGTATGTTTCCCCCAAGTCGATGTATCGCATCTTTTAGTTCCACCAAATTAATTGGATATAGCACCATAAACAGTTCTTTTGAGATAACACACATTGAACATGCTTTGTAACACGTTTTATAAACGATTACACAAATTTTAATCTGATGTCTTCATGTCATAATTTGCTTACCAATATTTCATACAGAGTGGCTTACCAACATTTCATACAATTTCACACCTAGTGGCGAGTTTTTGAATTTTTTTGAAGAAAAATAAATTTTCTTGACCTTATTTAAATTATTAATGTGTATAATAATATTTGATCCAATAGTTTTCTTTTTAAATACTTTCAAAATGGTAGTTTAATTATAACCACCCTGTATATAGAACCGCGTCACCAAAGACATTCAATATAATATGTGGTGGTCATTGAAATCACATACTGAGCTCTCTTAGCTATTTATTTGAAAGAAAAGAATATTTCAGATAATGTTTAGACTGAATGGACTACAAATTTATTTTAACACATGCAGGAAAAACATTTTCAGCTGTATCTATTCTGATAGATATAAAGCATGTAGGGCGCAATGTAATTAATGTTTTGATTACAAAACATATATTCAAAGGATTTATTGTACAAAATTTCTCTCGTTGATATTCATTCAAAAGTGTTTTTGCAATCTATTATATATATATATAATATATAGTTTAGTTAATGCGTATTTTTAATTTATTATTGTACGATTTCTAAGTTTTTCTACAAATACCACTATAGGCTGTTTCATTTTTAAACTTCAAGTTTGTATATGAATATAGATTAATAATGCCTGCTTTAATATTCTTATGTGAACATTTTCAAATTTGTTTTTACAAGTATACTTATTATTAATCATAAAATATAGTATTACAGAGACATTTTGAACTCACGCATTTATATGCAAAAATAAAGTGAATATTTTTTTTTAAATCACAAACTATGTTTTCCGTGTTTAACAGGAACGGTAAGGAATATTTTTCTGCGTCAGAATAACACTGAAATTATAGATAAAAATATCTTTATGTTTGATGTTCAAAGTAACACTAATTATATTGAAAATGGCATCATTTAAAGTTACACAAAACTTTATATATGTCATTTCTTTGTTTCATTGATGTATCTCTTTCGTCTAACTACAAATTAAATGTAATAATAATAAATAATAGAAGCATTAATTTTAACATAACATCAAAGGTAAGAAAAAAAATCGCAAATTATTTAGAGAGTAATTTTTTTGGAAATTTCACATTGCGTTACTTACCATTGTTTGCAATTTCAGGATCAGCATTATTTTCTGCTTTTAGAAAATATGGATAGACATCATTCCATGACCAACCGGTCGCTCCATTTTGAGCCCAATTATCATAATCTGCCTTACAACCCCTCACATACAACAAGCAGCTTAGAATACTGGAACCACCTAGACCTTTCCCTCTAGGCACTGGAAATTGCTGTAAACGATACAGAAAAAATTTGCTTCGTTGAATTATTATTTTAATCATAAATAGTATCTCATTCACTTCTGATGATTCATATGATGAAATTGATATGTAAAGAATTATAATAAAAAATAAGTAAGTTTCTTGATACTTCTGGTTGATTGTTTAGATTTTTAATTCTCAAATAGAAAAATGAGAACAAAATTTTCACAAGATTTGATTTATTGACTTCAAATCTTGCTAATTTGTGTCAAACGCTCAATTACTTTTGAATAGTATTTAACGTTAAAATCTCAAATTGAATTTGTTAGTTCCCCCATTTAATTTTCTTTAAGATGTCTATTATCATAACACTTTTTATAAAGATGATATATAAGTGGAAGAAGTCTTGAGCCTATCAAAGATGATTTAAAAGTAATTTTTCTCAGATTTTCCAGCAGTTACTTAACCCTTAAATTACAATTTTTTAAATTTTTTTTAAAAATCTGAGGCTTTAAAAAATAAAAATGTCTTATTTAAGGATATATTTAAGTTATCCATAATTGATATAAATCATATTCCAAAAAGTTTGGAGAAATTTGTGTGTGTTAAATTGGTAGTATTAGTAGGAGGTTATTAAATATCAATTTTATTATAGGAGAAAACTATAATAAATATGTTATAAATGTTGCGTGCTCACGCCTTATACTTATATTAAATATGAAACACTTAAAGCAAAAGCCTCATAAGATTTTCCGAGCCGTAGAAAAGAAAACGTGCATCAAATGTCGAACGCCAACTTTATTCAAAATGATAAACAAAACACACTGAATTCCATATGCTTAATATCAATGTTGCCATATTTGAAAACTAAATATTACAAATATCACTATAAAAAGATAATATGACAAAATAGAGAGTCAATAGAACGGAACAATAAACGTTGCTTTTTTAGAATTGTTTATACAAAATACTTACAAATATCACATTTGGTAACATACAAAGCATACTTTGTAAAGTGGAATTTGGTTCATGGTACATAAAGTTTTAACTTTTTGTAGCTTCTGCTGAGCTCTCAGCCCATTAATTATAAGTTTATAATTGCTAAAGTTTTATTGAGAGGTATATCATTTCGTAGGACATATGTATTGTAGTAGTATTCTAAGAATTAATGTTTGAACTATATCAATAATTTGATAAAAGATAAAATATTAATTGCTTTAAAGCGAACATTTTTGAGTCATGGAGTTTACATGCAGCAGCAAAATAGGTTCCCCCTTGTTGGAAAATCCTTTCATCCAATATTTAATTTAAATCTACAATAATTGATAAAATCAAAAATAATTTTGTATAAATGATGCAGGGATTTTTATTCGTCAATTTCATTCTATTTTTTTAAGTTATGAGGGTCAATTCCAAAAGTATGTAATTTGTATCTAAAACAGGTTTAATGATGAACCTTCGAAATTTCAAAGAATCGAATTCGAATAGCAAAAGTTAGCCATCGAGAACGAATCATTTTGTCCGATGATTTATTGAATTTTTTTTAGAAAGAAAAATCGTTGATACTATTCTGTACAAATATGCTAGATCTATGCTAACCTTGAAATAAAAACACTGAAGTTCTTTTGAAATGCATTTAAACCATTCATAGAACCTTTTTTTATAGCCAGTTCTATATTTTCACCGTTTGCGTCTAATTCGTAGATCCCATTATACTGAAAGTATATATATATATATAAGCGTGGTGAGGGTACATCACGGATACTCCAAAACTCATCGTGGTTAGAATTGATAAATTTTTTTCATCATCTTAGAACAGATAAGGGGAGCAGATAAATACTTTTAAAAATAATAAATATAACTTAAAACAATATTTTAAGTGACAAATCTTTTTCACTTGAGATAACGTTTTTTTTAAACCAAAGTAATGAAAATATCTTTTCAACAATGGGTCCTTTTTTTTACACATACCCAACTCATTCTTTGTGTGTGTGTGTGTGTGTGTTATTAAAAATTTATTTACTGCATGGACCATGATGCAAGTCATACTACTTGCATCCACAATCAATTACATTAAGCTAAAGATGCAAAGAGAAAACAAATAATTAAGATGTCCTAATAAGCGACAGACAAAGATGAAAACAGATAGCAAATTCAAAAATTTAGAAAAGGAATATTGCGTATAAATTCAAGGAACTACACAAAGTACTCAGATGTAAGTAAATTTTCCAATTTGGGAGGCCAAGTAAGTCCACTTATTATAACTTGTTTGTAAAGTTCATATCGAAGAGAGTCAAGCTGAGGGCAGAAGAATTAAACGTGATTAAAAGTTTGAAGTTCTTTCCGGTCGCAAGAGCACAGAGGGGAGTTCGCATGATTGAATCTGAATAAGTTTTCTTTAGTTCTGCAGTGCCCAGATAGAATTTGGGTGAGTATAAATGAGAGATTAAGGTTTCGCTTTAATCTTTCTTGAACAGATGGAAAAAATCTCTTAGTTATTTTCCCCTTTTGAGTAGAAAGCTAGTCTTTTTGCCACAAGTCGACAATTTTTTCCTGTATCTGTCTTGAAATGAAACTTTTTGGAATCTTTTTATAACTAATTAGAAGTTCAGATTGAGCCACTAATTTGGCAAGTGTGTGTGTATGTGTGTAAACGGTGTGGGTAATCATCTACAACTAAAAATTTGTTTCCATTTTTTGTAGAGAATAATTTTGTTGAAATGGCTATTGGCTCCATCACAGATTTTGTTTGTCGATTTAAAACGCCATATACACTTTATAAGGATCAAACATCTACTGAGCAAAATGAGTCAGGTCTTCTCTCTGAAATCGGCTTATCCCAACAGCTGGTGCAAAGCTCGAAACTGCACAATAGATGACATGTGGCTGATTAGGGAAACAACACAGTAGGTGCAAGAATGTCCGCTCTGCCCACCCAGCTCCCCCAAATGTCCGCTGTAGAGACTGTCCGCTTAGACCGCTCTGGCCATGTAACCAATAAAAGTGTCAGAATTATAATCTAAATATACTTTTGTAAGTAAATAACAACTGTAATGGTTTATCTAATCTATTTTTAAACATAAACTTGATATATTTATGATACCCAAAGCTGAAATCATTTTCATCATTCCCATCTGCGACTAAAAGCTGCGTAAACATTTTTTCTTCCATAAAAAAAATCAATGATTATTTATTCTCTGGATTCAGTACGAGATATATACATTGATTATAAGCGAGATGAGGTACAATCAATAATTACTTTCTGCTAACATTTTTTTCTTATCAGTTTTTAAGAGTCCTTTTCTGAGTTTTTTTTAAAATAAGTATAAAGTAAGTATATATTGGAATTTGTAAGAAATGGGCCGTATTAAGCTGTCGATATTTATTGCCAAATTTGAAAGCGTCGCCAATGAGTTGCTAAAACGCCAATAATGTCAAACAATCATTATTATTTTTAAAAAAATTGTTCAGGGATTTGAATGATTGGGGTACGAAAAGAGAACATTTGGATTCTTATTTGTCATAATTTATGTGATCCAGACTTCATTAGGAAGGTGATCTGTTTATAGCCATTCTGAAAGTCATATAAGATTTCTGGCTCGAGTTGATTGGAAACCGTTGGCACATCGACGGTCTAATACGTAAGTACCAGAAATGGAAACCAACAATTTTCTTGCTGCCTTCCATATCCTACGAACCTTATTTTTATTAAAAATTCTGAATTAGAACTGTGAAGTGCTGTTTAAAAAAACTGATTTGACAATTCATTTAAACGTTCTGATATTCTCTATCACACGACCATTAAATTGAAATATCGCGTATACTGCATTCTTTGTAATGTCAATCTTAACTACAAAAGCAGCCATTATTGAATGTCATGACTTTGACTATTTCTGTTGTTACTGTTCGATTTATGAAATTTATATGAAGTCGATATTCTACATTTTTTATGGATAAAAATTAGGATTCTTTTTCTCGACATCTTCTTTTACAAAATGTTGATTATTTTATTTGTAGTAAATAAATTTTGGTCTCCAGTTATCATCGTTTGTGTTATTTGTTCATTTATAAGGTGATTTTACTGTTCGATAGACATTTTTTAACAAATGCTTTGATATTCGTACATCTTCTATATCAAATCTCAAACAATATTTTACTGATTTATCAAAACTTCTTCGATATATTCAATTTTTTATATTAGTTTTCAAATGATACTTTTCAGCATCACATCCATTCATTTATATTTTATTATAGAAATGGATGTTGTAGTTCATATTTTTACCTCTTTATTTTCCTCTATTTTTTAATATCTGCACAACATAATTTTTTCGTTGCTAAATTTTAAATTTGTACTAGGAATGAAAGACTGAATCCAGAATTTCATTACTTGAAAAAAAAATTCAGACTGACCCTTTTTTTAATTAACTTTATAACGTAGTTTAAGTTATAACTCTCTAAGTTTTAATGCTTCAATTAGAAACAACATAAGAGTGATATTAGGATTAATTTGTAATTTTGAACTCCAATCTGATGATGAGCACGATGCCTAAATTCTAAGGGAAAAAATTTCCTTTTTTAAATCTAAGTTATAAAATACTTTTTAATTTTCTATTTTATATAAAATGTATTAATTTTACTCGTTGTTAACGTATTAACATGCTTTATAACGTAGTTTAAATTATATTAATGTTTTATTTAGAAGCAACAGAGTGTCATTCATAATTTTGAACACATGTCTGATGACGAACACGATACCTAAACTCTGAAAAAAAACCCAATTTTATTTAAAAAAATCAAATTTATAGAATATTTTATAATTTATTTGTATCTGCATCATATATAATTTATTTGTCATTCCCTATTAAAAACATTAAGTATTTTACTGACATTTTCCAAATACTTTACCAAAAATATTACTTCTCAAATATATATAAAATTTAACTATATTACAATAACCTATTAATTGACCAATTATTAAGAAAATATTCACTTGTATTGTTCTCATCGAGGGACAAACAAATGTACAAAACTTCAGAGCTTTTTGAGCAACAGCAAAAAACTCATTTCAGCAAACGTGAAATTAGTCAAGTTAAATGAAAGCTTACGAAAGAGGAGTAAACACAAATTTAGGTCAATGTCAAATACCCTGTTTACCAGAATTACCCAGAATTTTTTTTAAGGGGATACACTTCTAATACTTCTGCAAAGGCTAAACTTTCTTCAGTTAAAATGTAATTGACAGGATGGACTCGAAACATGAATTTATGGATAGAAGAAAAACCAGCAATTGAAATGTGCTGGGGGGTTGAATGCATCAATAGCAATAATAAAATGACCAGGAAAGAAATTACGAATGCATTCCTTAAAGTAGTTATTAATTTCAATCAAAGGTAAATTTTTATTTTAAAATTTAAAATCCCTAAAAAAATTTCAAGATGATTCGAGTTGCTCAATGGGTTTTCAAACAAGGTGGTAATTAGGCTGGTACATTCTTAAGATTAATCGACATGGATTTTTTTTGCTTTTGGTAGTTAATTGAATTTCTCTATTATTATTTGAGTGCTCTGTTAAAAGTAGAGAATGTACATCATTATCTATTTGCTTGATAAAAAACTGGGAACCTAGTCACTTGATTTTTTCTGAAAAAATTTCCGTAGAAGCAATTTTTAAAAGTACAACATTCCGGGTCCATTTTAGAAGACCTTAAGAATTTCTCAGAGCTATAGTTTGGATCGAGTTGGGTGCTTTAAGCTGTGTCTTGGAAAACCTATTTATTATAGGGCAGCACCTATAGTAAAATTTGCTGAAACTATTATTTGTGATATTGATTATCTGGTCCCTTTAGTTCTGGGGCTTAGTTTTTTGATGCGAATAATTTGAGACCATTTGTCTTTTTAAGTGCATGATTTCTGAGATTTTTAAAGATTTCTGAGTTTTGATTCTTTTCAGAAAAATGAATACCAAGAAATGTAATCATTTCATTCCCTTTTAAAGGGTGATCCGCATAATAAATGTATGGATAAGTTGCAATTTTTCCTTGGAGTTAATTCAGCTACTGCAATTTTTTCTGGAGTTATTTATAACTTCCAATAATTGTACTATTTGTATATGTTTTTCATAGTATTTTATATTTTTTATTCTAATTTCCCAGGAGTGATGGCTTCAGAAGAAAAATGTATCATCCGCAAAGAGAGTACATTCAACCCCTTCCTCCATGGTTTTATGGAAATTATGCATAAAGATAACGAACAGAATTGGTGAAAAAATACTGCCTTAAGGTAACACTTTGTTCAGAGTTCTATTTCTAGAAATGGAGTACCTCCAGCGAATTTGGAACGTTCTGGCTTGAAGGAAGGAACAACAACTTTGCCATGTTGTCTGTTATACCAAACTGTAAGCATTTAAAAATAAGGCTGTCGATATGAACAGAATTATATGAACTTTTGACATCAAGATTCACAGCAAAGAAGTTTTTTTTGTTCGTAAGCTTCTGTGAATTTTGTCTGAATATTGTAAATTGCAGTTTGGTTATCTCTGAAGGGTATGAAACCACTTAAGCTATTGTGTACTTTTTTATTACAAATTAGGTAGTAAGTAAGGCGTTGAGTGAGTATACGTTCAAAGACTATGCAAAAAACTGAGGTTAGAGCAATGGCTTGGTAAGAAGACACTTTGGTTTAGTCTTTGTTAGATTTCGGAATTGGAATAATAAGAACGTGTTTCCATTGTTTGGGGATGTCAGCTGAATCAAATTGATGCTGATATAATTTCAAAATAATTTGAAGTTGGTCATTTTTGAGAATTTTGAACCAGCTGGCTGGGATGTTGTCAGCTCAAGGAATGGAATTTTTAGTTTTGTGGATTGCTTTCTTAAGTTCTCAAATTTCGAATTTGCTATTTAGATATCAATTTATTCCAGAGAAATCCAAGAGAATAGGTTTAATATTTGTATTTTGATTAGAAAAGGTTTTTTCAAATAATTCACTTTGGTATGCAGGATCGCATATAAATCGATTGTTTTGTATAATAATGTTGTCGTGTTAAAAATTCGAATTTGTGTGATTGGAAAGTTTATTTATAATTTTAAAGAACATTTTTGAATTACGAAATGCTGTTCAAATTTTTCCCAATGTTCTCTTTTTGCCTTTTCAGCATGAAAACGAAGCCGACTTACATATTTTTGTGTTTCACATAGTCGGTTTCAGAAATGTTTCTGATAGCTTTTTTTCGAAAGTACTCTTTGAGCTTTTCATAATTATGGCAACATACATTCCACCGAGGAGGGTAAGATTTATGCGACAATAGTTTTAAAAAAGTATTTTGGTTTATTATCTTAGTTGTGTTCACCATAATTTCTTCAATGGAACATTGGTTGACCTTATTTAAAAATTCTTGTGTTTGTTGTGAGATCCTCGTCTAATTAATTGTTTTTAAGTTGCGATTGACATTTTCTATAACCAGCCAAGAAACAACTACCGGGTTGTTATCGCTATCGAAAGTTGAGTCCATTACATAGCAAGAGGTTTTATTATGAATATAAGAAAAAATTAGGGTAATATATAAGATAGATTGAGTTTTAAAGGCTCTGGAAATCGTTACTCAGAGCCCATAAACGGGTTACTCCCCAAAGAAAGTGGTGAAAATTAAAATCACCGAAGATGAAAGTTGGTAAAGTTAGAGAATCAAAGGAGCGTTTTGCTTGATTAATATCAAAGCCTTGAGGAGCATATAAATTAATAATGCTAAATTTGGTATCCTGGAACTGTACTTCGATTGCCAAAAGTCCTAAATTAAAATTTTCTCTAATACTGTTGGGAATTATTCTTCCGGACATGTTAGCAGGAATGCCAATTAGAAGACCACCACCCGGTCTGCTTTGTCTGGGCGCGGAAAAATATTTTGTTCGGAAAGGAAAAAATTTCGGTTCGTTTCGGAAAGAAAAGTCTCTTGAAAGACCCAAAAGGAAGAGATTGAAAAAGGAGGAATTGAAAACCAGAGCTTTTCCCCTTTAATTCCTCTGCAATTCCATTGCAGAAAGGTCATTTATAAAGACATTTAAAGTATTATAAGAAACTACTTCCATTTTAGAGCTCTACAAAGGAAGAAAAGGAAAGGGGATTCGAACTATCCTTAAAGGGTGCGTGAAACTGTAACAATTCGTACATTGCGCCGGATTGTCAATGAAAAGATGCATTCTTTTATTTGTAAACCAAATCTTAAAGTCCATCGGTACGCGTATTCCTAGTTTTGTGATAAGGACGGGTGATGTTTCTTGAGAGTCATTTTGTTTAAGAAATCACCTCGTTTTCACTATTTTTATTTCATTATTATTTTTTAATTCCTAGTCAATTACCAGCAGCGAGAATTATGTGGGAATATCATAAAAAATAAAGTGGGGGATTATATTTTCCCATATGATGCCGTCGTAATTGGAATGTTTAATAATATATCTAGGCTAAGTAGCTGGGCTGCCCAGACAGGAATCTATGTTGCAAACATGATTTTCCCTTTGTGGAATTCTTTATTAAGGATCTGCTTTTGTCATTAGAATGTTAATTTCTTCAGATTCATTCTGTCTAAGACATAGTACCAGTTCTATACCTATTTCGTTGGCTTCAAATTTCTGCTATTTCATAAACTTCTTAAATTTTTATTTCATGCAAGTGTTGCCATTTCCCAGAATTTTTTTAAAAAAATTAATTTCAAGTTTACATAATATTTATAAAAAGAATTGAAAATAATTTCTGCTTTAAAAACGATTAAAAGGAAATCTGCTATGCATATTTCAATACATAATGTCAAAACATAATATCTTGAACGGCCAAGCGACACATGTTCGTGCAAGTTAAATTATATTTTCATTCATTTCAACTGTTTTATTGAATGAGTCACTTTAGTATTGCAAACGATAAAAAAAATTATAATTTTGGAAAAAATTCAAAGGTTTAACTCACAGTTGATTCTTTCAAATATCATAAAACTTATATTTTCAAAGTTCTATAAAACGAAGCCTTTTCTATAAATATAAGCCTTTTCTATTTATAAACATAAATGACTTTTCTGAAAATGTTTTTCTGTCCAAAAAGCCATATTTGGGCTGTGAATTTCCTAACCATGCATATTAGCTATGTAATAGCAATTTTATTTTTATTTTTATTTTAATCTTCAATATATTTTAATCATCTTATTGTAATACGTATTTAGCTTTTAACTATTTAAAAAACCCTGTTCTTATTCTATTCAGTATAATGGTAAAAACGATTAAAATTCATTATATCCAAAAGTATATTATCTGAATTTAAACACGATGATAAAAAATCAGAAAGAAATGTTTAATCATTTAACATACAAGATAAGCTTTATATGCTTATATAATTTAGAAATCTTTTCTTTGGAATTTCTAAAATTTTAATCAAATACAAATAAACATTTTCATAGATAATGAAAATATAAACAGCATTTTTTACACAATTTTTGAAGGAAGAAAAGTATATTGTATTAAATCTATATCAGCAATATAAAATAATATTTCCCAGTTAAATTTATTTTTATGGGAGCAAGTTCGAAAAAATGATAGCATCCTTATAAGCCCGGAGATAAGTATGGTATAAAAAAATGCATGGAAACATTTAAAATCAAATTAATGAATCTGTTATTTACAGAAAACTTCAACCTTTAGATCAAAAACCAGTTGTTTCTTTTAAATAATATTTATTTGACATAGCTTTATACAATAATTTATGCTTATTACCTTAATTTATAAATGCATTGTCAGCCGAAATCAAAAGTCTTTTTTTGTGATGTTAAAACTTTAAGTGCTCATTCTTTACTAATTCTAATTAAATGTTTGATCTAATTTTTCTTTACTTTTATATTATTTCTGATAATGACTTCTAATTACTGCAATGATAACAGGCATATTAATTAAATTTAATATCATCACAAAGCTGGTGCATATAATGCCAATATTTATTACAATTTAAGGTATTGATGTAAAATATATTTTAAAGTATATTTTAAACTATATTAAACTAGAGACAAAATTCTTCGTAAATATTTTTCTACCAGCACTTCCCACACGATAAATAATTATATGCCAAATTTAGAAACTTTAAAGGAATTATCCGTCTTTTCAAACATTTCAAAGATTTTTGACATTATATGCTCAACTTATCAATAATAATTTAAGTTTTAAATATAATTATATTAAACTGAAATTATTTTTTCAGAAAATTTAAATTAACCTATTCAATAGTGTATACTGAAAAACATAAAATGTAATAAAAATCTGTCTATTCACAAATTAAAGTGACTGATTCGAGTTCCTAATTTGAACCACTAATTTTCTTAATTTCAAAAAAAATAAAAATATTTATTTTAGTTATAATATTCAAACCAGCGCACCATGAGTGGACCAAGTATGAAAATTAACGAAACGGGGCATTTATTCTCTTGCTTTTGTTTTCCTCGCCTTTGAAAAGTACGTATTTTTATTTTTTTGGCCTTTTGGAACCAGCCTTTTATGGTTTTAGTTCTTTTTATTAAAAAAAATGTGAACCTTTTTTATTTGCTTATCTTCTAATTTTAGACAATGTTCCTTTTATTTGACAAATTAATTTTTTCAGTCGTTTACAATGTACAGAATATTTTAGAAATCAGTAATAAAAATTTTAACCTAGCGTTATTTTTAAAATAAATTATATCCAAACAATTTTAGTATGATTATTTAGAGATCAACAAACGTGCCCACAGAATGTCTTAATATTTTTCATGCACACATCAATATATGGTTAATGGGGAAAGCTGGTGATAATAATTCCTTTTTTACATTTATAAAGAGCATGAAAGCCTATCTTTAAGTATTTAACTTGCAATGTCTAAATATAAAAACCTCTTTTTCAAATGCATTTCACGATTTTTTTTAAAAACCGCATGCAAATCGTTGCGATGTGTGTTATTTTGTTAATTCTCAAATAACTGACGGAATATAGATTTTTATTAAGGTTTTATCCAGATAATAATATAAATATAGCAATTATCACTTAAAAGTTCTCAAATATATAATTACAATGTATAACAATCAATATTTTTCAGTATCATAATACAACATAACTTTTTGCGTTGTATCGTCTAGAGAATTCTTTATTTATACTTTCTAAATTTTACGAACCTGTTTAAAACTAATTATTAATGTTAAAATTTCCAAATAAAATGTTGCAAGTCCTTTATTGCAGACATGAATGTAATACAACATAACTTCTTACGTGGTGTCGTCTAGAGAATTCTATATTTATACTTTCTAAATTTTACGAACTTGTTTAAAACTAACAATTATTGTTGAAATTTCCAAATAAAATGTTACAAGTGCCTTATTATAGACATGAATGTAATGGAGTTTGGAATTTAAACAAAGGATATTTTCGTAGTCTTAATAATATAGTCGTATTACTTGAAAGAATTCAGTGAACGTTGGGCAAATTTCAATAATCGTGTCATTTTTCAGCTAATCTCTTGCAATAAATTGAAACAACTGGTTGTGAAAAGATACTATTTCGTAATATTTCTAATTCTATTCGGCGGCTGGTCAAACTGGTATTTGGAAAAGGGAATGGAATTATTTATTTTGACCCAAAATTCCTAGAAGGTAAAGAGCAATGGTATATTTTAGAGAGATTTGAGAGCAATTTTACATAAAGTGCGATAAAATTTTCATATTAAATAATTCAGTGAGCAAGTTTCAATACAAATACATAACGATACATTTCGAAAAGAAAATTTAAAATTAAATGTAATAGGAAAATCTTATAAATAGTAAGCTCCATGAGACTGAATTTTGATTATCTTGTTTTTTATGGAATCAAAACAGGTGCTTAAATATGTGTTTTTCTATTCCAGTTCATATACTCGATATTAAAAAAACAATTCGTGACTTGAGTAACCTTTGTAGTTTTATTAGGGCAATGTCCTAAAGTTGTAACGATTTACGAAATTTACTACATTTACATAGCTGCTCTTCACCTCAAAAACTTGCCAATTAACCAAAAGTATGATAATTTATAGATCAACAAACGTGCCCACGGAATGTCTTAATATTTTTCATGCACACATCAATATATGGTTAATGGGGAAAGCTGGTGATAATAATCTATATAAATTACTTTATTGACGCACGCAATAGGGTCTTAGTTACTTCGAATATTTTTATTGGAATTAATAAAAAATCAAAGATTCTAAATAAATTTAATAAAACAGCTTTTAGTCATATTCTTTTATTAATGTATTTATAGACAATAATTTTTAATTTTTATCTGTAATTTATAGCTTATTATCATAAATACAACATTTTGAAGTCATATTTTTTGTGAGCCATTTCTATTGGATTCCATTTTAAGGGAATCATTTCACGTAATTAATTGATCATTATTCTCTGAAAATTTTGAAGTAGTACATTCGCCTCAATTTGTATTAAATTATACAATATTTGGAAACTTTAGCATAAAAGAACAAATAAGTCCATTACAAAATCATATTCTTACAATTATGAAATAAATTAAATTGGTGCCTTTTTTTAATTTACTTTCGATAGGCGAATGTGTTTCATTTTTTTGTTGCTCTTGGTGTATTATGGTCAGTCTTCCTTAAATCTTAATTAAGTGTTAATCGTGACTTTATGTCTCTACCTCAGAAAAGTGGGCATCATTTAATATCGTCACAATTATTTCGGGTTTTTTTTATCATGAATGGATGAATAGTGATGAAATGTATTTGTGATATGATGAGCAATAAAATAATTTAGTTTGCGCACGGTAATCCAGAATAGTTTGAAGAACATTCAAGTGAGGCCAATGATGCTAAATTGATTATTAAGAATAAAATAAATGCTTCTACTTCACGACATAATTTTTATTCTTTCTTGTGATAAATAAATATCTGCAGGTAGTTTTTAAATACATGTTATTTAATCGAAAATTTATGGAACAATTTAGGAATTTTTTAGAATCTATCATCAGTTTGGCGCAGTATTCCATTTACTTATATATTTGGAGAAAACTTGTGTACGAAAAACAGTATTAGTTATATGAAATGTATTATGATCAATATTTTATCAAATCTATTTTTATATAGTAAAATAATAATGATATGTTTTAATTTATCTTATTTAGTTATTATTAATTTTATCATCTCATCTCTTTATCTTATTTATCATATTTGAAATCCTCATTGGGTTTTCAGCAAATACCATGCTATATAACAGAAAATTAATGTTTAGATTTATTTTTTTTATCTTTACTCATTATCTCCAAACTTTTCAAGTTTTTAGACACATAAGTTATCACTACATTCAGAACGTTGTATAGCTGTGTTGTATATATTAAAATTATATCTTTTTTAATATTTGGTATTTTTGAAAAACGGTATAGTTATAAAATTATCAATGAAGTCATTTACCATTCAATAAATCATGAAAGATTCTTATATAGATCCCCGCATCCTCCCATCCATCCTTTTAAGTAACAAATTTCAAAAAATATAACATCTTTATAAATTCCTTACATGGGAAAAGATGATGGAGACTCTCAATAACAATCTCTGTACCGATTTTGAAATTTTTCTTTTATAAATATGTTTTGTAGATGCCTCATCTCTGGTACGCTGACAACAATGACCTAAATTTTTGAATGATATTGTAAAGCTAACATTTAATAAAATTCTCGTACCATTTCCTGCCCTTAACGACTGATCTAATTCCTTCAAATTTTTACAATTTTTATATCCAGTTTGAAAGCATAGATAAACAATCAGAATACCCTATATTTGTTGCGTTTTAAGTGCAATTTTACACTATTCTTACCATGAGTTGGCATATACCTATTTCTACAGAAGAAGACAAAATGATCTCTTTCGGTGTTTAATTAAAAATATATATAAAAATTGACCTATCTATTATGAAGTTGAAGTAGATTTTTTTAAATGTATTTTCAATAGATTTGTTGAGGTGTTATGTGATAAAATGGTAAACCCTCTATGTTTATTTACAAAAAAAAGGTATTTACTCTCTAGGTTTAAAAGAACTTTTTTTCTTCTACTAACTGACTGTCTGACTGACTTTTGGCTTCATCTTTTTTTCTTCTAATATACACCCACTTTACAAATTCATAATTACTTTTATATTCATACCTATATCTATGAGCATCTTTATCAATATTTACATATTTAAATATAAATGTATGCATTTCCAACAATATTTATTCGAATTTTCGAAATGATGCATTCGGTAAAAAGTGTATACTTTATACATTTCTCCATTACATATTTAAGTAAAAATGCATGCATTCTCAACAATATTTATTCGAATTTTTTAAATGATGCATTCGGTAAAAAGTGTATACTTTATACATTCCTCCGAAACTAAAAAAGAAAAAAAGAAAATATTTCGATTATATGTCATATAAATGTGAGAAAAAAATAATTAAAATATTCTCTTAAAATACGGCAATCATTTTTGGAATAATTTTCCATTTCCTTGAGGAAAATTATTGTCCAAAAGCTTTCACAGAAAGGTCGAAATGATCCCCTTATTAAATCTAGAGTTGAAGCACTGGTTTCTTTCTTTTGACATAATAAGAGGATGTATACTCAATAGCATTAATTGATTAAATTAATATCTTTAAAATATTGGGAATTTAGCTGGGTGCAAAAGTTAGGTATTTAATTTATTAATTTTATTAATACATTTTTTTTTGTTTCTACATAATAGAAAACTTTTTTTATTGTCTTTGAATTATTTTTAAAATTGAAATGGGATAAATGTTTATTTGCAATAATTGAAAAGGATTTTTTGCAAACAATCGAGGGTTGCATTGCTACTATAAAACGATTTTAATATTTTGTAATATGATTGAGATTTAATATCAGTAATTCTCAAGGCAAAAGGCTTAAAGTTGTCATTATTGAAGTATAATGATTTAAATGGAAATATTATTTATCTGCCACTAAAAGAAGGGGGTTGTGAAGTAATTTCAGTGTCATTTTCTTTATATAAAGAAATTATCGAGTTATTTTGAACAGAAAGTATAATTTTCGATTCTTAAATAATATAATATTATTGTGTTTACCAGAAATTCAATGCAAAGACTCTTCATATTCAGTTATATGCTACTTTTTAAGAATTACTGCTTAATAATTATAACCTATGATATAATAATTATTAATCTATGACTTATTAATAATGCTAATTGAAATAAATAATCTTTTAATTTAAACTTTTTAAAGATAGATAGAAGCTATATTTTTATTTTTATATTAGAATAAAGGAAAAAATTTTCTACTGATATTATCATAATTTAAAACAGCTTTTAAAAAAGAAAGCAATTTCTAATGGCAGATACCATCAATTAAAACTTTCTTCAACTCATCCTTCTCAAAAATGAGTTTTCTTAACTATCTGATTTTTTATAGAAATGCATTAAAGCAAGTGACATTAATAAAAAAAATTACTCGCTGAATCAGCTATTAGTCACTAATATCACTTATAGTTTTACATGCATTTACATTTGAAGAATAATATAGGTGAATATTGCTATATTCACATTATGATTAACATATAAATAAATAAATAAAATTACATTCGATAAGAAGAAAAAAAATCCCACCCTTATTGAGGTGCCATCTAGTGGGGTATAGAATTATTTTTTTCTGTCGTTTTGATGACGGAAAAGTACTTTATATTCGTTTGAAATAAATTCTATGATCTAATCCTTTCTTCCATTTTTATTTTAATAAATTCGTTTCAACTTTTTATTGCATGAGTTCCATTTAGAACTATTTGGCAGCTATGAAATAATATATTTTTATGTGCATTTCTACTTTTAATTTCAATTAGTAATTAGTTTGATGGAATATAAATGCCAAAATGATCCGCTTAAAACTGAATAATACATTTTTAATCTCTATTAATTTTCTTGTATAAAAATAATATTTTTTTAAATCAAAATAAATT
>JAOUZG010032859.1:4438381-4453990 GCA_026289955.1 Argiope argentata | reverse complement strand
CATAGTTTAAAAACATTTGTGAAATGATAAAACATTTTTATATATTTTTTAAAAAGTTATTAAACATTAAATGAATTTTTAAATGTTACTTTGTAAATTGAAACAGAAAGATAATGTTTTTGCTCTCAAATACATCACTATTTATTTTTTAATTATTTCTATATTCTATCCATTTACAGTTTATTTTAAGGGATAAAGCAATGCTAATATTGGAATTTGTATTTTATATATTTAATATTGGAATATATATTTTAAAATTGAATTTGTATTTTATATATTTAATATTGGAATATATATTTTAATATTGGAATTTGTTTTTTATATTTTTTTGTATTTTATATATTATTGGAATTAGTATTATATATATATTTTATTATTTTTATAATATTAAATTTTTTATATTCTATTTTTTATGGAAACAATTAGAGAAATTATTATATTACAGTCTATATCCCACAAAAAATTGCTTTTAAATTATATAAAAATTACGATAAAAATATTGAATAATCATTCAATTAATTAATTATATAAAATTTATTTATTGTATTGTAAAAATTAAATTTCAATAATCATTTTTTAATTAGTCAAAAAAGAAAACCACTTCGTTATTCTAATATAAACTCTTTTTCTGTTACTCTTAATAATGTAATGATAATCATGTATGCATCTCACAATTTTTGTTTTGACTAGCTGAACTGAAACCTTGGTATACACCTGTCCACATTTATGACGTTAAAATTGCATGTTAAAGTGGTTTTATATAGATTATCCTATGATTGTACTGGAGGATTTACGTATCATCTCCATTGATAGATTTTATCAAAAATGTAATGCATATAGTATTGAAGTTAATTACTAAATTTAGCGGATTTAATTTTCTGCAGTGTTGAATATCATTTCCATGTGCAGGTGAATTGACGCAGACTTCTGTTTGAAGGACATCATCCAGAATTTGATTAAAATCTAATAATTCAAAGCAAGCATTACGTAATAAATTTAATCTTTTCAGCTCGTTCAGATTTTGAGTTGTGTCATCATAGACTTACGGGAAAATTTCAAAAACTTACTGATGACTGATTGAAGCTCAAAGGTGGAGATAAAAAATTAATTGCTATTCACGATTTTTTTTTTACTTTTGCAATATTTTCTTTTCGTGTGCTTCACATAAGATAATTTAAAATACTTTTTTAGATTTCAAAAGGTTTTAAAATGAAATAAAAAATCTCATCAATTTTAGGCTAAATTTTGCGAATTGTTTTTTTTTTATTTCTATGTTTCAAATATAGAAAGTAAAAAATTTTTTCCTCTCAAATTTCATATATTTTTTAATGAATGTTAACTATAAAAATATATTTTGAAAAGGATTAGCTTAGAAATCATATAGGAACCATATAAAAATGGGGCTTATATATCAAAATCAAATATATAATGTACGACAACTTTTTGGTTAGTCGAGAAAACTATACACCATTAATTTATTTAAAGCTTCTTATGCATAATTTAATGTTTATCATAATACTAATATAATTATTTTATAATTTGAAATTTAAATAGATTATAGAAGATATGAAATTTTCATTAACAGATTTTTTTTCAGTTAATTTTTTAAATTGATTTTCATTTTAAATATTACAGAAATATGCTCAAATTGCATTTTTTCCCTTTTTCTTCTCATCATAGCTTTTTCAATTATTTAAAAATATATATGATAATTTTTAAAATTCAATTTTTTATTCGATACAAAATTAGTATTTAATATTAAAATAAATAATTATAGTACTTAAAAATTATCCGGAAATCTTAGCCGAGTGAAAAATAAAGGATCATTATTCAATTATTTTTTCTTTTCATTTTAAAGTTGCGCAATGTACTTATAACTAGATAATGTACGCTTCTGATTTATAGCAGGGATTAATACAATATTAGTAGTCTTGAAAACCTTAAATAATAAGTTTCTATAAAAATCATGTTAAACATGATTATGCTGCTATTTAGTCAAGAAGAAAATTGAACTTTCTTTTCGTCATGTATACAAGGAAAACATTAGAAAAAATAATTTGATAGTTTTCTTTGACGATTGAGTTTTGTCAATGATTTATCAGTTATTTATATACATAAACCTAATTCAAATAAATTTTAAAAAATGAAATTATAATTGATAAACGTTTATTTAAAACTAATTATTTTGGTTGATTTTCAGCATATTTAGAAGTTAAAGTTAAAATGAGAAGTTCACTTCTGTTATGATACTGAATTTTGAAATGGATTTGCAACATGAAAGTGAAAGAATTATCAAATTTTAACAAAACATATTACTATTAAATCAAGGTAATAAAATTTTAAATCCATGAAAATTTTTGGTAAAAAAGTTTATAATTTAATAAAAGTTTGAAAATTACGAAAAAAAAACAATGAAAAAATATTCATTCCATTTTAATATGTAATTGTTTATTAAGAAGTAATTTAATTTCCACTTCATTATGTTTATTTGGAAAAAAATCGATCAAAAAATAATTGTTGAATTGATCAAAAACATTTTTTTTCGATTTCTGAAATAAGAAATTGGCACCAATAAATAATATGCTTTGTAACTTTTAATCCAAATTTTCTTTTATTCTGTAGAAAGAAATTAACTGCATTTGTAACATAAAAATAGTATCAGTTTCTCAGATAGAGAAACTCATAATCTTGCTTTTAATTAATGTTTAAATATCAGCTAAGTTTAATTAATTTTGTATGCCAATTCCATTAAATAAATACCATTCCATTAATAAATCCTGCTTGTGTAATTAATAATTTTTCTTAAAAGGGGCAGTAAATACAACATGATGTTTCGCAAAACTTTTATTAATTTGCATTAAGTTAATTATTTATTTATTTGCTTCCGAAAAACTATATGCATATTACTTTATATATTTAAGATTCTAATACATAGTTAAATAATATCATAGTCCTTATTGTCTACTAAATTTTTGAGATAAAATAGCACGTTTTTAACGAGTTAACTTACTTATGAATAAACTTACGTTATATGATATATGATTATCATTAAACTTATGTTATATGATCGAGGCAGCAAAGTATTCCAAATTAATAAAACGACTGCTGTATTCTTATGCGTGACGAATTTTTTTTTCTTTTTATAAAACCAATTTATCTGTTTCATTGGTATAAGATTCAAATTTTAATTTTCGCTACAACGATGTTTTATTTTTTGATTTTTTAAAAATTCAGAAACGTTATCCTATTAACATGAAGATCTTGTAATTCTGAAGGTTTTGGATTATTTTATAAGCAAGTATCACGATCTAATTCAGTTATCAACTCAGAAGGTGTTATTATATGGAATTTGTGTTGGATAATAAAATATTTTTTACATAAATTACACTGCTTTCGAAAAAATAATGTATATTATTTAAAACTTACATTTTTAATAATTTAATAAAGACTGTTAACTTATATATATTAGAAAAAAAGCAAAATATTTGTAGTAGTAATTACTAACTTTACTCGTTAGTATTTATACTGAAGACTTAATAAAACTACTTCGTATAATTTGTAAATATCAGTGTATTTTTCTATTGCATACAAATAATATATTTTAACAGATAAACAGTTTCTCATTTTACTTTTTATATCTACTTTAAAAACTTGAATTATTATCCCTTAAATCAGCAATGCTCTTTAAATAAAATGTATTTGTTTCTTATTGGATTTTTTAAATACTATTTAGCTGAAGATTCAGCCTTACTAAGAAAGTACTAAATACGAGTTATGACTATAAATACGAGTTATTACTAAAAAACACACTGTTATTTTATATTGTTTTGAAATTTAGAAGAAAAGCAAATTCTCTTAGAAGCTTAGAATGCTTGTACCTTAGTGGCTTTACAGAATGTTTAAAATGATGTTAAAATGTGCTATTTTTATGATATTAAATAAAAGTTTTTTATATACAATTTGCATTAATATTCCGGCCGGCTTCCTGGCACAGAGGTAGCGCGTCTTCCTCTTGATCTGGGCCACCCGGGTTCGAATCCCAGTTAGGGTATGATTGTTCTCCTGTGTACTAACTGTGAGGTGAATGAATGTTCATCCCTGTAAAAAAGGGCAGGGAAAACGAACGTGCTGAGTGTGTAGCTAAGCCATACTCTTGGCTCTAGTTGGCACTACTTCAAAAACCAAGAGATGCTCGTTCGGCTTAAAATCACTGGCGTCCTGCCATTAGTAGCAACAACATTAATATTCCTATTTATTACTTTATGCAAACTAAATTTTAAATCTGAAACAGTTCATTTCTTTTCGACATTTGGCATTTGAAGGAGAAGGATAAATGAATGATGTAGGCAGGATGAAGATATATTTTAAAAATATAATCAGACAAAATAACATACTAATTCAGATTTGGAATTATTTTGTCTTAACGATGGTGTATTAAAATGAAAAATTTAAAATAAAATGAATACGATAAAATGTCAATGTCAGAACTTTTTTGACATTCTACTCAAAAATTTTGTAATAGTTTTATAATGAATGATATTTGCAATCTGATTGTTTAATATACGAAAATTTTCAAGCAAACAAAGTACATGTATGTTAAGAGATAATTGAAAGAAACAGCAATAAAAGTAATAGTCGTTTAACCTAGAAAGATGAAATAATAAAAAGTAAATAGACTATTTTCATTAAAAAAAACTTATGAAGAAAAAATATACCACCATTGTAAAAAATAATAATTTATATCGAATAATTAAAAACTCCTGGTGTTAATATGTTATAATTAAAAAAATTATTGAATTCTTCTTTTTGCAGATGATTTGTAAAATAAATATCATTAATAAATTCACAAAACACTTAATATTTCTTTTTTCTCTTCAGAACAATTTTTTTTTCATTATTGTATGGTTCTTTTATATAAATATAATGAGATCAAAATGAGGCACTTACATGCTTTTAAATGTGGAAATATATACTTCGGAGCGATTCTTTAAAAAATTCAGTCAGAATTTTTATTAATTAAAATAAGGAATTATTAATTAAGAATTTTTATTAATTAAATATTATTTAATTATTAATTAAAATAATTCTAGTTTTTCAGCGAAAAATACATTTATTTCGTAGGCAAGGCATAATTTTTGCCCTTTTTGATGGCGATTAAGTCTATTTTTGCATTCGATTAAACTTTCTGTTTGAATGCAATTTTTTAATTTCTTTTTTAAAACTTCTTTTCCCTGACTGAATATGCGTTTTGAACCCTTCTACATCAAGACAGCGAACTACCTAAAGAAGAATTTTAATAATATTTTGCAACTCCATTAATTAATTACGCAAATTGGGGAATTTAATGCAATTTTAAACAGACATTTAAACATACATAAATTTCTTGCTAGCACGTTTATTTTTAAAATTCCTATAATGGTAAGCTTACATTTAATTGATGTAATTCGACAATAAGTAGTAAGAGCGATTCCTGTGCCATGTACTTTAGCATTATACGTCACACTATATTATGTATCACATTAACATCGATATTGTCATGTCTAGCGGCAAAACTGAACTATCATGCTGAAAGGCTATGTATAAAGTATCTTCATAGGTGGACTCATCACCATTCGCCATATACTTCTCATTAGATCGAATCTTGACCAAATATCTTCCTGATAACCTGACATGCTATGATTCCTGATATTGCAATATTCAGACCGATCTGATCAAATGATCGAAGCGGGGAGGTTATTCGTATTAATCAGTGTGCGATGAGACTGTCACTAAATGTGTTAAGGGGGAAACCTTTGCACTTGATACGTGATGGAATGACGTAGGAAGCTTGGTTGGATTTAAGCATCATATAACCGGGAGGATTGATTGGTCACCAATTTATTGATGAAGATTGTTGACGCGAAGTATAAGGAATGTTTTCCTTTGCTTCCAACAAGATATTTTCAGAAGAAAGTATAAAAAGAAAAAAAATTAGAAAAATATTGATTATTTTTTTAGTTTAAAGTATCTTTTTTTGTTTTATTTAAGAATCCATAAGAATCATGATTGATTTATGTATGTGTAAGTCTCCGTGCATTTCTATGTATTGGCGTCTATAAAACAAAGTATATTTCTTGAGTTATTAAGTTGTGCAATTATATTTCGGAAAGTGGATTTAAGTATCTCAAAACAATGATAAAAATAATAATGTGCATTTTAATTAAGGAAAATGTAAGCGATATCTTAAAGTTTTATCCTCATTAATGGTAGAGATTACTATAGAACCAAAAAAAGAATTCTACATAATCTTAAAATTAAAAAAAAGATATTGTTTTCTGTATTACATGTTTGGATGCCATAAGTTTTATGAGTTTAAAATTGTTTTTGAAAATTTTTATGCGAGTTTTGTGGCAACATATTACACTAGAGTAAAAAAAAAATACTCAAACTGCTCCATCATTCGTGCAAATATTTTATATTGGAATGTTTTTTCAATTGTTTCTGAAGTTTTTTATATTGCTGAAGTACTTATTTTACTATTATAAGTTGGTTACTGTATAAAATGTGCTTTTTAAAATAAATAATAAAGTATATTTTTATTAAATTTGTTATATCTACAATGAAGTATCAATTAACATATAAACAATGATGAAAAGAATTTAAGCGTGTTGCTTTTATGATAATTTCAATAAAACTTTTTTGTATCATCTGAAATATAATCACTTCTATTTCAAATTTTATATGAGACGGTATACCATTTATAGTACCATAAACAGGATGAAGCTAGCCGTTCGAAATAGTAAGTGCTTCTAAAATAGGTTTTAAATCATTTTTATAAAAAAGGCATTAAAAGCAGTTTATATAAAATGAAGCTGTTCTAATTAAATGCATAAAAGTATTAATAGACCAATTAAATAGTAGCAACTATCAATCCCGTCAAACTTGTTATTCGACAAAGGCGGCTTGTATAAAATAACATAGCACGATCTAAATGCATAATTATGATTTATAAAACAGCATCTAAGCACAGTATCTAATTTTCCCACATAATTCACTAGTAGGAAATTTTTCCTAAGTTTTGGTTTTCATTTACTGGAATAGAGCTTAAATTTTACTCATGCGCGCTTTTCTGAAGAAATAAGTGTGTTACAGTGCTAAAAACCTATTTATTTTTCTTCATAAATAATTATTTCATTCCTTTTTTGATAAGTTATTTATTATTTTTGGCTTATTATTTTCTGCTTTTTCTCGTTCGTCCATTATTTATCCATTTGTTATGTCGCAATTTTTTATGTAGTTTAAACGTGTTCTTTATGACTTATTGCAGTAAAAAGCTCCACTCCAGTTTAATTTAAGAATCTATTTCTTCTCTCACGAGGATATGAAAAAAATGACGTCACATCTTAGTTATTTTTATTCGGTTAAGCTTTCATTTATTGGAAAAGAGCTTAGAACTTTATTGGTTAGAGACAAAAGAAAAAGAGTTGTCATGTTAAGATATTATTTATTTTTCTTCATGAGGAGTTATTTTATTATTTTTTGAAGTTAATTATTATTATTATTATTGCTCTTTTTCAATTGTTACTCATGTGTGTTACAGTGCTAAATTTATTGCACGGGAAAAAGAAAAATTTATTACCGCATAGTTGACTTCTTTTATGACTTATTGAAGTAGTGGTCATCACTCCAATTTAATTTCGGAATCTATTTCTCATCAAGAAAGGATATGAAATACATGAAGTCACTCAGAAATTGAGACAAACTGCAAATAGATTTTCCAGAAATAAATCAAATATGTTTGGGCAATAAAAATTCCGATGATAATAATTTCCTTTCGATTTCAGCATAGCTCGTTTTTTCTTTGTAAGTAATAATTATCTAACAAGAAATTCAGCTTCTAGTTTGAAAAAAGTAATTTCAAAAATGCATCTCCACATCTCCAAATATGTAAATATACAATGATAAAAAAATCTTTTTCATAAAAATGTTTTTTAAAATATATGAACAAGGAATTAATATTGAAATTATTTTATTTGTGATTCAAATACAAATTTTGAAAAAGAATCGTTCTATAGCTTTATTTTTAATTGAATTTACCTTTATATATTATCAAATATAGTTAAAAAAATAAGGGTAGTTTCAACTATAGAAAAAAATAAACGTAAACTATTCTTCTATATGACATATGTAAATTAAATGAGAAATAAATGAAACTTCCTGTAATTATTAATGCTTTTGTAAATGCCATTTTAAAAATACATTCCTTTCACAAATAAAGGAGATCAAACTGATCGAAAGAGAATAATATTTTCCAAAAACTTTAGATACATTACAGATTAAGAATCAAGTTAAAGTTTTATTAGAATTCTATTTGTATAAAAAGTGCATTTGGAGCCTAAGTAAACCAAAAGTGAAGAACAAGTTTGATGAAAAAAAGTAGAAATTTACTTATTTATCTTTCTTGTTAAGACAAAATTTCATTTATAAATACCAAAACTACTTTATTTGATTTCATTCCTTTTTGTATTATATTTTTCTAGCTATTTCTGAAATTTTCTATTGATTGTCTTCATTTTGTTCAATTTTTGAGGAATAAATATTTTGCATTTTAAAATTCTTATCAAAATAGTTTTTATCTGGTCCAAGAAGATTTCAGAAATACTTATGTTCTTCAAATCTTCCAGTATGCTGATTTATTACATTTATATAGAACTGGATTGAATAATTTGCATTTTTAATCTATATATAGCATAATTAATATACAAAATATTTAAAATATATAGAAGCATAAAAATAGTTTTAAAAAATTCAGATAAATTATGTTTAGCTATGCACTGAATCTCCGTTATTCAGTTCTGTCTACTATAATCCTTCTTTTACCTCCGTTATTTTAAAGTACTGTTTAAATCTGTCGATATCCTCCCTATACGACAATTTTTTCCAATAATATTTGGAAGAACCGAAGAACGTATTCCCAATAGAATGTAGTAAATATGAATCAAAAATATTAAAAAGTGTTTATTATTAATTTAATTAATTAAAGGAATTTTTTCTTTTACCAGGGTTTATTCTGAACCAAAACTTAACTATGATTTTTAAAAAAGCTTAAAAAATTGATGGTAAAATAATTTGGTAAATAAAGAGTTAATAACGCGACTAATTTTTATTACATAAAAAATAAGATTAAAGAAAACGCGTAATAAACTTTCAACGTACAATAAATTTTCAAGTGCGTCTATATTAAAACATGTGGTTACAATATATCTAGAATGCTCCTCTGAAACCTTTTTTACAAATTTCTACAGTTTTATATAGTCACGGACCAACCCTTTTCTATCCCTGCATAACTCCACACGAATTCTCTACCGTTCAAAGCAGTGCTTTAGATCATTTTCTGAAAGCCTTTCCATCATGGCCCTTCACCTTTTCTTTCCCTTCTTCTATGGTTTCAAATTTAGTTTCTTTTAGAGCTGTCATCCCATGTGACTGTATAAAACGAAGTCACATGGGCAAATTCAGGCATAAAGGGGTGGTGTGGTACATATGGGGTCCTCTTACCTCGCCATTTTTTGGATGACACTGGCCTGGTTAGGCAGCCGTAATATTTTTTTACCTAACAAATCATAAAATAGGTTTAAGAACTTCTTTTCTTGCTTATTTCAGTTACTGTATTAGCCTCAAACTCTGGGAGCATGTTCAAATAAATTTTAATGCGATTTTCAGGTTCTAAATATACATGTACATTCCTTATGATGTTGGGAAAAAATCATTAAGGGTTTTAATTTATAACTGTCAAAAAAAACTTTTTTAAAATTACATTAAGGAATTTTTGTCTATTTTATTGTAGCATTGGATCATGAACTGTAGGGTTTAAAGAGATATATTTATGTTTTTATTGAGCTCTTACTGAACAGTTAGTATTCCTTTTTAAATTAGTACATATTTCTTCAAATAACCGAAGGGTCTAACAGGAAGGAATAACTTATAACAATTATTATAGCATACAGAACGATGTGTAGGATTTAAATTCGGCAAACAGTTGAGAGTCATTGAAGCAATTTTACTATTAAGAGCCGTTTCCTCGTATAATTATGCAACTAATAAGGAGTTTTAGCCGGTACGAATTCAGAGGTATACCATGGTGAAAGGAATAATTTAATTATTTTCATTGTTAAAATGCTTGCTTCAAATTAAAATATGAACAATCTTGTTGTTTTCTAACGATATCTCATGTGTAAATATATATACCCCTCTCTGTAGACAATACAAAACATTAACACCTTAGGTAATAACATGGGAACCAAAAATGCAAAATATCTTATGTAAAGGAGTTCTTAAAAAAGCTTATTTATCTATAATGTGTTCTCGGATTATCTAAATGTCGGTGAAGTTGGAGGTAAGCATTGGACGATTGTTCACAACATGTTGCGTTATCTGAAGGTGTATGCGTATGAGTCGCTCAGCGGGAAGCAGCTGACAGATCAGCGCAGGGAACTACATACGAGGCTAGCATTTCAACATAGTTTCGGTATCATGAAGAACTCCCTTGCCTGCTGTTGACCTTCAAAGGTGATTAGAACTAGTGTCATCACTATGAGCCAGAAACAAAGCGGGACAACATTCAGTGGAAGCATTCGACGTCACCTTCCCTTTAAACGTTACTACCTGTTGAATTTCTCGAGCACAAAAGAGTCATTAATCCCGAAGCGTATTGTGGGACACTTCGAGGACTACGGAGTTCCTCCAAGAATAAAAGATCGGGTCTACTCATGGAGAATGTAGTCCTTCAGCAGCTCGACCATCTTCCATGCAGAAAAAAAAAAACGCCGTCTCATAACCTCGTAGCCTTGACCATTCTGGTCACTGTATGGTTTGGTGGGCATGTTCCCTCCTCTCTACAGCCAGGATATGTATCCCTGCTATTTATATGTGTTTGGTCCTCTGAAAAAACATCTGAAAGGGAAGTGTCAACCAACACGAAGAACTGAAGGAAGCTGTGATGGTCTCGCCACAGCCACAGGAACTCTGGGACCAAAAATTCTTCAGTTGGTTAATTAATGGGATCGTTGTGCTCAGGCCTACGGTGTATACTCTAATAAAGTCTTCATTTATACCCACACGATCATTTCGTATCTTTTCATTTCATCGTACCTTTTCATTTCATTTCATTCCTTTGTATTTTTCAAAATAAATTCCAGATACATTCTCCTTTATTTCCCTCTCATAATAACTCATTTACTTTGTATTCATTCAAAAAATAACCGAAGACTATTTAGAATTATATACAGATCAAAATGTTCAGTTTTTCCCTCATATATATTAAAGCTCAAAAGATTAAACATTTATTATTCGAAAAATATAATAAATGTTTAATCTTTTTTTATTTATACACCCTTTTATTACAAAACCGTTTATTCATAATTACTTTAACAACAAAGTAATTCCTTCACAAAAGGTACAAAGCTTTGATTATATTTTGTTTTCAGTGTTAAAGATGACTGAAATCCTCAGATAATACGTTTTTTTAAAGAATGGGAATTTTGATGTCAATATCATGACTCCAGAATAATGAGCAATTTATTATTTAAGAGAAAATAAATTGATTGTTAATAATTTAAGCAATAAAGAAGAATGGAAAGAAATAAATCCACCTTTGTTTAAAAAATACAATTAATTATATTAAAAGATTTGTTTTTATTGTCTAAAGACTATTGAAAATATATTCAATAAATATATTTCTACTTATTATGTCCCATTTTCAACTGTATATTTCATGTGCTCAAACAATTATCACACTAGAAATGGATTATTTTTTTAAAATTTAACGCTTCCTCTTACCTGATATATCATTATCTTTAACAATTCTTGTAATAAAATTGATTCTGGTTGTGTTTTGGCGGGCTCCACAGGTAGCAATATATTTAAAATTTTAACTAGAACATTAATTAATAAATATTTAAGTCAAATATTGGGGTTTTAAGCCATTGTGCCCAAAAATATTAAAACGCATTGGTGATTTTTTAGAATTAAAAAAAGAAGAATCTTTGCACTAGGCATTACTTTTTGCTTATAAATGAAGTTTCTAATTTCAATCTGTTTTTGAAAATATTTTAAACATATTTTCCAATGAATTTTTCTCACTCATATTCACTGTCAATAACATAATAGAAAGGGTAGATAGACATTCTAAATAGATTTTTTTATGGATTATAAATAAGAAAAAAGTTTAAAGATCGTCAATTTTTATGATAAAATTTTATTTTTTTATTTTTAGGGAATATAATAATTTAACTTATATTTCAAAATAGCTAAATAATTACATGATTCTGTATTTGATGTATAAATATATGAAAATAAAAATGTAAATGTACGTTTGTTCAACATCCTAAATATTTGAAATAAACCAATTACTTTGAAATTTTGACACAATCTTACATTCAAATATGTACGTGTTTTTAATATATATTATTTAAAAGGATTGTTCAAATGAGAAAGTAAGAAAAGTCGTGACAACATAACCATTAACAGACACTCCTGCTCATAAATTAAGAATAATTCAGAGTCCTCCTTAAATCGAACTCTAAAATAAATATATTACCTTTAAAAGGACTACGCACATCTTCAAAAATTAAAGGTGAATTGTAGGAAACCACCAAATAACACTGATAATGAGTCACGATGACGGGAGGGCAAACGAGTCATGTAAATGGAATACAGTCAAAGAAATAAAACTGTTTTTTAGCGATTTATAAGCCTTTCAGTGAAATAATTCCATAGTTATGAAACAAAGGATGTATTTGGATGATTTTTACGAGGTCGAATTATCCGCCGTCTGGAATGTGAGCGTATCCAGATAGAAGTATCCACAGAACTTTGAATGGTCCAGACTATCATATCCAGGCTTGGACAACGATTTCAAAATAATGGTAATGCGAGTAGACGTTACAACACGAGTCGTCCCTGAGTTACAATGCCAAATGAGGACCGGTATTTGGTTTATACTTCCCCCCTCTCAAAAAACAGACGGAGAAAAATCATCAGACCTGCCTCGTCATCTCTAATTAGTCATTAGTACGGCCACTAATCATCGCCAGATGATCACCATTTGCGAGGAAGACTGTGGTCAGACAAGCCAGTGAAAAAATGAAGTGCCTATTTTATTGTAGACTGTGACAGCTTGTTTAATGGTCCAAGAGCAGGACATGTAAACACAATCATCACAGCGATGAAGTTAGGTGGCAGCTTTGGAACAGTGTGGACAATTGTGCATAAGGTCGCATTATTGGAAGGTGTGCCCGTTGTAGGTTCCGAATCAGCTGACCGACCAACTCAAGCAACTGTATATGAGGATAGCACTTTAATATATGTTCCAATATCATGAATACCTCGCTTTTCTGGATGGTGATGAGGGCTAGTGCTATCACTAAGAGCCAGATACAAAGCGGTACAGCATGCAGTGGAAGTATACGTCTTCATCTCCCCTTAAAAAGTTCAAAGCTAGGAGCGTCAGACGGCAAGGAGTTGTCTTTTTTCGACGTTCAAGGGCCGCTACTTGTTGAATTTCTCGAGCATGCACATTAACTCTTATGTATACTTTGAGACACTCCGAAGACTATACAGGTCTTTCAAGAACAAAAGTCTGGGTTTACTCAAGGGGGAGTGATTCTACGCTATGTTAACGTACATCCACAGGTCACCGAGGTCACACACGCAAAAATGGCTAAGTTCACGTGAGAACAGCTCAACCATTCACCCTACAATTCGGATATGTTGTCCTGCGATTTTATGTTTTTGGTCCCCTGAAAAAACATCTGAAAGGGAAGCGCATCAACTCGGACGGGAAACTTAAGGATGCTGTGAAGGACTGGGTCTCGTCACGGCTCCACGAATTCTGGAATAAGGAATCCTCCCGCTCGTTAATCAATGGGATCGTTGTGTTCAGGTATATGGTTTCAACACCCCTTGTAGTATAAGTGACACCTGTGACAAGTAAATATATATATATATATAAAGCAACACCATTGGTTGGATGTAAAAGCAACGCTAAATATTCTAAATATTTTAAGATTCCATTTTAATGCTCCTGTTTGCTAAATTTAATTGATTATTGTTAAATTTAATTTTCTGAGAATTTGATATATATATATTTTTAATTATTACGGGGGACATTGCGTTGTAATTAAACCACACTATTTCTCATCTCGGTCATTTAGAGAATATATATGTTTTTTTTCCTTTTTTATTTCTTTTTATTTTACAAATGCAATTGGAAGTGGAATTGAGTTATGCCGCTTGATTTAATTTGAAAACAAATTATATTGCTTGCTGACCTCTTTGGAATGCTTGCAGATCGAAATATTTCGTTTCCTATTGCGTTGAAATGAGCTGTGTCGATTGGCCTGCGTTTGAACTGAAATATTTCTTTAGTATTTTAAAAAAATGTATGCTTTTTTTAGTCCGTATTCGCTTCTTTTCTAATGTCTTAAAGTTTTTTACTTTACAACCTGGAATATTCAAAGAAGTTAGGATAAGCAGACCGTACATCGTACATCTTATTATGTATATTTCTTTCTTCGCATGTTGGGGTAAATATGCCCTATCCAATGTCTTTTCAGCATGTGAGAATTTCCAGCGGCGTTACAGATGTCACTTTCAGCATTACCTGCCAATTTCTGAATTTAAAATTATCATCCCCCAAACATATGTTTTAATTTCACTTTTAAAACGTCACATCCAAATCGAATTTGAATATTGTTTTCAAACCTTAATGACCTCTCTTCTACTTCATCTCCAATAGAATTATGGGATAAATATAAATTCCAAATAGCTGGGTCTATTTTTGCATTGAATACATAAGGAAAATTCGTATATGAACAGAGATTTCCAATGAATTACGAAGGCACCACCAAATCGATCAGTTATTGCTCCATTCAAGGGAGAAAAGTGTCGTGAACAAAATTATGAAACGGGTGGTCTTTTGTCTAATATGCAATTAAATATTCTTAAACTAAAGTGTGAGCAAAAATGCATTTACTAAGTAAATTTTCATCAAAAACGTACCTGAATAAACTGATACAAGGGACTTAAGTATATTGATTCTAACAGCAATTCGTTCCGAAATGTCAGAGTTTTAGCTCTTGTTTTCTCCGAAGTAGCTGCGATTTTGCTGGCAAGTGGAAGGACGGCTTTTTCACTTTGAAATTGCCATTGAACATGAAATTCTTTGAAATTCCCGCTAGCAAAATTTCGAAAGTGAAAGCACAACATCCAGCATTGTGAAATATATTGCAGAAATGCAAATTTATTGTTTGTGTTAAATTCTCGTTATATTTCTAATAATAAGAAAAGATTTCAGAGGGGGACTTACCCCTAATGTGTCTTGTCTCTCGGGATACGGTGGCGTCCAGTAATAAAAGATGACTACCATAGTCTGAAGTTTTCAAATTGATTATTTTCAAACATATATCTACATTGACAATCAAACATATATCTACATGGACAAAGGACACTACAGCACTATTATTACAGATGAAAACAAAAACAGATTACGCGAATTCACATTCTTCTTGCTATCTTTTTTCCAAACCAGTTCTCTGTCCCTCTTTTTCGTTATTCCTCCCAGATCACGTT
>JAOUZG010032859.1:4361594-4422621 GCA_026289955.1 Argiope argentata | reverse complement strand
ATATATATATATATATATATATATATATATATATATATAATTCGTGACGAAATTATTTGCATACTTACTACTAGAGGATTCGATTTATGACGCCTTGTTTTTAATATATATATTTTTGTCTTTTGATTAGTTTGAATTTTCAACAAAACCCACAATTCTTCCTGAGTGGTTTTACACGACAGAGAGTACCAGAAACATGCATTAACGACATACGTTCTAAGAGTCTGTATTGCCGTTGATTCCGGTTTACCCTTATTACTTTCTGAGACATCATAAAAGTCGATAATAAAAATCTTTCGGCGGCTCGAGGAAATAAAAGGATTTAAAACTGTTTTCAAGTAGTACAGCAAAACGTGTACTTGAATATTGTACAGTAAATTTATTTTTCTCTTTGACATTCTCACAGATCTTTCCTAAAACATCTCTTAGAAATAATCATTTTTTTTTCATTAGTAAAATTCTTTGGAAATATTAAAAACCGTTCTAAATGAATCCATGATAGACAGAAAAAAAAATTAATGAATAGTTTATCTCTAGAATTACATCACATTATGCATTGCCTCAGATATTTCTGGGGCTTCAGACTTTTCATGCTATGAAGCAATATTTATCTGTCAACCAAAAAGTAAACAAAAAAATCTATACAAACAGAAACACTATGCATCCATACTCCTTTTTTATTAATTTGAACAAATATATAATTTTATTGTATTAATTATATAAGCATAAAAATATTGTATAACTCCATTGTATTATTATAGTATATTATTATGGAATTATTATTCAATAAAAGAAAATATTCTAAAATTTAATTATATATTTATATATTTCGGGAATAGATGCAATAAATGTATTTTGTGATGATACTAGTGTCGAATGAATTACTTTTATACAACTTTCATATCTTTTCTATTTCAGAAATAATTTCAAAATGCCAAATTTTTTAGTAAATATCTGCAATATTTAAAAAAAAGAGTTTCTTTTACGAAAAAATATGTTGCTCAGAAACGAAAGATCATTTAAAATTTTAGAAAAGAAGAAAGCTTTTTTAAAAATATGCTATTCATTTCGAAATTCTGAAACTCTGAATTAAGCTCCATTACAATTTTCTTAAAGTAAAACAAATAGCAGATTTAACGATGTTTTTTTATCTTTGAAATATCTGAAATTTCGCAAATCGCAGTTAAATGACGTTCAAATAAAATATTCTTTTATTATAATTGATCTTGTGTAACTATTTCAAATTTAATACGAAGATTAATTTAGCAGATTTTTTATTTCAAGACGGATGATTTGAAAGTAAAGTATATTTTTATAACATATATGTTTAATTGTTTGGCTAAAGGGAAAATAACACGATAGTATTATTTTTCGTTATTAGGCTTTGAAATTTACTATATGCAATAGATTAGAAAAATTTAGAAATCGTTGTGTAATTTATTTTGTCAAATAAGTGAATTATTTTTTTTCCTGTCGGAGTTCTGGCACAGAGGTAGCGCATCTTTCTTGAAATCTAGGCATCCCGGGTTCGAGTTCCGGCTAAAACATGGTTGTTCTTCTGTGTACCATCTGTGAGATGAATGAATTCCTCCCCCCTCACCGGTAAAAAGGAGCTGTGCGAGCGAATGTTTGACTGTAACCATGGCGGATTTGGAGTTTCAGAGGCCCGAGGCACAATTCAATTTGAGGCCCCCCTCACCTCCAGTCATATTAATAGTATGCACTCTTTATACATATTTTTCATTCTGTTAAGTTCTGTATCTGATTTTTTTTTGTTTTAAAAAAGGGGGAGGGTGAGATCTAGGTACATTATAATGAAAATTAAAATAAATTTCCCCATTCTTCTTGGCAGTATTTAAAAGAATGATGAAGTTCAGGGTCTGTTAAGGATGTTCTTAAAAATATATGCGCTATTTTGTTCCATAATTATGCAATATTTTTCTGAGATACATGCCTAAAACTTCATTATACACTAAATCAATTACTATTAAATGAAGGTTTTTCTTTTTTGCTAATAAAAACTTTGGTTTTGTTTTAAAACATTATTAAAGTTAGGAATTTAAATCAATTTACTTGTTTTCGACTTTCTGAACAGTCATTTTCTAACTATTTCCTTTGAATTATACTGTTCTATTTAACAAACAATGCCTTTATTGAAAAACTGAGAAAACTAGTCTATTAATTTGCATCTAATTATCAATCCCTGAAAGTTTGGAGCTTTTAGGTATGTAAATTATTTCGTAACTATAGCACAAAGCTCTTCCAATTTTTTTAAAAAAACTTTTAAGAACAGTCTTAATTATAAAAACTGAAACTTGTGGTTACGAAGATTTCTAAATTTCAATAGATAAAATTGTTTTTAAAAACACAAATAATCGAATATAAAAAAATGTATTTTTTTCTGGAAATTTAAAGACCACCTAGTGTCACTTATACTTTTTTAAATTTGGAAATTGATTTTCAAAACTATTATTAAACATATTACATCGTCTAGTAGATACCGAGAAATATGCAATTAAATTCTAAATTTTAAAAATCAGAATTTAATTGCATATTTCTGGCTTTGAAAATCAAAATAATTTAATTGTGTCAGAACATGATTTTGCTGCACTATTTCCTATTAAATTTAAAGTATGGCTTGTACAAAGACGGTTGCATTTATATACTATTTTAGTCTTGCTTGCAGTCTACTGTATTTCCCTACCATATTTGCAGCGTTATTGTAGCTTTGACCCCCATAATTTTTAAAATCTATAGACTTCAAGAATTGTTCAAGAATTGTTTTTTCTAAATATTCAGAATTTTAGTTTTCAATATTAATTAAACCAAAAAAATCTTTCTTTTATGTTTCCATTTATAATAAAAAATCTCAAAATACAAGTAAGTTGGTCTTCGTGGGATACATCTGGAGTAGAGTCCACAATTATCGAAAAGTAAATTGCTTCTTAAAATTCAGCTATTAAATGTTTCTTAATTTCATCATCCATTAAATTTATGAATTCGTCACATATCGTGTAAAATAAATAATTGGCATTTCCACTCTACTGGATTGATAAATTTTTGCAAATGCAATTTCATAAATCTGTCAAATTCTGCCAAATAATGAATGCAATTCAAGAAGTTTATTTTTCGATTGGAAGTTGTACCTTCTCTGTGGCCACGAATGATGTCCTTAAAATCGTCAAAAATGTTACAGTGGCAATGACTCGCTGTAAAACTGCTGGTCAATATTTTTATTTCATACCAAACTGCCATTCTAAATGAGTGTTTATACGTCCAGAAATAGACCAGAGTTTTTGTGGAAACACCATAGCTTTGATATGGATCTGTGGAGCTTCGTGGCCACTTAAGTCTGATTAAATTTTTCCAATCACTAAATTGTGTTGAAAATTTCACGGGCGTATTAGAAGACATTTTACAAACGTAACAATAAATACACTATTGTTACTGAATATTATTTTGTGACATTTGCCTAGACATTGCACTATAATAGCCTATATTTCTGTCTCAGCATTTTATTTTAAAGCTTGTAATATTCTCAATATTACAAGACTTATTTATCAAATAAAGTGCAATCATTTTATCTAATAAGTTTGGTGGTCCCAATATTCCATTTTGTGGCTTAAAAGTACAAGCTGTTGATTCTTCAGTTCCATTCTCAGATCGTTCATTAATTTCTTCGAATTCGCATTCTGCTTCGACTCGCTCTTCTGTTTTTTCTAGAGCACATTCTTTTTTTGTCTGCTCATCGGTCTTTTCAGGTTTGCATTCTGTTTCAACTTGCTCGTCAATTTTTTCTGCGAATTCATTTTCTGCTTCAGCTTTCTCAACGGTTTTATCGCGTTTTTCAAACGTTATAATAAATTTATTGAGTGAATTTTTATGTTGTTCTGCATATTCACTTTTGTTTGCCTTTTGCGTTTCAAAGGTACAGATTCAAACTTTCTTTTCGATGGCTTGGCTAAAACATTAAAAAAAATTAGTCATAAAAAATATTAGCTCGACTTTTGACAATTTTTCCGAGCTGATAACCCTCCTCCCTCAGTTAAGAAGTAACCAGTTTTTTTTAAATCTTTTTGAGCAGTGCCAATGACTAATGATACGTATTGTAAATTAGCCCTGTTCTTAACCTTCAAGTGTGCCAAAAAATATTAAGTCACGATTAAAATATTTTCAAAAGTACTAAAATAGAAACAAAAATGTATTAAAAATTATATTCTTACTAATCACGTTTATTAAAGGTAAAACACAGAAATGAATTAATTCCCACAACACAAATTTAAGTCAATATTTTTAAAACGTGAAACGTTAAGTCACTACCAACAGTATGTTTTGGAGAAACTAAAGTCTTTGAGCAAAGAATTTCTAACCACGGTCTTTAACTGAAATATGTCCAATGTCTTATTATACAAACATGTTGCCTTTAGACCTTGAGAGCCATTCGTATATGTCATAGGGTCCGAGTGTGCAGGAGGATGTAATATGAAATCTGTCGCTGTAGTTTTGTAAAAGATATAATATGTCGTAAAATGGTGGGTGACTTTTGACTCTATCATTCTCAGAATAGTTGGTTTTTTAAGGGTACTGATATTGCATGATTCTTGATTAAGATACATGAAGAATAGCGAATGGGAATTGTAGAGTGTAAAAATGAAAGGTTTTATTAAAAATTATCCTGTTTTTCAAAATTTAATATAAATAATTATCATTATTATTATTTTAGAACTAAATTTTGAGGCCCCGTTAATTTATGAGGCCCGAGGCGCTCACCTCATGCGCCTGTTGGGAAATCCGCCTCTGACTGTAACATCTTCATATGAGTTCAGGTCAGTCAGGCTTCTGCCCTCGGGTGCTTAGGGGTCCATATTCTCAGAAGCTACTGCCCCTCTCTTTCCCTTATAAAGAGGATACGTCGTCATCATTATTTATTTTTATAAATAGGCGAATTAGGGTCCCAATTATTTAAATTATTGTATATTTTTTGTTTTTGTTATTGTTAAAATAATAGCAAAAATTCATGCATTACGTTATAAAATAAATTAGCTTTTCAATTTTCAACTATATTGTGCTTTTATAAGATTAACAAACATTTTTCTTTTATTTTTTCTTGAGTGAATATATTCATATAAGTATATCTTGTCTTTAACAAAACATTTGTTTTGAAATGTAAAGATTTGACTATTACCTAATTTGAATTACTTTCTCGTATTTTATTGTTAAATATAAAGGAAAAAAATAAGACAACTTAACTATTATAATCAAATGTAGTGTATTATATCATAAGTTTCAAAACAACTTTAGTGTGATGTCCAACTATTACATAATTTCAAAATTGTTGATTTCTTCTGAATGAAAGACATGAAAGAAACATTTTTAATTTTCTTATGCTTTTCATTAAGAAGACGATTTTGATATTTTACGAAAAATTGTGTACTTATTTGATGCAAACACTGAATATTAAAAATCAAAACATGTAAAAAGTGCTGCCGTAAAGAAATGAGTAGGAAATTAAATAGCCATATATATATTATTTTTTATAGTTATTATTCAAATTTGTATGCTATGCGTTATATCACTGAGTATGATTAATTATATGTTGCATACTTTTAAATTATCGCTGCCTTTAAATTAGATTTTTGACACGCGTTTTAAACAATTTTGGTTTAAATATGTTTAATAACTATCATTTATTGGTGATTTCCATCAATAATATTCTTTCAAGGATGAAATGTTCAAGGCTCTCAGAGCAGGTGATTTCAGTTAATGATGGATAATTTTTAATAAAAACTAATTTTTGTTATCGTAGGAATGAATATTTAAGCTGATTAAAAGTATAATATATTATATTTTGTTATGCTGAAACATGCATGCGAAAGTCAAAAGTGTTGAAGCAACAACAAAAAAAAATCCTAAAATTAATATGAAAATTTTTTAAGTATTATGAACCCTTAGAATTTTTTAGGCTTTTTTTAAGATGCGTTAAAATATTTTCTAGTATCCATCTTTATTTAAATTCACTTATATATGACAAATTTTACTTATTTGTCTAAATAATTTCCTATAGTAAAAATGTTATAAAATTATAGAATTTTTTAAAAAAGTTATATTCTGCATTATTTATTACAGTATTAATAAGTAACTCTTTTTCTTTTAAATTTCTTTCTTTAACAATTTATTGACATAATTGCCTCTTTTTTGGATGTGTTGTTTTTAATGTTAATATTAGTCAATTAATTTCACTTCTCATTCTTCAAACCCCTCCGATGAACAGTGTGACAATTTCTGCGGGAGCTCCTTGCTCTGAACAGCCCAGGAACTCCAAGTGTGGCGCAGCTTAGCCAAAATTGGCATTTGTGCCATAAAAGTGCAAATTCACCTTAACTCCGATTAACAATGTTTATACTCTAAATAATTTAGAAATAAAAGGATTAAAATAATGCCCAGTAATAATAAATATTTTTTAATATTAACTTTTTATGCTTCTAAATTTGGTTCCCCTTTCATTTGTTAGTTAACGTCTCTCCAGTCAATTATATCTTCTAAGGGATTAATTTTTATAAACAAGCGAAAAAAATTATGATAGTAGCTAATATTTTTCAACATTTCTACATGAAAAAATATGCATATACAATTTAATAAATGATCTTAGATGCATTTTGGACTTTTTATTTTTGTTAAGCATAGATATTCTTCTTATTATAATTAATTGTTATTCAAAAGAAATAAATTTAATTAAATGTGACTAATTTAATTAAATCATCTAATTTGGATTTAAAAATAGAAATTTCTAATGGAAAAATTTCTGTAGATTTTTACACCAAAAGGAATGAGTTTCACTTCAAAACACATAATTTCCTTTCTAATTTAAACTCTGAAATTTTCAAAAACTTTAACGTTTCATATTTTAACAAGTTTAAAAAATCTCTTAATAATAAGAGATTATTATATTGAGGCAAATGAAAAATGTATTAAAACGTAATATTTCTCGAAAACTAATGTGACATAGAGGTTTTAATAAAGGAAAGTTTATCGATATTTTATTTTTTGTCAGCAAAAAATTTGCTTTTTAGTTTTTTTCCCTCTTTTGTTAATAGATGGCTCTGATATCGTTCATTTAAAATTGTATGATGACGTTTCGCTTCAAACACATATTGTGAGTGTTTTCGTTCTAAAACGCGGGAAAATTCAAGTTTGAAAGTTACACGTGTACTCAGAAGTAAGTTCAATTTTTCTACTTGTGATATTTAAATTCGCTTATTTGATTTCTTTACAATTATATTTGATTTTAAAAGTTAGCGATGTTTATTATTTTTATAACTTGATGCTTATATATTTTCTAATTGACTTATAGTATTTTGCTGGGTTTTATCGAGTTTTGATTCTTTATAATATGTATTTGAATTTTTGAAATAATGTATTTATTCAATTAATAATTTTGTTTTTCATTTCTCGATTTTGTTTGTGTTGATTAAATAATTGTTTGTGTTAGTTAAATGTTTTGTGTTGATTAAATAGTTTCTTTTGGAAAACCCTAAATTTCTTGGGATTTTCGAACCACGAGGTGTAAATAGTAGGTCGAATGGGACTGTTACAAAAATATTTTGTATGAATTCCTGCTTGAAAGTTATAGTTGAAGTTTTCATTTCAGATTAATCATTTCCTTTACTTTTCTTAACATTTTAATCTAATTTATGTGATTTAAACTTGAGAGCAATGTTTATTTTTAGTTTCGTTATATTCATTTGCTTTTTAGATGCAGCAGCATTGGTACATTCTAAATACAATGCATTTCCTTAAATTTTGTTTTAACTCAGAAATATTTTCTTCATCCATTAATTTCATAAACATTGATTTTAACTTTGATTCGTATTTTATTGCCTATATTTTGAATGAACCTTGAATCAGAATTACTTTGAAAATTTTCACATTTTGGTTGAAATGGTGATTAGTGTGCCCCGAGTTTGTCGCCAATATGGCAACCCAACACAATGCTCTTGTAGTAACCCTAATGATGTTTTGTTTACTTCTTCCTACAATGGTTGAGTTGTACATGAGCTTAAACTCTTTTTAATAAATTTCCTATAAATAAAGCTTCCTATTAAATCCATTCTTTTTGCGTCTTTGTCTTTCTCAATTATTTATTATTTACTACTCATGTTATCCACACAGTCTTTATGTTCAGTGTGCTAGCGAAGCTATTAGTTTCCCACTTCCGTGGCTAGACCGGCTTCGGCATCTGTTGAAGGCACCAAGTATTAAAAAAAAGAATGCTTATCGGTAAAAAAAATTATAATTATATTGCGAAAATTGGTAACCGTAACTATCCTATAGAAGTGTTTGTTTACTTTGTCCGCAATCTTTATTGGCGACTTGGCATCCTTGACGCTGCAAGGGGCACACTAAACGTAACTTTTACCCACATTTTCTTTTGTATACAAAGATTTATAGTTTTACATCTAAATTATTTTGAGTCGAATTTGTATAAAGAAAAGTTTTCTTAAAAATAGTAATTTATGGTTCTAGCATGCATTCGATTATGAACAGTTATATGCTACAAAACATGAATCCAAAAAAAGAAACACAAAGACTATATTTCAACGATATTCTTTATTTATCCTTGTGAAATTATTAATTGGATTTGTATCCAAGAAAACACAGGAAAATGATTTTCATCATAATTTTTTTTCTACAAAAGCTTTCTTCGAAAGCTTTTTTGAGGACATAACTATTTCTCTTCATAACACGCGGATCACTTCTTAAGATTCGGTTCCGCGTTTGATGTATGAGACTCTTTTCAGCATGAGTCTGATGGAAAGTAACCAAACATACTGCGGAGAACGTAAATGACATCTTTGATGTTATTGGCCAGAGTACCTCGTTCATAGAAAGATGATGGTCAAGTTCATGAAGTCTTACATAAAGTGAAACTTAAAGCACATAAACATATTTACAATAACATATATATTTGCTTGCGAAGATAACATATTTGTCTTTGCTTTATCCAGAAATTAGATAAGCGTGTTAATGCTTATCTAATATTTGAATAACGAATGACTTTAAAGACATATTTAATTTAATAATCAATTTATTTAATTATATAATGATAAAAGTAAAATGACAATAAAATTCGTTCATTACTAGAATAATTTTGATAGCTAATTAATAAATTTCAAAAATGCTATATTAAAACGAGATAATTATGAATTTATAATAAACTCTGTGAAAAGGATTAATTTTTCTTTTATGTAAACAAAGCTTTCTTATGTATTATTTACAGAAATATTTTACACATATCTAAATGTAGTGATAAAATAATATTATAATTTTAAATAACATTTTTTGTCGTTGCAATTTAAATAATAGGAAATTACTTAATTTGTATATACTTATGTATTTATACGTTTACAATATCTTAATTAAAAATTTGTAACACTTTAAATTATTTAGGAATTCGAAAACTTATTATCAAATTAAGGAAGTTTGCAATTTTTTTTAAATCTGTAGATGTTTTATTTTAAAAGAATATTTTACAATTTTATATCGGTAATTATATATGAATTAAAATATTTAAAATTCTTAAAATATAGTATCGCAAAGAGAAAGCTTTCAATACAACAAAAGGCATTAAATAAATATATTGAATTTCCTTTTCATTAAACGTAATAAACATATAATAAAATAACTAAATATCATAAGATGGCAAAATATAACGACATATCCAAAATAGCACGATGCACTTTTTAATTAAATAATTACAGAAATTTTTAATACTATTTCAAAACTCGGGACGTTTGTAACAAGGATATAAGTTGCTGAATAAGACATGTTAAAAATGTTTTTCCATAACAAATTAGATTCATGGAATTATTTAATATCCGAAATTTTAATTATGCTTATATTCTTATAAAACTTAACTGTGGTAAAGTATTAGAAATTTTTTTAATTATAATTCATGTCTATTCTTAAAAGGAAATAATCACTTTAATGACATTATGATATAAATAATATGACAAACAAAAATAAAGATTATTTGTTTGAATCATTCTTTGCTTATCAGATTAATGAAGCAATGAAAAGTAAAAATGTTTACAAAATACAATAATAAATTATCAACAATAAGACGATAAGCGATATAATGAATAATACTAGGGAATACATTTTTCTATCTAATTATGGTAAACAATGTATATTATATGTATATAAAGACCTACTCTCTGTATGAACAAGGTAAACTGAGCGATGACAACTTAGCACGTTCTTTAATCAGCACTGCCTTTCAACCAATTAACTAACTCCCTCAAATGAAGATGGAACAACGTTCTACAGAAATAAAATGATTCGAAAAAGGAATCTTACTCTATCGAACGAAAATTAACACGGGGGGAGGGGAGTAAAGGGATGGAACATAAATTGATGACAGGTTTAATTCCCCGCTGAGAATTCGAACTAGATCTTATCTGGCCTCGTTCGAATTCACAGATTCGAATTCCTTTTCAGAAGGGGCTTCGCGTTTACCGAATCTTATGAAAGTGTCGTTCACGTTCTCTTTTTTCGCCTTTTGGAAAGCTCGAATGCAGTTGGGGTCGCTCAAAAGGGCCTTTCTCAATTCTTGGGTGCTGGTAACTCGGCAGCCATTGTGGTTGAGGAGGAATCGCTGAGGAAGACCAACTTTAGGAAGGTCGGACAGTTCTGGAGAAGAGTCGGGTTGGTGAACTTCGGGACTGTCTTCCAGCAGCAAAGGGGAAGGGTGGTTTTCCATTGTCCTTCCATTGCCAGATTCACTGGATGAGCTTCTTCCAAATCGAATGAAGGTGGAATCAACAGCCTTCTTTCTTTGACCTTGAGTTACTGTTGGAAAAAAGAATAGCTTAGATATTTTGCTAGAAATCATTGATTAAAATTTGATATTTAATCATAACATACATATTGCAATGTACTTTAAAATTCTTAACTAATATAAAATATTTTTAAAACGTGGTGCTATTAAAATCATTTGAATAATGTATTTATTGCCTTTTAGTATTTTTTCACATTCTTATTAAATATTAAGAATATGAGTCATTCGTTTATGAAGTTGAAAAATTATCTCATTACTGTAGTATTAAACTGTGATTTTACTGTAGAGATAAAACGGCAAAAAATAAAGATAACTTAGTATTGATTATTATATTAACAAAAGTATATGCTAATAAGAAAATTGATATCATAGGTGATATTGCCTATCCCTTCCTGATTTATATTTACTCTCTCAAGGGAAATTTCTTGGAGAAATTTTGGTGTATAATATTCCAACTAGTTAGGTGTATTATTTGGTATAACTTCCACTGATTAGAATTATTGCATTAACATATATTTATAAATATTAAATTTAGACAAATTCTGCAATCTAAATTATAAACTTGAAATTTAGTATATTCCTATCCTGATACAAAATTGATTAGGGTTTTTTTTCAGTCAAAATAGTTTCTTTGTTCAAGCCTTAATTTTTTTAAAAATATTTTTGATTGAATTGTTAAATAAGTTGAATGGTAAATAAAATAAAGGAGGAATTTTAAATAGTGACTAGCATGGTAAAATTTGAATATAAAGCAGTTTGGGATTTCTATTATTTCTTACAAATAATAAATTTGTTCTTAAATAAATATTTATTTTTTATAATAATTTATAATTTTTTTTGAATAATTATTTGAAAATTTACAATTAAATATTAATTTAAATTACGAGGAATCACTCTCGTATTAATATATCTTGCATTTTTAGATGTATTTCTCGGATTCTTAGATATCAAAATAAGTCCAAAATTAACGGCTTATTACTTAATTGACGGCTTATTTTAAGTAGATTTAATTAATTAATAAATTTTGTTTATTCCCAAATTAATTATGTTTTTAACAAACATATGAGATCTTAATTTAACGCGCCTTAATTTGATTTGATTTGTCAAGTAATTTCACGAAACGTAATGCTATTAAAGAGTTTTGATATTCGACTTTAGAATTGAAGGAGTTCTTCATTTATATTTCTAAAAAAGAATAAAAGAATCAATTACTTAGAAGGAATATTTTTATCAAGGATTAAAAGAAAACCAGCCTTTTCGAGCATTTTAGAAATGAAATTCGAATGAGAAGGGAATAACTTAAAACATCTACTCGACTGATATTTCTAATCAGTTTTTCACTTAATATGTTGGGTATTAATAAAACATCTGAAGGAGGAAATTAATTTAAATGATTGCTTCATGAAAGAAGATTAAATGGAGTAAAAAATTTTCAAGACTGGGACTTACGGAACTCTTTGAAAGTGTAATTATCAAATGAGAGGCAATTAAGGGGGTTCATTTCATTTTTCCGAATTTTAATTCTTTAATAAGCTTTCGTCGCAGACGCATCGGAGAAGATAATTTAAATGCTACGAGAAAGTTATTTTAATCTCTGTGTGAAGAAGAAATAGGAGCTTACATTAGAATTTTTGTATATTTTACCTTCAGTTTCATTGATTTTTTTAATTCAGAAACATAATTATATCGTTAATATTATTAATTAAATATGTGTTAGTATTAAATAATATCTCTTTCATCTTCTCATTTACTATCCAAAAGCAGTATCATCAAAAGGATTATAAATATATTTGTTTATTTAAGCAGTAAAAGCAATTGTAAAATGATTAATTTGATGGGAATATAGATTTAATAGGATCATGATAATCCAATGTCTGAATGTCTTGTTAAACAATTTTGGTATTTAGTCTCTGCATCAAAATTAAAGGATCATATCAAATTATAAGTGAAATTTTTATTTGAGATTTCTAAGTCAATTTATATGCTAACATTATAATACTCAATAAGTTGGATAAAGGTATTTGGCATCAAATGTATCACCCTATCTATAAATCTGTAATAAATTTTGGAAAACAATTAACCTCTCTATATATTAACTAATTTCTGATTTTAATATTTGAATGCATATAAGTGCGATATTAAAAAAACAGAATAGGCTCTATAATTGAAATTTGTTATGTGATCTTGATGCCAAACAGGCATCTCTGTATCAAATTTTGCAGATAATTAGTCATTTGGGATTATTCCAATTTCTTTTTTTTTTAATTCTTACTATTCTACGAAAAGAAACGCAGAGTCCCTTGGAGTAATTCAAGAAATACGAGGACAGATTTCTGTTTCTTATTTAATCCTAGTAATGCACTTACTGTCCCATAATTGTAAATTATTTTTTTTTATCATTTGGTTATTTTATTTCCTTAATTGCTTAATTTTTTTTAGTTTAAACTTTTTAAAGAAAAAGGGGTGATGTTAAATTAGTAAAAGTGCAATTTAAAAAAGCAAATAAGATAAATTATTCAATTTATTTTCTATTTCAGATGGATTTAGGTACTTTTATTCTTATGCTGTTCATCTTATTCTTTTTTATTTTTTTTGAAAATATGTTAAATTTCGCCTTTAAATTTGAAAACAAAAAACATTTTAATCCAACAATTATTTAAGATACATTTACTACCATAAAATTAAGTTTTTTGGGGGAAATATAGAACTTTTAACTTCAACCTAGAAACATAGAATGAATATTCCTAAACTCACAGTCATAATTTGATTAGTAATAGAAAAATACAACGTAAATCTGAAAATTATTTTTAAAAATTCTTTTAAGTGTATATCTGGTGTTATTGTATTTATAGTATTGTTTATCTATAGAAACTGCTTTCACATGAACTGAATCCCCCTCTCTTTCATTCTGAGTTCATTTGGCTTCGCAGTATATTGATTGATTCATTGAGTTCATATGCTACTAGAGTCACGTCTTCACTAATAGCACTAGAACGATTCAACAGTTCATCGCAACCAGGTTGTCTTATTTGAGTACTGTTACTTTCAAATCCTTAATATATTAAATCAATTTCCATTAAATATTCATTCAGAAACGATTACTTAAAAAACGTAGTTGCAAATGGTTGTAATTGTATTTCATTAAGTTAATTAAACAATTTTCATGATTTTGTTCTGTTAAAAGTTAAGATTGAGATCATTTATTTGCTAAAATTTTTAAAAAAGAAAGAAAGACTTCAATCTATTCTCTAAACTAATTTTTTATAATAAGACGTTTCGACGATAAGATTTTAACAATATTAAGGGATTTATGCGTAGTATTTAAGGGATTGGAAAAAAATGAAATCAATGAATTGAAATGAAAATTTTAAATATACAATGTTGAAAAACAAATGATACAATAAGAACAGGTTACATAATCAATCTTATCGGTAGTCTTTTATCTTAAATCGAAACAGCTTTAATTTTTTCGTTGTAGTTTGAATGAGATTTTGTTTACTAATATTGAAAAATTACGGAAAAAATACGTACATATTCTTCAAGTTACCATGAAATTAAATTTTCTTTATAAGGCAAGTAATATATTAGACAGCTGAAATTTATTCTCAATCTCTGGCGAAAACAGTCGAAAAAATTATAATTCTTTTTTTTTTCAAAATTTGATATGTGCTAATGGCCTTAAGAAGACTAATAGAGGTTAAAAAATTAAACTAAATTATCTTTCATGATTTGTTTATCAAGCATCAAAAAAGGCTTCAATAAAATTTTTGTATGAAACGATACTAACAAAAAAGTTCTGAGAGCTGTATTTCAGATCTAAATACAGGTTTCAATTTATTGTTAAGATTTTATGGATCTTTCACTATTTCACTCAAGTTTCGGATATAATCTTGCGTTGATTTTGCTCTCATCTATTGAGTTTTTTGACGTGTATTCAGTCAGCATGGCTTACGAGTGAAGCAGAAATCTAGAAGTATTCTCACTTTATATATTTTATTACTTTTTATAGCATTCTAAATGTTTTTAGATCAGAAATATTCTAGATATTAAAAATGCAGAGATATAATTCTAGAACCCGTAGAATTTGTTCCTATTCTATCGATAAAAGAGTGATAGATATAACTGAAAATTGTAATAACTAAAAATTTGTTTTAATCAGACAGTAAAGATTAAATTTGATTGATTATATTATGAAATTTTCACATCATTTTTTCTGACTTTCTGTTCGATTTGCAGAATTTCTGATATTTAAAATCTAAAATTATCTGATATTAAATTCTAGTAAAATCAGTAGATTTAAAGGTTAAAAATAAAATGGTATAATTTTAGCTCGGATTTCTTTACGTTTTTATTTAGATGGAAAGAACATTAAATGTCCCAAATAAGATATGGCATCTAATTAGAAGGTTATATTAATAAAAAGCCAGTCATTTTGGAAAACAACATTTTGGAAATCAAATATTTTCTTTGTCGTTTTAATTAATGGCTTTTATATAAGAAAATTGCTATTGTGTTTTCGCTTACGTAATAAAGTACCTTTAGAAATATTGAATTTGTAATCTTTCAAATAATATATGATCTAAAATATGATCCCCAGGATGATATGTACATATTTTATTAACTCTTTGCACTACAATGGTACCTTTGAATCATCATTCAAGATTGGGCATAACTTTGACATTTTATTTATTTATTTTTCAAATTTAATTGTTAAAAATGCCTATATAATGGTTAAGAGATGTATATTAATTTTTCAAAGAAATTCGACTTCAAAGAATTGTGTATATTTATTTTTCATAGCAATAAGCAAATTTTTGTATTAGGTAAATAATTTTGCATCTAATTATTTTTTAGAATGCAAAGGGTTGATTATAATTGTTTTTTTTTACCGTCTCGAAGTCTGGGTTCGGAAAAAATCATGATAGCAGACATATATTTATTTTCTATTTTAGATCACACACACAAAAAACGAATCTTCTAAGGAATTTTTGATAAAAAAATTGTTGTCAAAATTTTTAGTTTTAATTTAATCTTTCATTTCATAAATTTTTGCATCTTCAAGAATTTATAGAAATGTATTTAATTACCTCTATTTTTCTATAAATATACTTCTTTTACAATTTTCCAGAAACAAGTATTTATCTGCGATTTCTATAGCTGTATAACTCTTTAATCAAGCAATTGAAATCAACAACTCAAACTTTCAAATCTAGATATAGAATTGAATTGTGCTCAGGCCAGAACAAGGGCATTTCCTTTTTCGAATCAATATATTTTATTTACTCATTTCACTATTGGAATATTGATTATTTTAAAGCGCTCCTTTCAGAGAAAAAGTTCAAGAACATTGTTGCGACCAACATATTTGATCAGTTTCAAACTTTGTTTAAACTATTAAATGTTGCTGAAAGCAGAAATCCACATCGAAAGCTTTGTAGATGTTTTCAAAAGGAAAAATAACTTTTAATAGAAGTATTCTGCTTGAATCAACTACGAACCATTTTATTCTGAAAGGGAAGGCAATTGTTTTCTCAACTCGAATTTTGTTCAATAGTAAACTTTTATTCTGTTTGGATTATTTTTATACTGCAGAAAATTCTGTTGAAAAGACAGAAAAAGAATGTCAAAAAGTCTCTGAAGGTTGCAGACAGATTTAAAAAGAAATATACCAAAATCTACTCTTTGTATCTTTGTATTTTTTAAAAATAACTCGTAGAATCATAAACCTTATTCCGATGTCAATTTTAAGTGAATGAATTTAATTCTGAAGTTTAAATTCTGAAAGTAGATTTATAAGTTTTTAAAATCCATCTATAAATTTGTATTTGGCACTATAGTTACTATGTATATAAAATTATTCAAAGAGTTTAGACTATTTTTGCTATTATTTACACTTTTGTTTAATACCAGTTACAGTTTGAAACATATTAGGGAAAAATATTTGCTGATTAAATGAAATATAATATCTTTATCATTTTAATTATTGATTTTCACTAAATTTTAAAGTTTACAATTACATTTTTTATAAATTTTTTATGCAAAAGACCATATTTTTATACTTTGGTAAATTTAAAATAAAATGAATTTATTGCCAATTTATAAATAATTTTTTTCTTTTTCTTTCAAATAACGTTTTTAGGATTCTTGCTACAAAATGTTTGAGCTACTAATTGTATTTTCAGATTAACATTGATAACTCTAATTTTATTCGTTTCATAAAGAAGTTTGTTAAATGAAATTTCAAACTGTAATATATTTGCAATCAAAGTCTTAATAAATTTCAATATGCAGAATTATTTTCTGGTTACTTTGTTCCCGATTTTAAATTATTCTTGTTTCGCACTTTAAGAATTTTTATCCCTTTCCCTCAGCAAGCCAAATTAATGTTGATCAGAGATTTATTTTAAAATATTGCTTATTATTTTATGTAAATAAAGTAAATAAAAATGTTTCTATTTTACGAATTAATTATCAAATATTTTCAATGAAGTTTTTCCTTTTGATTTATTTTCGAAACTGCCTCAGCAGAATAAAACTTTTTTTAAGTGAAAGAACTACAAATTTTTCATGAATAAACTAAAATTTTAAGTATTGAAAAACGAAAATAGCATACATATAACTACAATAAAAGACCACAATAAATTAGAGGGTTCTATTATAGTATATTGATAGAAAGTAACAATTGATGTAGAATAATTTTAATGTTCTATGTCAAACACGTTTGTCATTTTTTACCCCTAAATAGAGTACATAGTCCGTATGAAAACTAGAAATGAGGGATAAAATATTATACTACATATAAATAGATAAAACTATATTGTAGTAAATACCAGAGAGAATGAAACTCTGACTATATTTCTTCAAATAAAATCCATTTGTCAATGTGTGCTAGCTGCAAATTTGAGCCAAGCAAACACTATCTCTCAAGGTCAGCGCAAACTTAGTTGCTGAAATAGAGTTATTGTACATCATATAACAATGTTACTGGGGTATTTTCAGGCATCCACAAATGCCAATTATTCTTAACGGCTAAAATTTTTATTAAAAAGAATGCAATCTTGAGAAATATTGAAGCGTTTTCTTTCTGTAACAGTGAATTCTCTACTTATGCTATATTTGTAATAAATATTCCTTCCAATATTTATTTTCAAGTTTAATAGTTAAAAACTCCTGCATAATGGTTAAGAGATGTATATTAATTTTTCAAAGAAATTGGACTTAAAAGAGCTGTGTATTTATTTTTCATAGCAATAAACAAATCTTTGTATTAGGTGAATAATTTTGCATCTAATTGTTTGTCGGAGTGCAGACGGTTAACCTTACTTTCTTGATCTCATAAAAATTACAGTTTTGAAACATTCATATTTAAGAAGCTTCATTTCTGTTATAAATAAAATAGCGCCTTTTCCCCTTGTTATTCGACTCTCCAGATATAATAAGACAAATTCGTATCGGAACAGGCATTCGATTGGAGAAAATAAAATTCTAAGCATATTCTAGCTCTTCATCTATATTTGGACGGAAAACGTTTAGAAACAGAATTGCTAAGATTTTCTGTCCGAATTTTAATATTAAGTTTTTTAAACCTTTGCAAGGAAATGCCCTTGTTCTAGCCTGAGCACAATTCAATTCTATATCTAGATTTGAAAATTAGAGCTGTTGATCTCAATTTCTTGATTAAAGAGTTATACAGTTATAGAAATCGCAGATAAATACTTGTTTTTGGAAAATTGTGAATGATGTATATTCATAGAAAAATAGAGGCAATTAAATGTATCTCTATAAATTATTAAAGAAGCAAAAATTTATGAACTGAGAAATGTTTAAAAATTTCGACAACAATTTTTTAATCAAAAATTCCTTAGAAGGATATTTTTTTTGTGTGCGTGATCTAAAATAGAAAATAAATATCTGTCTGTTAGCATGATTTTTTCCACCACCCAGACTTCGAAATGGTAAATAATAACGATAATAATCATTCCTTTGCATTCCAAAAAATAATTAGATGCAGAATTATCCACCTAATACAAATATTTGTTTATTGCTATGAAAAATAAATATACATAATTAATTTGTCGAATTTCTTTGAAAAATTAATATAAATCTCTTAACAATTATGTAGGCATTTTTAACAATTAAATTTGAAAAATAAATAAATAAAACGTCAAAATGATGCACAATCTTGAATGGTGAGTCAGAGGCACCATCGGAGAACAAGGGGTTAAATATAATTTAAGAAGAAATTTATAAATAGTAAATGTCTTATGGCTTACCTCTGGCAGTGTCCAAAAATCCGAAAGGTGACAAGATGGCGTCTTTGTACGGATAGAAAGGTCTTTTTGCCAGCCGCAATCCATAATTGTCCAAAAGTGAGCCTTCATCATCCTGAATCGGGTATGGCCACACTGTCTGTAGACAGACCAACAAGGACAGTAGTTGGAGTAGAATGCTCATGGTGGTTTTCTGAGCTGGCTGAATTTCTAAAGTCAGTGTGCTTTTCTCACACTTTCGGTAGCGATGTGGATGTTGGGCTGAGGACGATTATGTCACTAATTTCTTTATTCTTCCTGAAACAATGACACTAAATTCAATAAAGAAAACTTTTTTGATAACAAATGCATTATATTTGTTAATTCTTAAGAAATATATTTCAGTTACTCATCTAGTTGAATTGCTAAGGTATCACATTAAAACCATTGTGATCGATATCATTTAAGTGAATTAATTAATTCTGTTGGAATTTCGTAAAACGGTATATTCTTTTCTGAAACATTATTTATTTATAAGAAAACAATATGATTTTGAAATTTATTATATTTACAGTTAAATGAACAGTATTATGTATATTTCTTTAAAAGAAGAAGCGTTTTTAAAAGGTTGGCTTGATATAAAGAAGTTCAAACGGATTTAAAATATTTATGACTTAAATTAATTAATACAAATAATGACTTAAAAATAAGAATGTTCTCACATGATAGCTTGTAATTTTCAATCGCATGGGTAAATTGTAATTTTCAAAGCTTTTCTTTTTTAAAAAAACTGTATGAATTAAACTAATATACAATACACAATTTGTTAACAAGGGCTATAATACTTTAAAAAACATTGAGAGACATGTGACTTTATTATAGTGTTTAATATTTAAAAGAACAACTAATTTTTAGAAAAATATTTTAATCATACAATTAAAAATTTGAGAGTTATGATAATGTTTATGCATAGTTAATGCTTTTCAGAGGCAAATTATCAAATGAAATGAATTTCAAACAAGATTGGGAAGAGAACCTGCGTTTATTTCAATAAAATAGTTTCAAAGGCAATAAATATTTAATATATGATTATATAACAATCACCAAATTTAGATCTTAAACTCAGATTTTGCCCTACTTTCGAAAATATTTAAATCCTTACCGATTAGAAATTAAGATCTGTTATTTAACTATTTCAAAGAGTTTAAATGAACAAAAAAAATCCTAAAAATCCCTATGGTATCAGATGATGTTGGAATTATGTAATATTTAATTTAAATTATTAAATTAAGTACTATTTTAGTAATTCAATTAAATAGTATTTATATATAGTTAGTAGATGATCCTCTTTCAAACTAGTTAAATAGAAAAAAAATTTAGAGTTTTAAGGAATATTCATGAAGTCGTTTGAAACATTTTAAGACCAGATTAATCTTTAATTGGAATTTAAATCTGACAAAATTGCATTTTCCTGCTTTTTAATTTCAAGAGGAGAGCTTTTGTTTACTATTTTATTATTTGCAAAATTCAAAAGTGCCTTTAGTTGTTTGCGAAAAGCAAACAGAATGAAATAAAATTGTGACAAAATTTAAGTTCTTTCTTGAATAAAAGATTTCTACAAGTTTCACATAAAAGTACGTATTCTAGATTCAAGCAGTGAATCGCATTTCTCAGCAATAGAGTTTTCAAACTGAATGATCATCAAAGTATAAAATTGTATAAAGCTTTCTGAGGAATTCACCGTGAATTTTCAGCCGAAATTTGTCCTTTTCTCTGTATACGTAGGAAGGAAGTTAATTAGATTTTGGCAATCTCTTCGTGAAATTAATCGCAGTTGTAAAGATTCGTTTGAAGAAAATAATGTTAGTCTTTTGAGGAAATGTTTTATACAAGATTAGCAATTGAAATTGATTTCTAAAGGTGACTTTTCAAATAACCATTTACAAAGATTAATTAACAAACCCTATCATTAAATCAAAGGCTACAATTATAGATTTAATACAAAAAAAAACTCCGTTTCTGAAAATGGATTTAAATGCCCTGAGTAAACCGATATTTGGCAAATGTGTGAAAGTGATATCACTGACTCTCCACAGGAAAAAAAATACAGAATGACCGGACCGCCACAACCACAACAACGCTTTTGGGAACTGGGGTTGAATCCTAAGGACCATCACCGGTCACGGTACAACGCTTCTCCAAGGAACTACATTCCATCATCGATGGGAAGAGTTAGACCTCTACTTTTTCTTGTACCCTCCAGGCTTCTGAGATCCAACTATCATACCGAAAGCATCTCGTCCTTAATTCTATGTGCCCCCCCTACCAGGGTATTGGCAAACGTATGAAAAAAGATATCATTTCACAAAAAAGAGCGGAAATGAAATGAGATTTCATTTATTAAGCTATAATTCCAAGTATTAATAATTTGCAACGCAAATCAAAAGACGACGCTCGTGTATGATTAACTGTATATATATTCATAACCTTCTTTCTAGTTCATTTTTTTTAAAGTATTGCCGATAAGGTTTGGATTTTATAATGCCTTTTAATTCCTTCTGAATTTATTTAAGTAAAGTAAACCTTTTAATTATATCTTTTTGCTTACGCAGAATCTTAAAGTTTAGGTTTTAAAAATTGTTTACGTTTCTTCTATCTAAATCTTTTCAACTCTACCAAGAATTTATAGATAAAGATCTCTTTGGGAATTCTTATTATGATAATATTTCATCGAATTAAACGCAATAATGTATGCAATCTAAGATTTGTCAAAGAACTGCAGTTTTTCGTATCATCTCTTTCACTTTGAGTCTTGATAAGATTAATTTTTATTACATTATTTGTTAGTTGCAAATTGATCTAGATAACTATTTTAACTATTGGGATAGAACTATAGTAAATTCGAAATGTAGAGACAAAAAAAGGAAGCAAAAAAATAATTTAGAATTTTTGATTATTAATGCATAAAGATTATCTTATATATTTAAGAATATTGACGCTAATAAATTATTTTGAGCTTATTACATGAACGTTATTAAAATAAAAACGCATAAATATATTACGTTTAAGGTTAATTTATTTCATTCTTGCTAGTAAAATATTTTAATAAAATTATTATTTTGTTACAGAAGTAGTATGAACTTATATTGGAAATAAAATTGCATTACTTATTGTATGGTTTCTGAAATTCTTCAATTTATATAAAAAAAACCCTGAAACTTGGATATCCTACTAAACAAATGCTGTCTATCTTTTCTTTCATTTTTTGGATCGTTTGCATGAGCAGAGAAATTGGGGTTATTTAGGTTTTTATGAAAGATTTGTCTGCCAAGAATATGTTGTTATAGCAACAAACGCGTTCTTTAAATGAATTCCATTACAATAAAATCTGACGATGATAGTGCTTATTCTTGATGATTATAGTGATACTTTACACTACACAAAGAATTGTTCCATTATATATTTTACATAAAAATAAACAAAAATGGGCTATTATTGCCCGTAGGTATACATTACAGATTGTGAAAGAGAAATAAGATTTTGAAAGAAAACCATATACATGTTAAACATTACAAATGGAGAAAGATAATAACAATAAATAGAAAATTCTGGTAATAAACAGACTGTTTTACTAGTTTTTTTTGGAGAATTTGATAACCACATTGTTTAAAGGAATATTATTTATATTTCAATTTAATTAAATATTACAGGTATAGTTATTTACAATTGCAGGTAATTGTAAATTAATGTACCTGTATTGTACAGGTGATCTTACTGTAATTTACAATTTGAGTACAGGTAATTTTAGTTAATCTTACAGGTAATCATCATGATTCCGCTAAATTGTCAGATTATAACTATATTATTTGGTCTTACATATGTTCTGTTTATTTCATGTATGAACCTTTCTAACCGAAGAGCATTTCAATAATATTACAGAGCTGTTATAAATAAATGCTTAATTAATTATCTTTTAAGTTTTGTAATGCTATTATTCTTTTTATTTGACTTGTAAACCACAAATCTATTAAAAATTTCTTCAACTTAAGCTTTCAGCAAAAATAACTGTATTACAAGATTACAAGCAATGGAGAGAAAAAATCATTGTATCAAAGATTTGAAAAAATAGTTAAAAACAATTTGAATTTCAGACAAACAATGCTATTTACAATTCTACAATTTTTGTTGGAAATTACAATTAATTACAAATTTACAATTTTTGTTGGAAATTACAATTAACTACAAATTTACAATACTATTGGAAATTAAGTAAAATAATTTTTTAAAAAAATACCAAGATTCAGGAGAATTTGCCAGAATATTAAATCGGATCCTTAAAAATTAATTTTTCAAGTTTAAAAATTCGTTTTTTAAGAATAATACTTGTAAATAAAATGAAAACGAAATTTAAATTTTAATTAAAGTTATAGCTGAAATTTCAGAAACTACACTCTGATATGCATTATCACCCTCAAATGTCAATTATCACCCTCAAATTTGGTAACTCTATACGAAATCTGACAAAAGGTTCTACCTATAGAGTATCAACAGACACCCAATCATCTTTATTATTATAGAGGTATATTGTTTTTACACATTTGTGCAAGATTTACTGCTTATCTGGCATGATGCAGAAAAAATATTTCTCACAGGCATTATTAAATATACTATGCCTAGTAATTTTTACAATTCTAACCATACTATCATTCTATTTTTTTAATAGCACCAATAACTGTAATGATGCTTAAACTCTATACTAATTTTGATGTATTCTTAAGTAAATTGCATTTGTTCCCACTAACTTCATTTGAAATGATGCCTAGATTACGCTGAGCTTTAGCGCTCAATTATTGCAGAATTATTTACCCCGAAAATAATTTGTAGTTTATGCGAAGTTAGTCACTTAACCATGAATAGCTTTAATCTCAAATTAATTTTAAGTTTATTTCACCGAATAATTTCAGGTAAAATTTATGAAACACATGAAAATAATTTGTTAATTTGCATTAAAGATGGATCCTTTTGAGTTGTGGAAATATTAGTTGAACCTCGAAATTTGTTAGTTAATTTAGTGATTGTAACTCTCCGCATTTTATTATGTTAAGCCGAACACTGTTCTCTTTTTTTATAGTTATTCAAGAAATTAATTCTCGCTAATTTCCTTTTTAAATAAGATTTATATCAGGTAAAGAAATACATAGTTTCTTTTTTACTAATTATATTTCAATCTTATTTGAACCTGCTAAATAAATATATTGTCATTTTTCTGCACTCAAGCGTAAAACATAACATACCATGTTAAAGATATCATAGACTAAGAAATTTATTGAATACTGCAATTTGTTCTTTTTTCGAATAATCTTTGTAAAATTATAGTTTCTGCCAGCTTTCTGGCACAGAGGTAGCGCATCTTCCTCGTGTTCTGGGAGTCCCGGGTTAGAGTCCTGGTTTGGGCATGGTTGTTCTTCTGTGTGCTATCTATGAGATGTGTGACTATGCCCTCCTGTGAAAAGGGGCTGTACAAACAAATGTGGTGAGCATATAGCTAAGTTGTACTCTTGGCCCTAGTTGGCGCTACTTCAAAAACAAGAGACGCTCCTTTCGACTTAAATCTGCTGCTGCATCAACGGCGGACTTGCCCATAGGCTAGTGACATATGTAATAACAACAACAACAAAATTATAGTTTCTGATTCACAAATGAAATTTGTCTAATGGCAAATGTATGCATTTTTTGTTTTAATTATTCAATATAATTGAAAGTTTTGATAAACTGAATTTGGATAAGCAAATATCATTAATTATTAATTTTATAAGAGTTTTTTTCAATTAAATAATCATTGTTTCTGTAGAGGTAATATAGTTATTAATTGATAAGCTACTAATCTCATAGTTATTTGATGTGTTTTTTATCATCCTTCCCTAAAATGTTATTGAAATAATATTTTAGGGATAATTGAAGAAATATATCTTAATTTGAATGTAATTCCTGTAACATTTTCTTCAAGTTAACATCTAACATTTAGGATTTAATCTAGATTGCCTTGAATAGCTTCTATTCATTAGAATATCCCCCCCTTCATCCTTAAAAGAGGGTAATCTGATTTCTAAATCTGATTATATCCATTTTCACAAACTACGAAAGCAATTAAAATTTTTATTTATCTGTGTCTATCCATCATGTTAGTGAATGTGCTACATTTCTAGCATACATTAAAACACTAAAACGGCTTTATCATCGCAAATTTTTCTTTCTCTGTTCTAAAACTGATGGCTTTTGTGTCCTAGTTCCATAAAGATAACTAAAGGAACAAGATCTTATCACTAAATGTATGAATTTTGCAAATTTGTAGGCATCTTTTTGAATTCTGAAATGCAAAAAATGCGATCCTTTTAGTTTTACCTCTATATTATTTTCATGAAAAATATTATAATTATATCTATTATTTAGAGGTAAAAAGGTAATTTTACTTCAATTGAATTTCGAAAGTATCAGCAATCTCAAGCAAAATTATTAAACGTTTGTCACGTTAACACGTAACATCCAGAACGTTTTTACGCGATATATTTGAAATAGTATACTTGAAAACAACTATTTATGTCTGAAAAATAATTAATGAATTTTTTAAACTAATTATATTTTACATGATAAAATACAATTTTAAATTTGTAAATTTTTACCTTTATTAAATACATCTAATATCTGAAATTTTTAAAATTTTAATAAGTTATATAATTTTAATTTTTATTAGAATAGTAAAATTTTTGTCCTTGTGGTGAAATCTATATAAGCCAGTATATAATCAGCTATATAATCTATATAACCATAAATCTATATAATCCCACATACTGAAGTTCACTTTTGGCCCAACGGATATGTTACCCGGCTACTAGCCATAAGATTTGGCTTTCGGGCCTAGCGCTATCTGCACACAACACCAACATCCTAATCTAACATAAGAAATGTCACAAAATTAAAAGTCTTTCGGAAATGAAATGAAATTTTACAGTTTATTAACCATTTCTATACAACCCATTAATTTTTTTTAAATTATGCAGTAGTGTCATACATATATTGATTTCTTAGAAATATAAAAATAATAAAGAGTAATTTATATTTATAATACAACAATTCGATTGTTCTTCCTATTTAGTTGATTGCTTTTAACCTAATATTTAAAGCGATCACTCTCCCTCACTAATATATTTAACACTTGTATGCATTTCCTAAACATATAAAACAAGAGATATGCTGATAGATGTATATGGATAAAGTATACAGGGAAATAGCTGTTATATTCCGAACATTCTAAATACCTGAATACGTTTAAATGCATTAAAACTGATTTTGAATCAATAGAATAGGTTTAATAACGACGTCCCATTGCGGGCTGTTGAGTTGTGCAGGAAATAGTCTCTATGAGGTATCTACCATAATTAGTCAGCTTAATAGTTATCACCAGGGTATAGTCAGAGATTGTGGGACATTCTGAAGCGTCATTGAAACGTTGTCAAGGATAAGAAAGCATGATACGGATTCGATTCATTTGTGATAGTATGCTCAACCCTAAAATCTTAATGTTACTATGAGCGTCTATGTATCTTGTTTTAATTGGATCCGATTAGTGTATGAATTGCTGCTTTTATTGTTGTCCCATTCAAGCGCTGATTATTTTACGATATCTCTGTTATGATGTTCACAATTGTGGATGCAATATGACATTCAAAAGTTAAAGAACAAACAATATTGGGCATTCAGGCTGACAGAATTTGTTCGCTTTAACTATTATTAACAAGAAATGCAAATAATATAAAGGATATTCGAGTTCTGAGACGACAGTTATGAAGAATTTTTGATACTGAGCATAATTCGTTGCTGATGTTGGAAAAGTTTATAAATTTTATATTGTGATAAGTTTTCTAAAAAAATTTGAAATAAAAAATTTGAAAAAATGTTTGAAAGATTAATATAAATTTTTTAGAAATAAGCCAGTGAGAGAAAATTTAGAAAAAGTTAGGAATTTTTAAGCGATTATGATATTTTACTGTAATTAATAACAATCTAAGATTGCCACAGTGAATTCAGTTTGAAATTTTAGGATATAAAAAGGGTCTTGTAAAAAGATAAACTGGATCTCCCAAAAGGTTTTTAACTTTTTTAGTTAAAAATATTTAAACATTCATACAAAAGCTAAAATTAGGATTTTAAATTTTTTAAAATAAAATAATGCAAAATCTTTTAAGCAAGTTTTATGCATTTACCCATAATATTCAAATAACGTAAGCAGTTCTAGACAATTAAAAAAATTTAAGGTGAAAAGCCAAATGAAAGTATTATGAAAATTAAATCACAGTTTAAAAATATATTTTCTAATATATTCTAACAACAAGCGAAAGGGGGGAAAATATCAATAAAAAATTTATAGATTTTATTTAAAAATAACCATTTTTATTTTACGTTTCAAATGGTCCAAAATTATTTTCTATTAATTGATAACTATAACTTTGAATTGAAATTTCTTTTATTAAAAATACTTTTATTTAAATAGATTTAAATCATATCAAATTAAAGTTTTTTTATTGGAAATATTTAAATAGATTTAAATAATATCATATTAAAAACTAATTATTTCAAAATTCTCTTTTAATAGAATGGGTGGAAAAATAATAAAAACATAACATTTTTTAAAATGTACAGCGCGTATTGACAAAGCCCATAAGAGTTATGGACTGTAATCTAAAAGAAAGAATAATAATATATATCTAATTGTATATTTATCTAAAACTTTAGCTACTAAAAATATATATAATAGGATTTTTTCAGAATTTTAAAAATTATTCTTTAAATAATTTTGAAACTTAAAAAAAACCCTTCATTTTCTGTTCTTTAACAAAATGTCTATAAGCAATGAAGTAACTATAGATCAAATTTAGCATCATCCAAGAATTTTGTTGCTTACTCTTCCAAAAATAAAAATAAGGTTTCTGTATCGCTGGGTTGAGATCTGGATACCACCTGTGACCAGGCGTATAGGCTATACTCCGCTAGGCATCTACAGCCAATTTTCTTGGAAATTACTTTTCCATTTATATCAATAAGGTCCCAAAAGAATTCCCCAACTATTTTCTTCTATATACTACCATGTATTTTATTATAAATTATGGACATGTATCATAATTCTGAGATGACCTTTTACAGACTTGCAGCGAAAATAAGTTAAGTCAAGAAAAAAGTCCAAAAATTGAATATCATCAAAAAGGACATTCTCAATCATTGGTTGGTTTTAAATTGAGACGGAGCAATAACAAACTTCCCGACAGTTCTTTATTTTGATTAATCATCTAAATTATTTTGATAACATACTATTATTGCAGATAATCAGTCTTGATAATTTTTAAAACCCCATTCTTACCGACGAAATTTACAAAAACAAATCTACTAGTTTCGATTTTTCTTATAAAACATTTATATGGGAACTTACATAACGAAGTTGCTTATGTAAAATGTGTAGATTAAACTATTCTCTCAATTACATAACAATTTATAATGACTGTTAATTAATTAAGAATATTACTAAAGATGTGATTACGAAAGATTTGAAAGATATTATTGCAAAAACTTTTGAGATTAATTAATTATATATTGAAAAATGAAATATTATATATGGATATTTGCTAATTCATGTAATTTCAATATCCTTAAGTATTAGCTTTGAATAGTTACGAAATTTAATTACTTTTTTTAATCGGACGATAATTTTTAATTTAGATATGTTCAAGAATTTAGATATGTTCAATATTTTCATCGTCTGTTATTTAATCGCATAAGATGTAATATATCACCTTTGCCTTTAATCCATGGTTAAATTTTATTCCTTATTTAAGAACTTTAAGAAATCTCTATCGATTTTTGATAAACAATAGGATTTAATTTAGGAATATGAATAACACGTCAAGAATCTTTTTTATAAATTTAACATCAATCAAAGATTTCATGCTTCAACAAAGTCTGTTTAAGCTTCATTCAAAATATAAATTCTTTTAAATATTTAATTTCAGAATTTCTTTTGTGTGTGTATTCTTTTATCATGACAAAATATCATTTTTATGAAACCACATAAGATTAATATCTCTTTTTTAATTTTTTTTCTCCTTTAAAATTTTAGAGAAGTACGAAAAGACTAATTTAAATAAAGCATTTATTCCAAAATCAAAAAATATGAATAAAAAGTTAGAATAAGTAACGATAATGTTTTAAAATTTGAAATGAACCAAGATTTAAAAGCCATAACATTCTTTTTTTTAATATTGTTTAACTATTTATGAATCTAGTTTTACAATGCCTAACTTTAAGAATTTAAGTATCCGCATATAAATTCTTCAAAATTTATTTTTAATCCTTTTCTAGAAAAGTTTCTTTTTAAACTGCCTAAGAATCGTAAATATCTTAAATAAATCCACGTGTTTAAAAATAAAAGCGAGCTTATAGCCTGAATCTACATTCTGAGATTTCAAATCGTGACTTTAGGAAAATTATTACTTAATATGTAAGAATGAGAGTAACAGGTTTTATTTGAAATTGTACTTTATGGCCACGTAGAAAGGAATTGTAACTAGCAATTACGGTTCCATTTTATACAAAATAACTCACGATTGGTGTAGATATAATATTTTAAACCCGATTAAATATTTATGAATACAATTCTTATGTTATTTCAGTGAATTTATTTTTTCGATAAAACATTTTAAATAATGATTCAGATTATTACAAAGTGAAAAAAAAGGGTGAGAACTTCAAGTCACGCAACAATAAGAAAAACGACCTTATATTTTATTCTATTATTTATAAGATTATCTAGAATTCTTTTAGATAGAGAAATTGTGTTTTCTTATTACCAATTTATCACGAATAATTAATTATAAAATTATATTTTCTGAATTTTGCATGTTTCCTTTAAGGAAAAATTCCTCACTATTCTATTGGGGATTAATAAAACAAAATTTAAGGATTAAAATCTCTAATCCTAAAAATTTAAGAACAAAAAATCATATTACTGTGTTAGCACCAGAATTTGTTACAGAAAAGATTAATACAATCACGAAAATATAAAAGTCTACGTATAACATCTATCAGAAAGAAAGAAAATCGATGACTAATTGGCACAATGTGAAATTAAACAGATCAAAGATGTATCAATCATCGTTCGGAAATCAGTACTATAAAATGATGAGTGTTATGCAATGTCTCTACAACCTTACTCATCATAACTTTGTATTCTGTAAGATAATGAAGGAGACGAATAATGAAGACTTCCTTGAAATAATCAAATAAGGATTATTTCAATGAACTTCCTCACCATTTGAAGAAGAATCATATAAAATATTAATTCAATTGAACCCAATCTATTGATTCCATAAACAAATATATATAGTCTTTAAAACTGCTGAGAATGAATAACAATTATAATTCTTTTGTTCTACCACAACATGCATTGTGCTTAAGATATAGCTCCATCAAACCACTTTATTTTGAAAAAAAAGTTTTAAAAAATTATGTTCTCATTGTTAAAACAAAGATTCAAATCGAATTGAAGATTTTTATGCGTTCGCAGGCTCAAAATGGTTCTAAAACGCCAATATCGATGGATTTTTGTTCAGTTTGGAGGAGGCAACTTTGATTTTTAGAATTTTTTGATAAAAAAAGATTTAATTCTAGAAATTTAAAGTATTTAATGCGTATATTTATTGATTCATTTTCACAAGGCTACAAAAATAACTTAAAATTGATTTCATACCTAATACAAGAAGAAAAGTCTAAAGTGCATTAATGATCATAAAATTCTCAACAGCATTTTTACAATATACTACTGATATTTACCGGCATTCAGGATGCCAAAAATACATATTATACAACATCTTATGTTAATATGGATTTAAGGAATAACTGAAACATAATTCTCTACCTGCTTTTACTTCTAGGATGAAAAAATTGGCTTTTCTTGCTCAAAAAAAATATCAGCAAAAACTAAGCTATTTGCTGATCATTGAAAACCAATTTGACATAATGAAACTTAAATTCGAAAACATAATTTAAAACAGAGAAAATAATTCTAAATAATTAAAGAGTTGTATATATTTTGATGCCGATGTACGCTTTAAAATGTATAAAAAAATTTATGCTATAAATAAGTTTTGCTTGAGATAAATTAATGGTGTGTCTGATATAATAATTAACAACAACTGAAGTTGTTGCAGTTACATGAAAGTCACGCAATTTAACTCATTTAATTACTAAGATTCAGTCGAGATGAATTCACTTTATCAGCATCTTAAGTTAGAAATATAAATTAGCACCCTAATTATATGCAAAACTCTACTGTTAAGATGAATAAATTCTCAAGAAAATGCTAAACAAGTTCATTTTCCATGGATAATGAAAATGTTAGCGTTACCATGATTAGTGGTTTACTCGTAGGTGGTTTCCATTTGTTTGAGGGAATTTATCAGTGGAGATCAGTGAAGCTTCAGTGATAAATTTAGCAAGTATAACTTTAAATATTAGTTTCCCTCAAAACAATGCGTTTATTTAAAGAATTAATAATATATAAGACATAAATCTAAGCAGACGAAATAACTTTAATGATAAACTAAATAAATAGAACGTGATCATTTCTAATCTTTTCACTTAACTTTATTTAAAAAAATAATTTTTTAAACCTTTTATTACTTAATTAGACAATATCTATGTAATAATAGTTATGAGTTCAAAACTAGGAATTTTATGAAAAATATATAAAAAAAGGATTAACCAAAATATTTTTTCAAATTAATTTCTTATTTGATGTATTCAAATTATTTGATTTTTCTCCCATAATTTTCAATGGATTTTTTCGGTTTAAAAATATTTCTTGATGATGGAAATACATTTAATACATTTATTTAAGCTGTTTAAACTTGAATAAGTTTCGTTATTTGTTTCATATAGAAAAATGTTCTTGAACATTCAAGACCCAAAATTATTGAACTGCAGGGGAGAAATTAAAAGTAATATAGAATTTTCAGACTTGAAATAATTTAAAAATAAATCTAAAATCCCTTAATATCTTGAAAAGCTTCGATACATTATGATAAAACTGAAGTACAGTTTGAACAAGAGTATTTTAAAATCGCTATGTGTTTTTTAGATTGGAAACCATTATCTTTAATAATTTACATATTTTAACTACATTAACATATTAAAAATTTAAAACGTATTTCGGTTTTTAATGAACACTCAGAAGTAATTTGAATATGATTTCATTTAGGAATCAAAGAGCCTTTGAATGTTTTTACACGTTTATTAAAATGCGAATCAAATTTTAAAAAAAATATGATACATTTAAAATCTATTGTTTTAGTTATTTTTTCCTTTGGTACATATTTAAAATGGCATGGCTACTTTAAAACGTTTTATAGTTTCCAAATTTTATGAATAGAGAGTTCAAATCATTCAAATATTTCCATTAATAATCCATTTCTTAAAATGAAGATCAATTTATTTAAGTTAATCGTTTTTTTAAACAATTTCGATTTTAATCTATTCAGAACGCTGCCCACTCTTTCACAAAGTATTCTAGAGAATATTCCTTAAATATTTATTATTCTTTCCTATCGACTTGTATTTACTAAATGAATAAAAATTAATTTAATATTTATCTTATGGGATGCAGGATTTCATTTCAGGAACTAGTAGCCTGGAAAAGTGTTCCATATATATATATATATATATATATATATATATTTATTATATCTGACAAGACAATTAATTATAAAGAAATTTGAAATCTTGTCCCACATCGTGATAGTTCTTCACATTGTATCTCTTTTGAAATGTTTACTGTTTTTTAACACGTGACTTGTAGTCTTGAACAATTTTACTTTCATAAATGGACGGTTATAAGTCTGAATTTCGTTGCCATCAACGTGTCTGAGTACTAAATTGATAGAATTGTATGCAGTTTTGCTATGGTTATGGCGTAGGGATTCGAGCTGGAGAGTGAAGATAATTTTAGGACCATAAGAAATTTCGTTGAATCTTTGATTTTCTTTCATTGTAGCATATTGCGTACAATAAAAAATTCATACAAATCAAACTTTTCTTATAAATTTAGAATTATAATTCTTTGACAAAAAAAATTAACATGATGACAATATGTTGAGGTGTAAATAATGTGTATTGAAATTATGGTTCTATTACTCGCGCATGGGCATAGAATTTCATACTGATTTAGAGCACAAGTGATAAAAAATAAAAATATTTATGTTAATTCGAATTTAACAATGTAATAATATATCTTTATAAACGAGTTTTCAGCTTTTATTAGAATCATATGATAAATTAATGTGCTGATTAGCATTTTCACTAATAAATCTCGTATAAAGAAAGTTAAGTTTAAACATGGATTTGAAATCTCAGAAAGCATCAATATATCAATTCAGAAGATACGATTGTCATTTTATATACAGGTTTTAAAACAAGAATCGAATTAAAATGTCCTTCTACTAATTCAAATGTCATACTACGAAGAAGATGATACGATCTGGAAGTCAAAGTATATCAAGTTAATTCGAGAGGAAATGAAACTTTTAATCTCTCGGTAAGCTTTGAAAAGGTGTGTTTTGCAATAAAAGATACTTTGGGACACGTTTCCTTATGGGAGGTGTCTGCTGTTCGAGTGTTTCCACTGTTTCAAATTTAAAATGGGCTAACCTTCATTCAAAGAGTTTTATAATCAGCATTTTAAATAATGATTTACACAAGATCTTTTACAATGAAATCTCTTTGCAAGTACTTTACGATTATATGAACCAAAACTTTGGACCCGTTCATCTTATAATTGAGCTTTTGATTGCATACATTTATGGACAAGTAAATTAAACTCGGGTTTAATCACATTTTATTAAAATATTTTCGCGATTTTTATAATTAAAATTTTTTTAAGTCTCTTCAAAAGTCTTTAACATAATCGATCTCATTGAATTATCAAAGCAACTGTATGAATATACTTTCTTTGCTTGAATGTAGCTTATCAGATTTACAAATTTATATAATTCTAAACTAGAATTGTTAAATCATTTTCGTTGAACAATAAAAAGTGTTCTCTATACAAATAGAAAAAATCGAAGTTTTGAGTAATGAAATATCTAGGAATCTATATATTTCATATCTAGAATTCAATAATTTAGTATTGGTCGTCATTTACAGCCAAAATGTTGGGAATTTATAACTATAAATTAGTCATAAAACTTCATATTCCTTTCCAGAATTGTTCCGCAATGGTGATTAATATGAGTAATCTCGGAGATCTTATAGAACAAAATTTTTTGTTGTAAATTAAGAAAATCTTTAACAGATTCTTTTCTTTTTTAAAAAGCTGGCGTATTTCTGAGTAACTGGATTATTTAAAGGATTTTTCATTCTTGTTTACAATTATTGGTAAATTTTGGATATATTTGCTAAATTTGACCTTTAATTTAGAATCAGACCGGAAATCAATTTCTTTCGTTTTCAAAGAATTATAGATTAATATTTTATCGATGAAAGCGAGAATAAATAAATTTAATTTAACTGAAATTTGTTTGCAAAAGATTTGAAATACGTGGGCATTGCAATTCCGAGAATTAAGCTTTATCTTCGAATATTCTTGTTGTTTTAAACATCGATTTTGACGCGATTGACGTAGAGAAAACTAAAATTATCAACTTTTGGAATTATAGGAGATTTCATTGGCTATCAAAGAAATAATAATATAATACGACATTCATAAGTAAATATTTCCTTAGATTAATGGAACCCAAATTCATGATCCGATTACGAAATTTTGGGATTTTCTGACCTTCATCGCAAAAATGTAAGACTCATTCTGCTAATATTCACGCCAGCTGCCATTAATCGCCTTATACTGTTGACAATCTCTTTGAATCTGATTTCACATTTGCGAAGATTTGTTATGAAATCTTTATTTGGTACGTCATGAGATAGGGAATTGTGCCAGTTATTATTTATATCTACTACTTATCAAAATATTGCAGAAATAGCATATCATATTTCAAAATTTAGTTTACTTCAATAATCTTGCATCTAAGTTCCGATTAATTATAAAATTTGAAGGCACAATATTTTGTATTATAGAACTTCTATTGAAAGCTATCATTTGAACAACCATCTTTATATGGACCTCTACTCTTCAAATTCTTAAGTATAAAACCGCTATTATAATTATTTTTATATTGTTATGCTGCATATATAAAAGAAACTTCTAGAAAAAAATTATTCATGCCAGATACCTATTACCAGATACCTTCCATTAATTCAGTTAATTTTACAAGAATTTTTAAAAGAATAATAAATGTTTTTTAATAACATTCGGAAATCTTGAAAGTATGTCTGAATTTCTATATTTTGTAATATTGATTTAAAAAACATCTTGCAATACAGATTAAAAAATATTATAAAATGTAATAAAACAGACGAAAATATTTCTTTAATGATGTATTTTAAATAAGAAATAAAAAAATGAAAATTTGATTAAATACGAATTATTAATACATTTTATATATTTTTAAAATAATAGTATTTCTAACTATCAATAAACCAATAAAGCAAGTAATTTTGGCTTTATTAATATTGCATTTATGCCTTTTCTTGTTAAAATTCTTCTTAATTTATGTGTCTGGTATATTGCTTAAAATAACATTAAGCTACATAAGTTTAATGATATTTTAAGGAAAATTGATTCAAATTTCAATTCACAAATATCTTGAACTTTTGGATATTTTCCTAAATATTCGAAGAAAAAAAATGAGATCAATTGAACAAAATTCAATATTGTTTTTCAAAAACACATTTTTATGATTTAAAATAATTTAGAAAATTTAATAAATGTTTCAAAAGTTAATGTGCAATTTATAACATACTTAATCTATTAATTTCCAAGCTCATAAAGCCTTTTCGTAATATTTAAATAAACATTGTGATATCTATTAATAAATTTAATTAATTATTTAAAGTAAGCATTCAGTAACATACAGTAATATTTTAATATGAGTAGCAATATTTTAATATGAATTCGTAAATGATCAAACGTAAAAAATATGTTTTACGACAATTATTGTTTTTTTATTGGAAGAATAATTTATATCAATTTATCATCGTCGTCATCTATTCACTTTATCTTTGAAATAAATTGCTTTCTTTATATCTATTACTGATTTGTGCTTTTAATTTGCTATTTATAAGTAGTATAATAGATTAAATGAATTTGAACGTTTTGAATATGACGTAATAGAGAAATCTAAGAAAACTTTTAGACGTTAACGTTTCGTTTATTAATGGAACGTAAGCATTTTTCAGCTGATTAATTAAAAAAGAAAATGTATTTTTGAAAAAATATGTTTAAAAAAACCCCTATCGATCTAAGAAAATTATGAAACGATTCAATAACCAGATGTTTTGAAAAACATATAGACTATCAGTAGTTTAGCATGTTAAAATTATATCTTTAATTAAAATTTAAGATTCTCTTTCGATCAATATCTCTAGAGGTGAATCTGCATTTTATATGGAAGTAATAAATTAAATTAAATTTTCCAAGCATGTACAGGTTCCTACTTATAATATCATTTTTAATAATTCATGTAAGGAAATAAAAGTTAACATAATTCTAAAATCTTGAAATATTTAAATTTTTGTTTAAATTCTATTGAAAAGAGCGAAAAAAAATGTTTCTCTTAGAACAGTTAGCAAGAAAAAGTGGCTATAACATTAAAACAATTTAAAATCGTTTAATCTTTTAATAAATACATATCTAATTGGTTAAACTTAAAATTAAATTTTTAAAGAAATTTCTAAACTAAAAAGTCTTGTTATTTTATTTGAAACATTATAGCTATTTTTCATGAACAAAATATGAAGAATTTGAGAAAAATTAATAAAAGAAATTTTTCAAAAAAATTGGTCATGAAAGAGCTATCATAAATTTGACACGTATATCTTTAAATAAAGGGTTAGAAACAATTTGAATTAGGTATGAGAATATATTAAGTTTAATCTAAAATAACTTTTTATATCTATTGAAATCTTTTTAAAAAATTAGCATAGAAATTCTATAAAATACCACAGCAAAATCGTTAAAATACTTAAACTTGTATATTGAAATAATAAATAAAATATGTTTAATTTTTTACTATCGTGAAAATAAATAATTTAACTATTTTCAAAATATTCTATTATATTGAATTTTAAAATGTAATATCAATTTAAGCATTTAAATGAAATTTAATTAAAAAAATTAATTACCCACCAAAAGCGAAGTTCTCTTTACTGCATAGGGCTGACAGCGGATGACGATAGCTTTCAACCGGAAGTACCTGTGTCGTAGATCCGAAACTATTTTAGAAAAGGTTTATAAAGTCTGCCGACGCCCCCTGTTCTCCAAGCAATCGACCAATCGGAAGCGAGTCCTAACCACCAATCACAAACTCTGCGCTAGCACCCACATTTTTGAAGAAAAATGGAACTGCGCCTACATTTCTTTCGCCAAGGGATTAGGGACGGTTTTGGTTTCATTTTTTGATTTCTTTTTATCAGGGAGCGAGTAAGGAGAATTATGGAAAAATATCTTTTCTTGGCGAGTTAATTCTGGAATATGAGATATCGTCATTGAGATGTCTTGAAATGTTATCCTTTTGGCTCAAGAAAGGCGCAAATTAAATTTAATTTCCCCTTCTATCTGAAAACTGGGAAACAGAGAAGTCATGTTCGATTTCAACATAGTAAAATTAGTTAAATTTATCTTTAATGGCGCTTTTAAATGTTACTATGTTGCTAACTAATTGATTATTAAGTAGGTATTGGTTGTATTTTATTGTGATTATCAGTAAGAAAAGAGAAAAATACAAAGATCCCCAAGTTTAAAACTACTACAATTTCTTTGGAAAAAAAATGTGATGCATTAATTGCATATATATAGGTCACCACATTTCGATTTTAGATATTTGCGAATGGTCTGGTGACCTGGTAATGAGGTCTCGACTTCGGAACAGGAAGAGTTCATGTTCAAATCCCGACTCCGCTGAAGAAATATCGTGTAAGCAGGTCTGATGCAAATTGAAATCCGTTGGTAACGAACGTCTTACCGTCGGTGTGATGTGGAAATTTTGAGAAGGGGGTGTCAGTTCAGGGGTCGTCCTTGTCACCTGATAGCAGTTCAAAATTGCAAGATCCGTCTTAAAGCAGTCCAAGTGTAGCTTTAAAACGGTGTGATGTGATGACTTACATATATATTGGTAACCACATTTCGATTTTAGATATTTGCGAAGGGTCTGATGACCTGGTAATGAGGTCTCGACTTCGGAACAGGAAGGGTTCAGGTTCAGGTTCAGGTTCAAGTCCCGTCTCCGCTAAAGAAATGTCGTGTAAGCAGGTCTGATGCAAATTGAAATCCGTTGGTAACGAACGTCTTACCGTCGGTGTGATGCGGAAATTTTGAGAGGGGTTGTCAGTCCAGGTATCGTCTTCGTCATCTGATAGTAGTTCAAAATTATAAGATCCGTCTTAAAACAGTCCAATTGAAGCTTTAAAATGGCTTGTTAATATAATCAAACAAAACTTGAATATTTGCGAAATATAATTTTGATTTTCCTTGTCATTCTGTGTTGGATAGAAGATCGATGAGTTGTAGAATACCGGCTTTATAAGTTGTAAATATTCTTCTCATTTCTGATTTCGTCAAAAACACAAATTCCTACAGCTATTTTCGCAGCACTTTTAATACAATTCATAAAAGAAATGTTGTAGTTTTCTAATGTGAAAAATTTAGAAAAAAGGATGACAGATCAGAAACTGTCCTTGTTATGATTTAACTTTATAATTATGAAATATTTTTAATAGCACTCTTTTAAATTCTTAAAAGTATATAAACGGTTTTAAATTGACAAAGTTTAAAGTAATCAGCCCTTTTTTAAAGTTTATGATTTATATATTTAAAAAAAATTAGTAATTGTATTATTTTTTATTTGATTAATTGTATGAAATTATTTATAATATTTCAGGTGAAGATATCCCCATGACAGTAATAAGTGGTTTCAGCAACATAATTTCCACTATGTAGAGATGAAGAGTTTTAAAGTTCTATCATACGTAGCTGAGTCCCAGTCGTACAGAGACTTCAATTGGTCCGATTGAATAAAGCATACATTTTCATTTCAAAGTTATAAACTTTATTGGATAATGGTAAGCAAGCATTTTATATTTGTAACATTGTTATATTTGATTTAATTTCTGACCTGTTTTAATTTATAGGTTAGCTGAATTTTAAATACATGGCGTACATTCTATTGTTCATAATTATTTAATTTCACCAAAAATTTGAGAAATGAATATTAGAAAGCGGATATTAGATCCGTCTAATACTGAGTAGCAATAAAATGTTAATTGTTCTTAATAAAATCATATTTCTTTATTAAGAATACAGAGACTTGAAAATAATGTCACAAAATAGAAATTACAGACATTTTAAATATTTAAAGAAAAAATTGTATTATGTATGCTTAAATATATTCGAGTTTACTTATTATCAATCAATAAATTAATCAATTCTAATACAAAAAATAAATTTTTAAAAAAAATAAAATTTCATCATTGATTCGATAATGTAGTTTATTTAAAATTGGCGTTTGTGTTCCATATTTTTATAATATTTGTTATTACATATTTAATAAACATAAAAAAATTATTCTAAACTTTTCCAATTAAAAATGCCATTTTTGTTTTTTATATAAATGGGCTAAAATTCTATCCCTCTTGTAGCACTAATTGTCTTTAAAATGGCATTCGCTAATTTGCTATATTATGACATGATATGAATTTTTGAAATTAATAAATTCCTACATTTTTTTAAAAAATTAGATGGCAAAGTAAAACTTTAATTATATTTATATTTTATTAATTTAACTTAACTTGAGAATCCCACGTTTATTTACTATAAATATATTCTAATCCCATTTAGCATAATTTATTATTAACTGCATGCAAGTAAAAATACATTAATGATCTGAGATTTGATAATCTAGTTAAAATGTTATTTCGAATTCGGCATTTATTTGTTTTAAAAAAATCCTAATATTTTCAAAGTCAAACAATATGACACACATTTATTTTGTAAAATGTTGATTCAATTTAATGATTGTAAAATCAAATTTCCTAAGACCCTTCCCATTTAAAAAAAAGAGAAAAAAAATGTGTTATTAATTTACACAAGAGATATCATCTTGCAAAACAATTCCTTAAGAGAACAATGCACCGTCCTAAGAAAAAAGCCAGCGCGACAGCGATTAAGATTCGTATTACTCATCCGGAATTTCTCAAGCGCTCAATCCGCTTCAAACCAGCAGGGACCAGTTTGTTTTTTTAGAATAAATTTCAGGCTGTCATAAGCTCAGTTCTCCTGAGGTGATTTTCCTTTTTCCTGATTATCGGCCAACGCGGGTCTTAACATTGCATTATGGATTAATCTGCAGCCAGAAAGCACACTGGATACACGAACGAACTTTTACCTCTGAAAATAGCTGATACTAGCTTAATCGATGTGATTGCCGAGAAACGGGACAGTTTTCGTCTCTTGAGGTAAGTTTTTAATAAAAATTTGACTTAATTTTACTTATTTAGAAAAAAAATTAATTCTTCTGCTCATTAATTTTGTGTCAGGTAATAGGAGGCGGAAAGAAATGTATTAGAATTATTTTAAAAAGTGTTTTTCAAAAATGGTTTTGAGTTTTGCTAAAATTGGGACAATCGAATTTAAAAGAAATCGACAAATACAAAAATCAGCTTTAGTTTTCCTAATTATGTGAATCTCTATACTTGTTTTTAATTTATTAAAAGTTTTTTTTTATGTTCTAATTATTCAGGGCGAAGAAATCTCTTCTGAAAAATTTTATTGGGAAGAATTAAAAGGGTTGTAAAATATTGCTAATATCAAACGAAATAATTCGAATTCAAAAATTCAACATGTATTTGTTAGAATTTACGTGTTATAGAGAGTTTGTGAATATTCTTCCATATACTGGGTAAAATATACAATGAATCAATGCGATTCACAGATGCATTCAGAGGCTTAGTAATCTCCCTCAGAATGGAAGGATTTTATAATATTATTTAATATTATAATTTTATAATTATTATTCCTTATATGTTTTAATATTTAAAAAATCACTTTAATCAAACTATTTCTTAGATATTATTTTTCTTCACTTTATAAATTTGATCCTATTTGCTAGCAAATAATAAAAGTAGAATTGTTTCCGTTCTTATTTTAGCCAATTTTTACTAAAATTTTCCTAGTTTACATCATTGCGGACATAAAAAAATAATAATACTAAATAGAAATTTGAAAATATCTTTAGAATGGATTAAGAAAAAAAAATCAAAATAAAATAATTTATTGTGTGTTGGTTTTTGCATCTTGTTATCCGGAGAGAATTTATTTGTTGTGATATATTACTATAGAACGAAAACTATCTGACTTTAACAGCTAAATATATTGCTTTCAAAAGCATATAATGTTTTGATTTATATTGCTTTCTAAATACAGACTAATTAATAATGTAAAAAACTACTGTCCTGAAATGAAATCAGAATTACTTTTAGTCTTTTTTACCATTTTATAAACTCAATTTTTGTGTGGAAGTTTCAAATAACATTATAAATAACAAGATATTTCTGATAACATTATAAATAACAAATATATATAAATATATAAATTCTCATAATTCATCTCAATCATCATCTATATTCATTAATGATATTTTTTTATCGTTTGATCGTATTAAACAGAAATGTACGGATAACTGGCATCCATCAATCAATTTCAGAAACAATAATCAAATTCACGAAAGATATTCATTTAGCTCTAGAAACTAATTTAATTAATTTATGACCTTTAGAAATTTTATTGGATAGGTATAAATCTGACATTTTGCATCGGTAGTTGAATCTCTGTACATGATAAAATTTAATGCTACTAGTATCAATAAAATTCTTCTTAGGCCCAGAAAAGATAATTAGAAAGTTATTGATAAATTTACAATAAAAAATTCTTCTAATAAGAAAAAACTGATAATTATTTTTAAAATTTAATCAAAATCGTTTATAGATAAATCATCGATAAAAAGTTACTCTTTTATTTAAGTATTAAGCTCTATTAACAGTCTTTTAATAATAAAATATGAAAAATAATTTGAAAGATCGACAATTTTACACTTTCAACTAATTGAAAGGATAGCATTTGATTTTTAAGGTAGAAGTTTTCTTTTCTGATTTCTTTATCTCTTATGCCCTTCTAAGAATTTTGAAGGTTAAGTTGATAATCCAATCTGAACTAATCAGAATGCAATATTACTTATTTACAATGCTAATCAAGCATAAATTTAAACTGATGATCATATCAAGATAATTTGATTGTTTATTTTTTAAACAGCATTTTCGTCGAAGTTCTGATAATATCAATTATATCAAAATTAAAGAAAAAATTTCATGAAAGGATAATAGCCTATAGAGATTTTCAAGATAGTAATAAGAGCACTAGACTGAAAAAGAGAAATTATACTAAAATTAACTTATAATTACATAATGTGATTTTCTTTTCATTTTAAAGAATTTAATGGAACGCTGAATTAAAAATAATTACCGGATAGCATTAAAAACAAGTAAGCCTTTGAAGTTGCATTATTTCAATGAAATGAGTTTTAAAAAATCTTTATTTTTGAACTATGGTATCAAACATCCAAAAAAATGGGAGTAATTCCAATTCAAAAAATATTAATGGATTATTTGTTATTCAATAAAATATTTTTTAAATGGAAAATCGTTTTTTTTTTCATAAAAGTTATTTCTAATTTAAAAAATCAACAACATCTAATGCTTAATTAATAAGAATTGGCTGTTAAAAAACAAACGAATAATTTTATAAGTAGCACTTAAAAATAGATGTCTAGAAATTATTTATTATTCTAGATTTACATTACAATTTATGATTTGTTCAAGTGCAAATGTGAGAGTAAAAGTCAGATTAAAAATATGAATGCGTGAGCTTTCCTTTTGAAAGCAGTCAGAAGGTAATCAAGATAACATTTAGGAAAGATGTGTTGACGGCATTTGTGATAAAGTTCCTTTTTTCATTTTTATGCTGTTATATAAACACAACTGAAATTTAAAGGAAAGTTGATTATATTTTCTATAATTAACAGGAATACCATAATAGGCATATTAAAAAAGAAATAAAGGAATTAATTCATGATTAAGGCGACTAGGGACCTTAAAAATGACTTTTTGCAATTTTCACCTTAGCAAGCTAAAGTTTTAAAGGCATTAAAAGTAACACTATAGGAGATGACAGACAAAATTTTAAACCATCATATTAATTTATTTATGAGTTAGGGGGTGTTAATATAATATAATATTAGTGATAAATAAAGTAATGGAAAATGTTCCAGGCACTCCAAATTTGTTCGAAAGCATCCCAATTTTTAGTATTACTAACTCTAACCCTTTTGAAAGTAAATTTGGGATAAATCTTGAAGTTTTAGTATGAATTATCAAAATTAACCAATATAATAACTCAAAACTACTGATTTTTTAAAAAAAGCTTAAGTAGTTTTAACATTTCGTACTCAAACTTCAAGATTATTCCCAACTTTTGTTTCAAAAGGGTTAGAGAAAGTAATAATAAAAATTGATGAGCTTCCGAACAAATTTGTAGCGCCTGGAACATTTTTCTTTAACGTAATTTATCGCTAATATTATATTATATTCACCCTCCTATCTTATAAATAAATTAATATGATGGTTTAAAATTTTGTGTGTCATCTCCTATATTGTTACTTTTAATGATTGTAAAATTTCAAATTGTTAAGAGGAAAATTGCAAAAAGTTATTTTAAATTTCCCTGGTAGCCTTAATACAAAATTCTTAAAATTAATCATCTACATTTCAAATGGAATGTCATAAGAATTATATGTTGCGGTTAAGAATATTGACCTGTAATCGTTATGCTTATTTTAATGTATTTTACATCTATATGTAAATAATATTGAAAAATATATATGTTATGTTTGCGAATTCTACGCTATGTTATTTGTAATAAAGAAATAAATACTTTTATATGAGTACGGAATTGGAATTCTGTGTTCTAAGATCAATCAAGTCTGTTTCGCTTAAACTTTCTTGGAAATTTCACCTAGAGTGCATTACATATTTACTTACACATCAAACAGTTACTTTTCGTTTTGATAGAAAAGAAAGATAATATTTGCTTTGTAAGATACTAGGGAACAGAATGTATATAGAGTTGAAAGGATCAGATTCCAATGTCACCTTCTAGACGTCAACCAAAGTTGAAGTGAAAAAAAAACTTAATCGATTTATTCCAGATTTTTGAAAGGGATCATTTTTAGTAACTATAAACTTATAAATATAGAAGAAAAAAAATATTTTTAGTTAGTTATTATCCTATTCACATGTAGTTTGATATTTCAGTAATACATTGATAAATTAGAAGAAAACGTCAAAGTTCTAAGAAATAAAGAAAACATATAATAAAATAATACTATCATAAAAATCTTATTACCTTGTTGAACTTGTCCTGCCATTCGATTATCGTGAGGCAGAACTTAACCTTTCTTGAGTTAAGTAGATCTTATCACGCAAAACGTCCGGTAAAAAATCATCTCAAACAGACGAACTGATCCTATTATTTGGCAAATTCTTTGATTAATGCTTTAAAAACTTGGCTGTTGTTTCATTCACCAAATTGCCTTAAAAAGTGTTCATAAATATTAAGAGTTATATATATGAAAACGGATAATTGATAGAGAAAAGACCGCTTTGCGTAATTGAATCGTTTATGTGAAAAATATTTTATATAATTGTAGAATGTTGCAAGTATGCATATGTAAGATAAAAAAAAATTAGCTTCACAAATATTAACCTTATTTAACAATTAGCTTAATTCTTATTAAGAAATAAAATTACTGTATTTATCGTTATGATTGCCATATAACTACATTATTCTATAAGTTTATAACAGCATTTGTAAGCATTAAAGGAAAACTTAATTTGGGAAACTTAGAGATACTTTTAGTTGTAAAAAAGTTAGAAGAAATAGAATTTGTTTTATTAATCAGATGCAAGCCGTTAATTTAATATTCTTATAGAGGATTCACCAAAATTTTGCATTAAATAGTTTATTTAAAGTTGAATAATTTAAGTATATATTCAATAGCTTTAAATTATTTGATAAATTAAATCATATTTACCTATTTGATAATCATTTATATTCCAATGGTTCTTATAATATTTCAAAAGTAGAGAGGCTACTAAATTCAATAAATTTTCTTCCTCAATTTTTTTTAAATTTGTCATTGCTTTTATTGTAAATAGAGAAAGACCTAAGATTTTATCCATTTATCAAAATATTTTGTGTTTGCATAAAATTTATTTTTGCTTATAAAGCATTTAAAAAAATTACATTAATTCCTGTTGATCACTGTATTTTGTTTTAAAATTTATATAAGAACAGAGATGATTTAGTAGTTTATTTTAGTTTTTTTAAAAATCAAAACCCATAAATTGAGATAAAAATTAAAATTACCAAATAGATTAATAATAAGAAGTGACATATGTAAATGTATGCGTGGTAATATTAATTATTTTTGAGATATCTATGCATCATAGAGAGACACCTTTTTAAATGTTAATGTTTAAAATTGATATCATGAATTTTTTTTTAATTTCAACTATCTGTGTGCGTAATGGGGGAGTGTGTTGTTCGGATGATAAAAAAAGTTTTGAACAATTGAATGATCTTTTATACAATGTAACCAAGAATATATTGTCTTTTATATGTTATTTTATAGTAGCTTTAACTTGGATAATAATAAGAATTTTAAAATATATATAGTTTGCCGTACTTCACAACAAATGCATTCATTACTGCGAGCTGTGAATTTCTTCCGTGAAATTCTAAATGTAAAGTTCCTTACAATGAAAATATTTCATAAAGTATTAAAGAGAAATATTTTTCTCGCTGCTTTTATACATTTTAGAAATGAATACTAAACTTGAGCTTGCAGCTTATCGTTCTTCAGCTCATATCAGAAGAAGTTCTAAAAATATGCTCGTTCTAAACAAAGATATTTCTTTTCGCACAAACGAATTTGAAGAACAATGGGAAGAGGTGACGAGGAACAATATATATTCGATACAACCTTTTCTGTTGTGCAAAATTGGAAATTGTTTCTGCTTTCTCAGAAACGTCTGTTTTGAATTATCTCTCACACTATTTTGTTGTAGTTGATAACAGTTGCGAAAGGAATTGCATTGAAAGGAAATGTGGATATCCTTTTTAAAATTAATATTTCTTCAATATCATTCGTTTGTAAACAAGATGATTGCACCACCAAATTTTAATAGCTGTCACAACTGATCATTCGATACACTAAAGAACTGTAATATTTGCACTTCAGTCATTTTAAAGACCAATAACTTATACAAGAGAAATTAAAATATCTGTTATGGATTTGAAATATATAGAATTGAAAGAGCTGTCATGTTTCTTTAGCACTAGTGCTTTTACTTGAGTTAAACAGTATTATTTTTAGATCTTCGCCAATTATGTTCTCTAGGAGCCAAAACCACCTTTTGTTCAAAAGTTTATAATATGCACATAACACTTTCTCCTTATTGTCATATGAACAAGATAATTGCAGTAATTTCATTTTGATTTTAACCTACTTGAAATATGTTCTTAGAAATGTAGAAATTTCGGATGAGTTCGTAAATGGAAAGGAATCAAAGAAAGTGGAAATGGAGGGTGGGTTGAATTTTTTATTTCATAATAACTTCTTTAATATTAAAGACAAAAAAAAATTCAATTAGCCAAATTAGCTCCTTATTAAGGTAAACTACTTTTGTATTTAATGTTTTTCGATAATTGAAATATCTTAGAAGTTAGAGGCTAAAAATAGATTTTCAAGCTCTAACTTTTCCTCAAATTAAATTCATGTAATATTAACTTAGATGAAAAGGAATCTACGTCTACCTTCCACAGTTTACCGATATATATATATATATATATATATATATATATATATATATATATATATATATAATATTCTTAATTTGAAACTGAAGAATGCCCGTGAGTGCGGGCAATGTTCTATATCTATCATAATAGTGTTTTTGTCTCAAATATAACAAATTATGTTTTAGATATATATTCGTAAACATTATTTCATTTTCGTTGTTTTATTTATATGAGTGATGTATCCTCTTGGGATTGTAATTCAGAATGAGATGCTTCTGGCATAGTAGATCTTGCCAGTTTGGAGGGCACACTAGTAGGTGAGAGGAGGTTCCTCCATCGATGATGGAGCGTACTTCTTACTGGTAGGGGTGTACCGTGACCAGTTATAGCCATTAAGACTCAACCACAGTTCCCGCCAGTGTTGCTGTTATGGTGGTCTGGTTATTCAGCCTCATTGTTTAAATCCTTGTGCCATCTTGGCAGATCGGAGAGTCTGGTATTATTTATATGAATGATACTTAAAAATCCTCACCTTTAATAAACAATTGAATTTATTTGCGCTCACAATAACTATTAAATTTTCAAAGAACTTAAATTTTGATTTATTATTGTAGAATCTAAAGATGATTGAATATTAAGCGATATCTTATTATTCCGTTTGCACAGTTATTATGTATTCATACTTCATTTTAAAGTTAATTTTCCATCTTATATCTCTTTTGTCTCATCTGATGATTATTAATTATTTAGAATTATTCTCCTCATGCTCATAATGAATAGCAAAAAGCAATTAGATTCCACATTGTTTGAAAACTTTAGGCGATTCAATATAATTCACATGGGGTTTGTTTAAAATTCCAACTTGTGTCATTTGGGGTAAATAAAATGTAAATTTAACTGATTTTTACTATACTCGTAACAGAAAATCATTGAAATTAGCTCTCTTCTGTATAAAAATAAAATTTTAAAATTTCAAATATATTCCCTACAGGAATACGACTTCGAAATGCTGATAAGAATTGAAATAAAAGAAGTTTCGAGTACAAAAAATCGAATAAAAAGTATTATTGATAATATAACTTATTCACCATTTTGAAAAATTAATTATAAAAGCACTTATTTATGAAAATAATATAAACGTATAAATTATAAAATAAGAAAATGACCATTTAAAGTGAAGAACGTCTACGAGTCTGGAAAAGAAAAACTTAATAGGTGTGAAAAAAAAGGGATAACCTGAAAATTCTAAAAATATAAAATTTTAAATATAAAAATTTAATCTTGAATCATTGATACCTAAAAATTAACTAAAATATATCAACGAGGAGTATTTCAGTACTAAATGTTCTACACTTTATTATGAAGATATACGATGAAGTTTCATAATTACAAAGTAAATCTTCTTGACATTTCTGTTAACTGAAATATTCTACAGAGTTCTAATTGTTTCAATTATTTACAGCGTTTTACGAATTGAAGCACTAAAAATAATAAATTGAACTATTTGTAAATTTCTTAGATGATTATAATAAGAAAAGAATCTTTGAAAACATCATTGAAAAAAGGCAGTCAAATTATGAGATTGAATTCATTCAAAACCTGTTTTTTCGTTTTTGTAACGACATTCAAAACAGTTTAAGAATTCATTATAAAGAGATCCGCAATGTTCAAACATATTTCGAGATTCTGTGAAAATATCTTCTAGAAATAACTCTTGTGGATTATTTATAGAAGATTATTAAAATAAAGCATAAACCAAATAAAAAAATATTGTTTTTAAATTTAAATCAATGCGAAAACTTCGCTTTTGAGGGGACAGAAATTCTAAACAAGTAGCGATTATATTTCATTCAGAAATAGGGTTCAAATTAACAAAAAAAGCGAAAGATTCGAAACATATTGATAATGAGATCAGAATAAAGTTTTTAGTCGAATATTTGATAGTATTTTTCGCTCATTTGAAAGATGTATCGAATTTTATAGCTTTTCATTTTTGTAGCATAATGACGGGTTCTATTTGAGTTATTAAATCAAAAATACAAAAGTTTGAATTTATCATTTTACTCTTATTGTACATTGCTGACTTCACACGAAAAAAAGAATCTTTTGTTTAGTTCTTTACTTTAAATAGAAAAATAAATTCGTTTTGAAGCAATTACTGCACATTCAAATAGGATTTTAAATTCCTTTCATTTATTTAAATAATTTTATTGAAATTCTCGCCAACAGAGAAAGAATTTTTCTTAATTAAACTCGATTTCGAAATGAGCAAAAGGAATAAATGTTTCTTTTAATCTGTTTTAAGAAAGGAAATTGAAGAATGAATTTATACATGAATAAGAAACTCTAAAAATTGTAAAATACTTTTTAAATGTTCGTTTAGAACCATATATTTGAAGGGTTTATATGTCCTGGAATGATCTGAAATTAATATAATTTTTCATATAATGAAATTTTCAAAAGAATCAAATGTTGGTTCATTATTTTATTCATTAAAATAACGTTTTTTTTAAAAAAATGAGAAATGGAGATAATTTTAAGCTTTAATTTAAGTAGTTTTACTTTAAATGATAATTGTATTTTTAATGATTGTTTATTCCATCAAATATTGTTTATTTTTAATATTCTTCGGTTATTTTTAATAGAATTATTGTGAGATAAATGCATAGTACAATATAACGCCAGAAATAAAAATTAACGAAGCGAAATAGCATTAAAAAGGTTTTGTGCAATAGATAACATTTGGAATATTTGCTTTTTCCGGTTATTTCAAGAAAGACACTTTTATGGAAATAAAGCGAGATTTTCAGAAAGAAATAATTTTTTTTCATAAGATCAGCCTTAATTATTCCATTTCTTCTGATTTAAGCAATTCTATTTTAATATCATTTTTTCATGTTTGTGAATATGAAAGGAGTAAATAGAATTTTCATCCATTTCCTAAGGTTTGTGAATTATAGGAATTTTTCACTTTATATATTCTCGTCCAAAATATGCCTCACTTCTTTTTTAAAGATTAAATTATCAATAAATTGGTGAATTAAATTAATTTTTTCTTCTAGTACAATCTGTTAGTGAATTTAAAAAGAAGAATACTGAAGATTGGAAAATGATTTCTGGATTCATAATACATGGAATAATAGATTCGAAAATAAAATTTAAGGTTAGTAATAAGAAAATAATGAAAAAAGGAAGAAATTTACTTTTTTTCAAAAAGAATTCTTCCACATAAGTTGTTTTCATTAAATTTATTGTATTTTGAAACTGAAGAATATTTTGAGGTTGAAGTACAAGAATTCTAGCGGGCTGAAAATTAAATACTGTTCTCAGGATATACAAATCTTCAAATGAAAAAAATATTTATGTATGTTATTTTTATTCTTAATAACCTATAAGAACAATACTAAATGATATAATAACAAATAATATATATTCTGAATAAATATTAAAACATATTTAATGAGGATGTAATGGAATATATCAAATATTTGCCTCCGAAAATGCAGATCATTTAATAACCTTCGGTTTGACTTGCATTTCGCACCTTAATTTGCTCCCCCTTCGTATATTTAATTACTTTTATCTATTTTGATATTCTTTCTGTTATAAAGAAGTAATTTTTAATCAATATTTCATAATTTCATAAATTTTGTAATTCATGTAAGAAAAAAATATTTTGGCATTTTTCGAAACTTTTTTTACACATATGTGAATTAAATTTTTATGCTATTCAAAATTTCCATCGTGTAATGACCTGGACAAAAACAAAATTCACGATTGAAAGGTAGAAAATAGTTAATGGGAAAAATATTAGTGAATTATAAACTTCTAAGTTGTTTAAAAAATTAATTTTATCTCAATTCATTATTTTATTAACATTGGTGAGATTATCAAAAACGAGACTATTAAGAAATTCAAAGAACGACTATACCCTTTTAAGAGAATAGAAATCTTTAAAGGTTAGTTGGAAAATATATTTTTTATAGCCTGATTCGTCATATAAAATCAAGTAGATTTATTTAAAAAAATTCTTGCACTACAAATAAGTTTTTATATTGCATTATTTTTTCTTTTCACTAAGTCTAGTGATAATATTTACTAAGACAATATTCAATAAAAATTTCATGTGATTAAAATTGTTTTCAAATCCTCTTATTTGTGATAATTGTGCTTATATGAAATAAAACTTATTTCAATTTTATTGAAGTATAATATGGCATTCATTCGTATATATTATAATGGTTGTTGCACGGCTGAGTTTTTCATTGATTATTTCTTTAATTATTTTCAATTTTTCAGTATTTATTTTGAAATTGAAAAAAATCATATTATTCTATAATATCTAATAATCAATTTAAAGCCTGTTTCTCATTTAAAATAGTTTCTTAAAGTACCAAATTTACTATTTTTCATGCGCTATTTTCTATTTCAAATATAATATTCTGAATGAAATTGCATAACTTTTAATTAAATATTTTAATATAAAAAATTGATTATTGATTGATACATCGACACCATTTGTAATATATTTTGAATAAAGTTTGCAAGAAAATTTCCTTTGAATATAAGCAAGTAATGTTACAGATTTAGGAAGTCATTATATGGATATTAAATATCCCTTTGGCGAGAGTCATAATATTCTCTTCATTAGTCTCAAGTCCATTAACTAGATTAACAGATATGTTAGACTGCTTTATTTACCGCTTCCCATAAAAAGTAGTATTATCTAAAGAAAGCAATAGAGGCCTCAAATTCCAAGTAGCATGCGAACGTCGCTTTAAGACAAAAGGGTAAGGCGCCATTATAATATAAAAAAGCATAAAAAATGCAGAAATGACCCCATCGTCAAATTAATCAAATAGGTTTTATGGGATTATTTTCTTAATATACAGTTAAATATAGTCCAAATGGCTCTAATTATATTTTTCCTTTTTCTTATAACAAGTTCATTAAAAAGAGAAAGCAGGAATTTTTTTAATGAGCATTGATTTTTAATTCAATGTATACGTTGAATTCTAAATGCAATGCCATTAAAAAGAAAGTGAAAATAATTTATCAATTTTTATGATATTTTTTATTTATTGATTAAAATATGAATTTTTCTTGCTTTGGTTCTTATTCTCTTTATTTTTCATTACATATTTATAGAAAAATGAAATTAATATTTCGAAGCTATATTACAATTTATGTATTACATTATTTTTTTGCTCATTTCTTGTATTTCCTGCTACAGCGAGAAATCAAATGCCTTATTTTGGCGCTTTTTAGTATATCGAAGTTTTTAATACTCAGAATTTGAATAACTGTTAATTTAGTTAAATTTTTATCGTTTATTCATTTGATTCCCTTCTTTTAATAATGTGTTATATATATATATATATATATATATATATATATATATATATATAGTCCCTCCCTTATTCCAGTTCTCAGTAGCACATATATATTGGACAATATTGTATTATATTAAACCATATATTAAAATAATGTTGAAAATTGGATAATATAATGATGTCCAATATTGTGTGTTATGACTTTATTTCTTTTAAATAGCAATATATCAAAATAGGTGTTCATGAATTTAAACATACTGTAAATTTTGAAGAATAATGTCCTCTTAAGTTTCCCGATTTTTAAACATATTTAGTATGTTTGATTCTCAACTCTGTGCATAAAATGTGAGAAACAAGTGAACATTTTTGTTATCGTTTTCCTTTAGCCACTTTGCTTCAAAATATATAATTTTGGAATCAATGTCTTACACAAAAATTCTTTTATACATCTTGTCTTTCTATAGTATTTTACTCACGTATATATAAAACGATACACAAACTCAAGACAAACCGTCACACGAAATTTAACGTACCTTTAATATATTGCCATTGTGGCCGGGTCCGAAAAATAACCGAGTTTGTTCTTATTTTAAAATGTCATCTCTGTATCAGAAAAGATCACATAAATCTATGTCTCATGAATACAATATATAAAGTTGATATATTTTGACAAGCACCATTTTTTATATGGCGTTTTAAAGGAATGTATTAACTTACTTTTTCTTTATAATTTTTAATACTGTATCATACTTAAATAATTCACAATTTTTATAATATTATACTATATTCCATTTATTTAATTCATTGATTTGTACAAATATCGAAAAAACTAGAAATTGAATCACTGAATCATTAAACATAGAATATTATATGTAGTATCAGGAATAGAAACTTGATTTGATAAAAATTATAATTTGGATCTGAACGCACCATACCAAAATTGATCTATCAATGTCGTCGTGTGAGTATTTTGAGCAACTGTTTTAATAAACGTATAGCTTTAAAATGAATCTTTTGTGCTCAAAAGAGTAAAAAATCACGAGAGTCATCAAAATCTTAAGGTAGAATTTTAATAATCTTAGGCGGAATAATAATAATAATAAGGCAGAATTCAATAACATAATATAACTTGTTTAAAATTATATGATTAACCGTTATGTATATTTCTAATAGAAACATACAATTATATTCAAAAAAGGAATAGTAAAAAACTATTATAAATACGCATATTAATTGATGGAAAATTGACTCTAATTTGTTTTTTAGGTATTTTTATTAGTTTAATTAGCTTAATATTATTCCACACAGAAATTTTTAGTTCGATTTTATTATCAAGTCCTATACAAAACAATTGAAAATAGGACACATAAGTAAACTTAATTTTAATATTTGTGCAAGAGCTAATTTCCCTTCGTGTACAAAAAATAAAAATTTTAAATGTAAGTTCAATCATTACAAATTATTAGTATTTAACTAACAACAGTGAAAGTTAAATATATAAAGCATTTTTACAGATAACTCTCATGTTTCTGGAAAAGGTATTCAAATTATTTTAAATATGGGAAGATTGCTTTATATATCTTCTCTTTCTATGTTACTAATTCCATATAAAATGATGAAAACGTTGAATATGCATTATATTTAAACTTTACAATTTGCATATGCTTTTTGAGATTCCATTTAGATATTAAATGGTGAAACTAAATCACTGATGCGTTGAGTTGTAGTAATGCTAGGAATTCCTTCTATCAGGTAGAATTTGATTTATGACTATATTAATATTAATTGATCGAGTTTACCATTTTAAGTGCAACCAAATTTCTAAACATGCTTTTGCCATCATTGATTACGGTTGCCAGTTAATTCGGACTGAGAAACGGCTCGTTAAAAGTTGCTCGTTTGCATGATTGGTATTTCGGTTTTAACGGACGATTTGGCAATTTTGAAATTACGTTTCTTGCACCGGATATGGTTTGAAATCATGACGATGAACATGTGTTCTATTTGAGAGAGTTGGAAGGCCATAACGCGTTTAAAATAACTGTGGTGAATCGGAATATCCAATTATCCTAATTAATTTTATTGTTTAAATCAATTACTTAATTAACACTTAAAATTATATGATTAATCTTTATGTATATTTCTGATAGAAACGTACAATTATATTTTTTTGAAAGGACTAGTAAAAGAAAATATTGTAAATATGCACATTAATTGATGGAAAATTGACTTTTATTCGTTTTTAGGGTTTCTTTATTAGTTTGATTAGCTTAATATAATTCAAAAGAGAAATTTTTAGTTCAATTTTATTATCAAGTTCTATTACAAAACAATGTAAAATAGGACATATAAGTATATTTAATTTTAATGTTTGAGCAGGAGCTAAATTAGAAACTACTTTTACTGTTCAATCATATATTTATCTCCTATAACTGGCAATATTTTGTAATAAATTTGATAAAAATAAATTGATTTAAAACTCTCTAGCACTAAAAATAATCAATTAGGAAGATTAAAGAAGAAATAAATAATTCAAAATCGAAAAAAAAAAATACTTTTGGCACATTGACAAAAATGTTTTACTTGTATTAATTATTTTCCGAAGTAGTCTGCTTTAGTAAACAATACAATTGTAGAGATGAAATCAAGCTTACAGAAATAAAAAAAATAATCATCAATATTGCAGCAAAATTAGATTTTCGAACATAATATATGATATATGAGCTTTAATGAAGCGTGTTTTCTAATGGTTTGTTTATTTCATATTTTCTTCTATTAAAGTAAATAAGTGTAAACGGAATTTATAAATTAATTTTTCGGCAATAATTTTTCCAGTGTTGCTATCATAATTTTTTCTGACTCATGAGAATAATGATAGATTTTTATGCCGCAGAGAAGAGTTATAGTAGTAATCCATTATCTCTATTAAGTTAAAAGCAGTAGCAGCCAAAACTTGCTTTGACCAAGGAAACGAAAGTTGGTTCTCAAATCCTAAATCAACTACAAATAAAATTCCTTAATTCTATTCTTACAGTGAATTAAAAGAATGTCGAATAAATAAATACTTTTATATTAGTATTAATCTGAAAATAATTCTGATAGTAATAATTTACGCACACCTTTATTTTCCAAAAATTAAATTAATGATAGGAGACATGGATATTAACTATTAGAAATATTTTCTGATAATTTTTATTAAAGTACATTGATTAATTATTGATAATAAAGAAGCAAGCATTATATAGAAGGTAAGCCAAAATTTACTGACTTTACTATAACGTGAAATATATATTATATATAAATTTTACATCTTTTATTTATCTCAGTCGTCTAAAAATTTTCCAACATATGTTGAAGCAAGAATCTTCTTAAAATTAATTATTCTTTCGGTAGACATAAGTAAAAGATAATAAACAGCAAAGAATTCAATAAAATCTTAACTCTAAAACTGTTTTGTAGAAAATGGAAGCAATAAAAATTACGAGATTTTGTATACATGACTAGTTATTCAATTTCAATTCTGCCTACTCAATGTTAAACGGAATTTTACCTTCATTTTGAAAACTATTCGAATTGGTTTAAAAGTTGAAACTTTATTCTTTTGTAGCTCGAAATAACTTTCTTTAATGATTTGACTAACCTCTTTGGGAAAAGTTAAATTTCATGACTTTTGTCACTTCAACTTTGTTAGCAATTTTTTTTCGTTTGAACCATGGTGTCAAATTATAGCAAGACAAGAGTTTAAAATTTCCCTCATATTTTTCTTGTTATTTTCTCATTTGCGGATAAAAAATGCTCTTTTTACTTCCTTCTGGTTTACTATTGCTTTTGTAAATTCGTCTAAACTGAATTTTTTTAAAAAGAATAAAAGAGGGTACTAAAAAAATCAACTGGTTTTACATCAAAATGGAGGCAGAATGTGCTGAAAATATAGACTGATTTCTGAATTCATGGTGAAATCAGATTCATTTTATTCTAAGAATAGAAAATTTAAATAACAAAAAAATGATATATTCATTTTTAAATGAATAAATTTATTTTAAAGATTCAGTGGATTTTCATTAAACTTCTAAAAAGTGAGTAAGATTTTAAAGAAAAAGCAATTGTTATTTTGCAAATCATTAATATATTTTGAATTTTTAATGTCTAAAAGCAATTTTTATTTCCGATGTATTTAAATAAATTTCTTAGAAACATTTTTAATCATAAAGTTTTTCTTTTATGCCGAATATCTAGTAAATGAAGAATAAATATTTCTTTTTTCTATTTTATGATTTCATAAAAAGAATAGATGAATTAGTTTAAATTTGATAACATACCGAACTTTTCTGTGAGATTTGGTATCTTATTTCTAATATATACGTTCTGATAAAATTGCCTACCATTACTGTACTTTTAGTTAATTGTTGTTTATTCAAATATCGATAAGAAATGTTCATAATTTTGTGCTTAAATATTCACCCCGGAAATCTGACGTTTTCTAGCATTTATTTAAGCTTTCTTTGAGTATGGGTGACCTGGAAATCAAATTTCGATTTTAGTATTAGAGGGATTTTGGTTGGAGACTCGATACAATCGAAGAATCACCGTGAATTCTGCTGTTTCCAAAAAAAATCCTTCATAAAGTCCTTTTAATAATTTGGCGTGGAAGATTGAAGAAAGTTCATAAGAATTGCACAACCCATTCCAAAATGCTCTTAAGGTTGCTGTGGTGTGATAGTAAGGTCTTGGTTCTGGAACTAAAGAGTATCAAGCTCGAGACCCGATCTTATCGAAGAACCAGAAATTGAATTTTACCTGTTACTAATTGTTTCAAACTTTTTATCCATGAAATAATATTATTGATGGGGAATCTCCTATAAACAGTATATATTAAACATATTTCAGTAAAAAAATTTTTATATATATATATATATATATATATATATATATATATATATATATATAAAACCAACGACAGAAGTATATAATTTTAAAGTATGACAGCTTATAATTTATCATACTCGAAGATATAATACGGTCAGGGTTGCTTGGTGATAAGGTCTCGGTTTTGGATTCGGAGTGCTAATGAAACTAAACTCACTTCCACCAAAATGCCATCGTATAGGGGGATCTGATTCGTCAGAATCACCCCCCCCCCCGCACCTGGTGCGGGGCGGAAGTTTGGAGAGGTGGAGTGCCAACCCAGGTATTATCTGGCCACGGTTGAAATTTATGAGGTTCGTCCCAAAACAGTCCTAGTCTTGCTTTAAAATGGGACGCTAATATAACTGAACTGAACCATTGTTTTGCTTTAAATTTGGTGCTCCAAACAGCAAATTCCATCCCGAAATAACCTTAGTGTTGCTTTGAAACAACTTGTTGATATAGAAACAACTTGTTTTAGTCTCAAACTGCCTCTGTGCGGGGTTTAGTTTTCAATAACAATAATTTTTTTTAATAATAACTTGAAAACGTTAGTTTACATTGTCAATGTAACAGAAGGAATTTCATTTTAAATTTTGAATGAAACGTACATGAAACTATTTTGAATATCATTAATTCACCCCTATTTTAACGAATATTTTGTCTTTTATTATTGTCATGGATGGTTGGCAGCGCAACTAAGCCTCATATCTTACAATATTAAATGAGCAGTTCTAAATTGCTGAGAAATACCCAGGGCAGAAACGGCTCATTTATGCAAAATGCAGAGAAATACTTTTTTTTTTGAGAAAAACTATTGTTACCAATTTATTTAATGCTTGACATAACAATGATCATTTTTGAAATTTCAGTCTTAAGAGAAAAAGCAATATTATGCCATTTCGCGCAAATGTACAGCAAAATTCTTAAAGCATTATATTGTTAAAGCATATCAAGAAGCTCAAGCATATCTATTTTTGCTTTATAGATGCAGAGTAATAAATTATATTTATTAATTCATTTACATGTTTGTTTATTCTGAATCGTAAATCATTGCTACTGCAAAGATAGCACCTGCTGCTTATCGGGGAAAAGAAATGCTTAAAGTTATCTTTTAAAATATTTTGGCAGCAGATAAAGACCATTTTGTGAACATAAACTTTGATTATAATTTAAAAAATTAAAATTAATAACAAATAAAAATTTGGGAAATTTTTTGATTGAAATTTTTATGTACTCTTTAAAAATTATTTGAAATATGTTATAAAATTATGAGAAATATGAGATAAAAAATAAATATATTTATTTTAAGTTGATATTTAAGTAAGCATGAATTAAAAACAAATATTACGCAATAATTCTTTTAAAAAATATCTTCATAGTTTGAAAGGCGAAAAATATATTATTATTTTGTGCCTAAATTTATTTCATTAAAGAATTATATATATATACTAGCCGCCTTTGGCGACCAATCGGTTCGCCAGTTTTAATGCTCGCTAAAATTTTCTTATAATATTTTACATAGCTGTGTCTCATAACAGGTTTTTCACCAAAATATATTTTAACCAAACAAATTTTGATAATCAAATAATTCATTTATAGTAATATTTAGTATAATTTTCTTCAGATGTTCTGTTCATTGTACTACTCATGTTTCTCTTTCCATCCGAGCAATAATTGTCCCGAAATCGATATTTTACTTAAATAGTGGAGGAAAAGGTCTAAAATGCTACGTTTTTATAGAATAATGAGATTCAAATTTTCATAAATATAAACACACAAAACAAATAAAGACAACTGATTTTCAAGAGATGCAAAAGTTTAAAAACAGCTTGGAAAATGGAGCGCACAAAGGAGATAATGGTGACACACACACACACCCTTCTTTTTTTTCTATCCTTTTTTTCTTCACTACTTTTCTTTTTACAAACCTTTTTTTCGCTTTGTTATTTTTTCTTCCCTGCCCAGACTTTATTTTGAGCAGGCATAGATTAAATATCCATACAGACTAATAATAAAAGCAACTATTTTCTTACTTTTTTAAACATCCCGTTATCTATGAATGAAAACCAACTGACTTCGCGCATTTCTTTCTAAACAAATCATAATTTATTACTTCCTGATATCTTACTCGGTTGGTGTGGGGGAAGGAAATGAAGATTTTTGGTGGGAAAGTAAGAAAAGTGTCGTTTTAATTATTTTCCACGCAGTTTTTTAATTTTTTCTCTCCATAAGAACCAGCCTCGTGTCTTAACGAAAATATTAAAATAAAAATTAAAGGAATCGGTCGAGCTCTAGTTCTGCGCATAGCAACACATTTCGAGTTACATTTATATATATATATATATATATAATATATATATGTTGATAAAAATAAATGAAAGTTTTACAAATAAATATTTTATGGGTAAGGAATTTTACCGACAAAATTTCAAATCTAATAAACTACAAATGACTAAAAATAAATAATGCTACTTTATGATTCACTAAAAATAAAGCAATAACAGATTTTTAAAAAAATATAAAAGTTCTATTTTCAAGACTTCAAATGGCTTAATTAAAATTGATAAATTATTCTCAAATTATTTATCACATTTTGTTTTGCATAAATTCCTTTTATTGAATAACATTGCATCACTTATTATTGTCAAAAAATGTGATAATCCCTAAAAGAGATATTTTAATATACTGCATTAGATGTTTTATATATCTCAAATCAGGTTGAAGACTTGTTCCTTATTTCTTTCCTTTAACCTTCAAAGTCGCTGTAAGCTATATTTTGAGGTAATTAAAAGAATTTAGGCAGGGTTGTTCCTGCCCTTAATTGCTTTGAAGTTGTTGACGACAATTCAATTGTTCCGCAACTCAAACAAAAAAGGATACCTGCTGTTAACATATGCCTTTGAGGCACCGTTTTCGGATTCGAGTGTCGCCCGCAATGGGCAACTTGAGAAATGATGAAAATTGAATTAGTCTTTATAATAAGATTAAAGGTTTGCCCCAGGCAGGCAGGCAAGGGAATGAGTTGTGTTGACTCCCATAAAATTGTTGCTTTCAATTCGTTATGTTTCTGTTAAAATCGTGCCCGTATTAGAAAGATTATTTTTAACTTTCTGCCCAAGTTTCACTGAACATAGTTATGAAATTCTAAATTAATCAATGATCAGTAATTCACTTGTGATCAATCTTAACAAATGAATATTTAGTATTAAAATGATTATTAAATATTTTAAGCAATAATGGGGAATATATAATTATAAATAAATTGCAAAAGGCACATTGTATTACAATTATTCAAAATCATTTTGATATTTATAAAAACGTACTATTAGAATTATTATGAATTTCTAAAAAAATTAGAATTATTAGTTATGACATTCTGAAAAAATTAGAATTATTAAAAGTTATAAAATTCTAAATTGATCATTGAACAGCTATTCACTTGTGATCAATGTTAATAAATGAATATTTAGTGTTATATTGATTGTTAAATATTTTTAAAATAAGGTGGTTATGGGGGTTATAAAATTATAAATAAATTACAAAAGACACATTGTATTAAAATGATTCAAAATCATTTTGA
>JAOUZG010032859.1:4290408-4361584 GCA_026289955.1 Argiope argentata | reverse complement strand
AAATTACAAAAGACACATTGTATTAAAATGATTCAAAATCATTTTGAAATTTATAAAAATATGATATTAGAATTGAAATACATCAGTCTTAAATTGATTATTAAGTATTTTTAAATAGTAAAATGGTTATGGAGATTATATAATAATGAATAAATTACAAAAGACTCATTGTATTAAAATTATTCAAAATCATTTTGAAATTTATAAAAATGTAAAATTAGAATTAAAGAACATTAGTCTTAAATTCTAATGTCATACATTATGCGTTTAATTGCCTGTATTAATTTGATTTCATCATTCTATGTTTGTGAAATAAAACGCAAATTAGTGAAATATCTTAGATAATTTTCAAATTAAAGTATACATTTAAAAACATAAAATGGAAATAATTGTTTTCAATTAAAGAAATAGCATTTCTTTTTTATTGTTTTTCTTGGGTAAATTACTAGCCTTTCATTACATACATTTTCACCTCCATCATAAGAAATAAATTTCCTTTTTTTAATTTTAACATAGGTTTTCTTTATTTCTTTCACTACAAACGTCTTTTTTTCATGAAAATTTTGTTTTGAATTGAAAAGTGTTGAATAAGAATCTTTATTAGATATATTTCAAATTCTATATTATAAGATCGCTTGGTTCCTAAAATTTTTTGTTTATCTTATAATTTAGAAATTTTTAATGAAAATACACTTTTTTATATAAATTTACGAATCTTTAAAAAAATTTCACCTAGAAGAAGATTATTTCTTTGAATCAGAGTTAAATTGCCTTTGAAATACAAAATTAAACTTAATTGAACTTTCTTAATTGCCTTATATGACACCTTAGAATTGGGAAAACTGGAAATTCTATTCCTTTCTTAATTTGAATATTATACCCTACTATATCCTTTCTTAAAGTTATAAAACGAAATTTTGAAAGTCGAATTGTTAATTCAAGTCTCAATTTTAATAAACATTTGTTATTTTTCGAAATATTAAAGTGACCTTTAATTCTCATTAAAATCAGATATAAAGTCCTTTAAATAATCAAACAATAATCAACTTCCTTCTTTGTTAAAAGAATTTAATTTGACTAAAAGTGCATTAAATTTTTTATATATAAGAACATATATATAACATAAATATATTTATTATAGTATAATTAACATATATATAATTTGATTGAAAATTATAAAAATAGTCAAAACAAACTAATGAAAAAGTAAATCCTTCATTCGAATTTGATTTGAAAAATATTTCTTTCAGAAACATCTTAATAACTGACTTTTATTGCACGAAACTTTTCTAAATTTAACTATTGCAGTACGAGACAGTTAACACAGCATTAGGATACAGTTAATATTAACTCAGCGTTAAGAGACGGTTAATATTAACAGCTTCTCTTAAAATAGAAAAGGAATGTTACAATTTATGTTTCTATCTTATCAGTATCTGACAGAAAACGTTATCGGGTAAGATATTCACATGTTAAGCAAAATTTGACTCATTTGACTTCACGAAAAAAATTGGCATTTGGAGTAAAGTGACAAATCTCCGTTCTCGTGGGAGAATCTCCAATTTTAGAGATACCTAAGCCTCGCATTTGACATCCGCAAGTTTTAAGATTTCACTTCCTTCTCTTTAAGGAATTCAAATTTTGAGATTCTGTCTTCCATGCTCTAGCCGACTTTTCCTATGCATGATTTCGTTAAATACGAGCCATTTTTCATCGTTCAAATTTCATCTGAAAAGTCTAAGTGAAATACATATTTTTACTATTTCCATCTGCGGTACAAATAATAAAAATAGCCATGAATATGAAGGGATTAATACTTTTCCCTTTTAAAAAATTATATTATACTTTAATGCAATTTTTTTGTTTAATTTGAGTTAGACATTTTTCTTTACAAGAAATTAATTTTATATCTAACTACATACTAAGTTTGGAATTAATTGTAAAATGCGATTTTTCTACGACATTCATTTTAACACTTCCTTATAAATCGAACCATCTTATTTTTATTTTTTAACGCTATCTATTCTATTGAAGGATAATACTACTCAAAGTTAATAGGAATCAAATGGTTTCTATTTTATATAAGTGTTTAGAAAACTCACCAATTATTTTTAAAATACAATTTAACTATTCATAGTCCTATTCCACATTATATGTGATCGAGCATACGAGAAAGATATATCGATCTTTACATCTGAATTATTTCTTTTCCTTCTGTCTAAACTGTCATAATCCGCCAAAAGAATTCATTTGTTGGAATTTTATGTATGAATGATGGCATTCCTTTCTCGACAATATAAATGAGGTTTTTCATGTTTCAAACTATTAGGAGAAAAATGAGTTCTAAAAATACTCACAATTAAATGGGACAGCTAGGACTCTTTACAGGAATTCAAAGCTTAAATTTGAATTTTAAAAGCAATCTTTTCACATTTTTTAGAAACATCCAAATCCAGTGTGATTTTTTAAATGCTGAATATTACAGTAACTAATTCTGGTTTTTTAAAAAGTCTGTTTATAGATTAATTGATGGTGTGATTAAGTTTTCCTAATTACTTATGTATATATTCTTTTATACAGATAACTACGAAAAAAAGTTTTAGAATTTCATAATTGATGACACAAATATCCTGCAACAAGTATTGAGTATTTTCTTCGTATATTTAGTATGGAGAATATTGCTAATTTATATAGCTAATTTATATTATTTTATAAATTTAGAAATCGATTTATTTTGATGATATATTTCTACGTATCGTTAAGACCTTTATATATGTAGGATATCCTACAGAGCTATTTTATTCAATCATCATCTGCCTACATTTTTTGTTTTATTAGCATTCGATCGTAGACTAAATCAAAGCGAGTGTTGTAAAAGGTTAGATCATTTCCCAGAGGACGATACTTCTAATTAGTACAACATTCCATAACAACGCCATCTATCGAGCTTTTGATAAACTGTCCCAATTAATATTGAGGCAGAGGCCCCACTAACATCCGTAAAAGAAAGATGTCTCCAGCGCAAGCGGTTCTCGCTCGCAAAGCTACGCGGTAATATATTTTCAGTCATAATGTTTTGCTACTTCTAATGTCTTCCTAGAAGAAATAATCTAACTTTCTGTTTGATTAATATCTCCATGTTTGAATTCATTTAATATTAATATTTCCCTGTAAATACTGCCCCCTGTAAATATTCCCCTTTAACTCTGAATAAATTCATTTATTTCTTTAAAGAAGTCTCTTCAACTTTCGTTTGTATAACTTTAATCTTGGTTTAGAAACTAACCCGTAAATATTAAAAATCCCCTAAACATCACGCCACTAAAACCCCGCTATCTGAAGAGTCTAATTTTTTTAGAAGGTTTGTTTAGATTCCCAAATATATTAATATAGTTTTTGATACAGTAATATTACACTTAAACTGTGAAAGAGTATTATTTAATGTAATAACATTCCAATTTTGATTGGAATATAAACATCCAATTTTAATATAATATAATTGATTATTGGTGATTCTCTAAATTCACTGACTGTCATATAATTTTATTTTGTTCTCAATTCTCTGAATAGCATCATAATACCAACTTAAGAGCTATTTTAATTATTTACAGGTTTAATATTCCATTTTATCATTATATATGTTAGATTATTATACATCATTATTTTTAAATATTTCCAAATTCTGACCGAGGATTACGGAGTTGGTGATGATGATAATAATGATGATCTCATGTCCGCTTTACAACGGAAATAGGGGTGCGGTTGCTTCTGAAGGTATTGACCCCTGAGCACCCGAGGGCAGAAGTCTGACTTTTAGCTCATAAGAAGATGACACACACTTATCACATTAGCTCGCACAGTCCCTTTTCACAGGGGAGAGGGTATATTCTCACACCTCACAGATAGAACACAGAAGAACAACCATGCCCTGACCGGGACTCGAACCCGGAACGCCCAGAACACGAGAAAGACGCACTTCCGCTGTTCCAGGATGCTGGTAATGGAATTGGTGTATTTTAGAAATAAAATTTTTAGAATGAATTTAGAAGTGACAATATCTAAAATAAGGTTGAAGTGAAGCAATATAATATCCCAATTAGATAACCGTGATTGATAAATATATTTTTATTTCATCAAAATCCGGAATTATGGTAGAAATTTTTAAAATTTTTTTATTGATTTAATAAGATATATTTTTTTTAATCTTCTTTAATTGCTTAAGCATGAAAGAAATCTTAACCTTCACTAATTAAAATATATTACAACCATTTTCGTCGACGAGTTGTTCGCTGATCGTTGCAAGATATGTCTATGTACAAAATACCACATGCTCTCTTATCAAAAGGTTTTTAACGTAAATAGCCTTTGCCATAAATACTATTACGATATTTAAAACAAATTCAGACGTCTTTTTAATAACTACGCAAAATGCAGCAATAAGAGCAACGGATAACAATCCTACTTCAGTTCTGCGTATAAAGAAAGTTATCAGAAATTATCTGAATTATGCACCTTTTTTTTATGCTTTCAAAATATTCTGCGCGATCATTCTTTAAAACAACCAATATGATTGCATGAAATTCCAAGCAAAATACCTTCTTTAAATAAAAATAACTTTGACAAAAACAAATCTTGTTGACGTTAAAAACTAAATAAACTTGTAGTTATCTTTTCAAAAGTTTACCGCCCGTATTGGCTTCGTAAAAGATTCCGCTAAAGAAATTTGATCTGTTTGTTTTTCAACATACAGTAATTTTTTTTAAATATTAGTTATAGTGGCGATGAATGAATTGGCCACATTTCTTGAATCTTCTCTTGCTGTTATACAAATAAATAACCTTAACCTTTGTCTACCAAGACGTTTGTCAAGCCATACGTGTCGCTAAGTCCTCCATCAATCATTTCAAAATCATTCTTTGAGCAAAAAGCGCTGCTGTGTCCTCTTATCCGACCGATTCATAAACAAGTGTACTGCTACTATTATCATCAGTCGTAGTACTAGTGCTAAAATCTAGTTAAGTGTAGGTGGTTTGATGATTGCGATTCCTTGAACTGTAGGGACCCATTCGATAAGATTTAACAGATTTCCGGAAGTAAATATCTTAATGGACCGTTTTTGCGGGCGCACGTCATCAGATTCATTTCTCTCTGAAAATTTACGAGTTGAGAAATTTTTTGGGTGGATTGCGTATTGTTAATTTATAATATTTGAAAACTCGATTAATGGCCTCAAAACAAGAATATTTTTTTTTTGAAAAAAAAAAAGATTCCTAAATCGTCGATTACTCTATGTATTACTTTATATGATGTAATTGATGATCTTAAAAATCGCGTTCTTATGAAGGACACACGTGCATATTTATCATCCGTTTTGTTTTTCATGACGTTAGTGTCCTTGAAAATCAGACTGGCAATGTACGGAGACGTACACAGTTTAAATTATGTTCGCTGTTATGATGTATAAAAAAGTATATATATGTATAATGGATTATTTAAAAAGTATAACATTTCAGTGTTGATACCCTAATAATCTAAAATAAGTTTTATCATAATTTAATAAATTTGCTGTTTTTCTTTTCTTTTAAAAGGACGTGAATATCTCTAGATTTTTATTATCAGTACTTCAAATAATTGATAAATATGTTTCAGAGTTACTATATTTTATACAGTAGAGGAGCACTTTTAAGATGATGAAACCTTGAAAAGGAAAAGAATAATTCATATCAATTGTATTAATAAAGTGTTGATGAAAAGTTTTTTTATGCTAATGCTTAAGGTTCCTAGTCTTTTACAATATTATATGTTATTATAGGAATGTTAAACTTTTTTAGGAAAAATATTTCTAAAAATCATTAATTGAAGAATTTTAGAGTTTTATATTTGTTTTCATCATTCATAAGTACTATAAGGTTAAATTTTAACGTATAACATTAGTTTACGAAAGCATTTGCTCTAAAATGATAAGAAAATTTTGAAATACATTATTTTTTGGAATTAAGTAACTCATTAACTTATTTACATGTTTTACTATGATTAAATAGTTTTAATAAAAAATTATAAGAATGTCTAATAAGTTTAAATAAAAAAATATCATAACTTTTTTCTCCATAAACTTATTTTCTTCAATAAAAGATATACAAATCAAAAGGAACTAATTCCCTGTAGAAGAAAGTGGTAAAAAATTAAAATTAAAAAAATCTGAACCAGAATTCTATGTAATAAAAATTGGAATTTAAAAATTGCAGCCCTTATTTTAACGAATTTGAAAATTTTTAATGTTCATTGGATTTTATTTTTAATTTTATAGCGCTTGAACTTATTGTACTATTTAAATTTTAAAGTCTTATAAGCAGATCTTCAAAACGGTTGAAATTGAAAAAACGCATTAAGGAATGTAATTCATTATAACAAAAGCGTAATAGATGGTAAAAATTTAAGAATAAATAACGTTTATATATTTTATAAAAAGTTATTTACCATTTTAATGGATTGATGCAAAAAATTATATTAAATATAATAACCGTATTACTTAAAAAATTTGACAAATTTATCAGTAAAAAGTAGTTGACAGACTCATGGTTCTTTTATTAAAGCCATGATTTCAAAAATAAACAACTTTTCCTATAACTTACAACAATTCATATTGCACAACGATTCTTTCAAGGACAGATTATTTCTAGCTACATCCTATTATAGATAACTAAAGACCAAAAAACATAAAAACAATTATCTAATTCTAGAAATATTTGAAGAAAAAAAAAATTCACGGGTACAATTTTTTTAATGTTTCTGATATGTTATCAAAAGACTATGAATCTAACATTTTGAACTTTTTATGGCTACATAAGCAAAACTTATTCCAGAAACTGAAATCAAAGTTCATTTAATATAAAGCAATCTTTAATTGGTCATACAGGTCTTAAAAAGGGCTAAGAACAGGGTGCATGGAGTTCAAAGTCAAACATCCGAACTTATAAGAAGGTTATCAGGAAACATATAAAATGTATACAAAAATATTACTTTGGCAAATAATAGGCGGTTTCTTAACTCATAATGGCAGGTTTTTATCATCCTATTTTTATCAATAGACGATTAAAAAGTTCGATCAAATCTTTAAATCTAATTTTAATATTATCTGAATATAAGCACTTGTGAAAAAATGATTCACAACTTCTTTAAGATTGCTCTACATTCCTTCGCGAGGACTGTAGACAGAAAAGGAATTTTGTACTTTGATTCAATAAAATTCTACGTTAGTAATATTGAAATAAAGCTAAATTTTCTGTAATAACTGTGCAATGAATAAAAATTGAATAAAATATTACTTTGATCTGATAAACAAATTAATAAATAATCACATGATATTCAGCTCATCTGTTGATATCATGTCTATAAATTGTGTTTAAAAAGTAACAAGATACATTTTATCGTGTTTCATGAAACTAACTCATCCTTTATTTAAACACATTTGCCTTTTGATATAACAGAATCACAAAAATAATTTAATTATTAACGGGTAAATATTTTATACCCCCTATATTCAATATTATATATCCTCATGTATTTTAGAAAAAACTACACAGTTTTTTAAATACAACAGAAACGAAAAATGATTTTTGCCAACAAAAAAATGCTTTTAACATACTTTTTGTGCTCCTATGCGTTAGTATTTATTCCCATATTTTGTATGAAAAAAACACTGTCAGATAAAAAAAAACATTTATGAGTATTTGCATAGTTAAAACATATTATAAACCTTTCTTCCTATCTTAATAAAAGTAGAGCTGATACATTTTTATAAAATCCTCCATAACAATGATACTTAATTTCTTAATTTCCCCTGAAAGAGTTGTTTTTTATTTGTTTGAAATTTAATGCTCGCTTCCAAAGATGTTTACATTTTTTACAATTTTCTCTAAATAATTTTGGATATCAGAAAAAGTTAGAATATTATTTTTTTATTTATAGAACGCTTTACAATGCAAATAATCTATCTTGTTGTGACTTCCAGTTCGTAAAAAATAATTAATTTTTCAACACTGAAAGCCCCATTGTGCACATAGTTGATAATAAGTAATTAAGTAAGGATATATAAGTAATAACACGATAATTAAATAATAATAGTCAAAAAGTAAATGTACAAAATTATTGTGTCCTATTTTGTAATTTGTTGATAAAAACTTAATCTTGATTAATTTTTAAAATTTCAGATCATATAATAAATGTGTTGAACTCAATTTTTTAAAACCTTTTCACAACATTTAATAATTTTAATTTTGATTTTTTAGCAGTCATTTCTTCTATGCTAAATGTCACATTTTAGACTGCTTTACATTTTTATAAATAATATCCAAGTACCTTGATGAAATATGAAGGAAAAAAAATACATTTTTACAACTGAGAAGACTCTTTTTATAAATTTCTGTGTGTATATTTATTTATTATTTTTTATATTATAACGTTCCACCTACAGTATAAAATATCCTTTTCTCTATACGATTTGCAGTCTATTTTTCAGGTGCCATTTAATCACAAATTGCACCTTTCTTTTATTTGAAGCACTTGTCTTAACCTCACTACAGAAAATGCTTTTAGTTATACAAATGAGAAATATGTGTTTCTTGATGCTTTCAGAAAATAATTTGTAATTTCGGCAGATTTTTATGTTCAAATCTGCAAATAAATGCATAAGAAAAACTGCTAAAGCAACAGTAACTGGTAAAGTAATAATGACAGAAGTAATTTGCATTTTATTTCCAAAAAGGAAAGTTAATATAAATATTTAATCACAATAAATGAAGATAATCATTTATAACAATACCTGTATTGTGCTTAAGTAATATCAATTTTAAATTATCAGTACGGTAATTATTACTTATAAAGTTTACTGATTTAAATTAATCTGTTTGCCTGAAACTACTGCAATGCTTTTGTTAAAAACTATGCATAAAGTATCAATTTTTTAATCATCTGCAAAATTATTATGCATAAGAATCTGAAGATAAAATTGTCAAATATATAAATATTCTTTTTTATATAAAAATCCATAACATTTGCAAGATACAAGAAGGGAAAAGAGGGATGTAGTTTAAATGCTCAGATACGATCTAAGGTGGTTATATTGAAAAAAAAATAGTAAGCAACATATTCACCTTCTAATAAAGGTACTTTTCCGTTAGTCAGCAAAAAATCGCCAAATAATGTAAACTTCCGCCTTCTTTCTTTGGCGATTTTACACTGGCTTCCGGTTAATTGAAAAGTACCCTAATAAATTCTTCCGGGAGGGTTTTGAGTTCCTTTTTTAGCCTTTGTATCTCGATGTTGCGGTATATATATATATATATCAATGAAATTAATCATTTCTCTGCATTCTTAAATGACAATAGTCGTCCCCTAGGAAATTACATTATTTTAATCCACCTTTATGTCTTTAAACATTGCCCATAGTCTAAGATAAACATCTATCTACGCTTAAAGGAAATCCTTCGAAAACCCTCTTACATTTGACTCATTATTAGAGCTACAATTAATTTTATTAATGACTCTTCAAAGTGTCGCCAAAGTGCCAAGAATCGTAGAAATTATCAATTAGCGAGTCGCAAAATCACACCAGACCGAGGTGTGAAGTGAGTCACAAAAGGAGGCCTCTTTTAATTCCCAAAGGAAGCACTTGTTCACGTACATGATTGAAACAGTGACAACAGAGATGGAGAACAAAATGTTTTGACAGTGACTATCGTGACAATAGAAATTTTATCTCCCCCCCCCCTCCTTTCTCCAACCTGTATCAGACATAATGCAAAGAGAATAGGAATGATAATGAGTTTGTTGGGATTTGATTGCCGTGATTTCATTATCGACTACCTTAGTTTTAATTAGGTTTTCAGACATGACACGGGACACAAAACAAACTATAAATGACTCAATCACTTTCATTAATTCAAACTTAAAAAACGGATTCATAATAATTTTATCTTTATTTTCTCTCAACTTATATAACTTTTGACTAAAACAGAAACATTCTATGGATTTATAAAAAGCTTTAAGAACGGTTTTAGATCATATTTAATTTTCATTGATTCTTTATTTTTGGTCTTATTGATGAATAACAAATAGGAATAGGCCTCCCAAAGAATGAATAATATACTTTTTTTCTAAAAATGAATTTATCTTTCATATCCACGCCATTTCAACATATACATTTATTGTAGTAAAATACTAAAATTTATGGAATTTTATTTAAAACTTTGATTTTAATGTATTAATCCTTCAATTGGAACTAATATCAATTGGAATAATAACAAATAGGAATTAAAATGCCTTCCAAAGAATGAATAATATATTTTTTCTAAAAATGAATTTACCTTTCATATCCACGCCATTTCAGCATATACATTTATTGTAGTAAAATACTGAAATTTATGGAATTTTATTTAGAACTTTGATTTTAATGTATTACTCCTTCAATTGGAAATAATATCTTCATTCAATTGGAATTAAAAGCCTTCCAAAAAATGAATAGTATTTTGTTTCTAAAAATGAATCTATATTTCATATCCACGCCATTTCAACATATATATTTATTGTAGTAAAATACCAAAATTTATGGAATTTTTTTTAGAACTTTGATTTTAATATATTACTCCTTTAATTGGAAATAATATCAATTGGAATAATAACAAATAGGAATTAAGATGCCTTCCAAAGAATGAATAATATTTTTTTTTAAAAAATAAATTTATCTACCATATCCACATTATTTCAACATATACATTTATTGCAGTAAAATACTAAAATTTACGGAATTTTATTTGGAACTTGGATTTAGCCTCATATTTCGTTTTCAAGATCAGTAGATCAATAAACACATTATTAAATGCTGTTAAATTTTCTTCAAATTTTTAATGAGAATTCTTAACATTTTCCCCTCAGTAACAATTTTTCATTTTTTTTTAATTCACATAAATTTAGCCGATGATTTTAGAAGTGTTAAAAATAATATTTAAAATTGGAAAACGACGTCCTTATCAATACATTGAAGGAAAAAAAATTCTTGTAAAAAGTCTTGATATCGAAATAAAAGGAACATATGAGGTATGTAACAAAGATTAAAGAAATTTATAGTTATATTTATATTATAGAGCAATTTTTAAATAAAAAGTTTTTAACGTTTTTCTTTTTATGATATTCTTTATAACTTTTTGGACTTCTTTAATTTCTTTCTACACCTCTCGCTTTTATATATTTTTAATCACCTAATTTTTGATAAAAAGCATACATTTAATTTTTTATACACTAATAAATGGTTCTCTTAAAAACATTTTAAAAGCTTGTTATTGTATGGACCTTATAGTAATCATTTATTGATGCTTTCGGCTTACTTATTAAATTATCTGAAGAATAAATACAATAAAAGAACTTTCATAAAATTCTTTAAAATGCCTTTATTCATTTCAATACATTTTCAATTTATGGATTCAAATTTATACATTGCTTTCAGTATTATAACGAAAATATTAACATAAAAAGGATATTTAAGTTCTCATATCATAGAGCACTTTGGAATATCTGAAATCAAACATACTATAGCTTATAATCAGCTTCTTATTTTAGCCATGCTGATATGGACACCTTAGGGTTGTTAGCAACTTGACAGCCTCTTGATACAACCAATTTTCTGAACAATCTTCAATTCTTGGTTTAATTTTATTGAAATGTCCCCATGCATATGAGCTTAACGCTTATTAAATATACTATAGATCTCCTAAGCACTTTTATTTTTGAATTATTTTACATTAACTATTTCAACAAGATTTTGCTATTATTATCCCAAATTTTAGTTATTCTAAAGTTATAATTATGCCAATTATTTCACAACTCATTTGATTAAACCCATTAAAATTAATAAAAGGAATCAATCTGAAAGGAATCAATTTAATATGGAATATGAAGTCTTTCAACTTTAAATATCAACAAAATGAATATCAACTCTCATAGATGCGTAGTTCTGTTTTTCATGAACTAAAAATATAAACAATTTTATAATTTACAAATTTTAAAATATAAAATTCAGTGAGAAGAAATAAACTCTTTAAATACTTTAAAATGTTTTTAAAATTATATAAATGATAAAAGTAATTATTTGTAATACTTCAGTATAGCAAGTTTTATAAGCCTGGTAAAGTTCTTTTCTTAAAAATGTAGCAAACTCCGTATTGTCTTTTTAAGGAAAATGAATAGAAAAATTAGAAAACTGGAGAAAAAAAAACTAACCGAAAAATTGAAATATTTCTTGAACTAAATATCATTTCAGAGCTCATTTACAGTGCTATCAATTTTTCATTCATTAATTTCTCACTCTAGTTTTCGTGCGGAAAAGATAATATCTAGTAAAGTAATCGAGAAAATACCGATCAAAATCTCAGGATGTTAATGAAATTGTAATTTGCAAATATCAAACGAATTTACAAATTGACTAGATTAAATCTATCAAAAAGATTTTAATCTATTTATACACTTTGCATTTCCATAAGGTGTTTCTCTATCTCTCTATTCAAGAACAGAATTTTATACAATAAAGTGATCTCTTATTTGCTCCACTCTTTATTACACAAGATGATTGAATCAATTCATTTTTAATAAGATTTTGATATTATCACTTTGAAAAATCGCAAGAGAAGGGAAATAGGCATTCAGGATGAACATATTCTTTTGAAGTCGTTTATTGCTTTTAATGAAGAAGATTATCTTAGGAGAAAAACAACTTTTTACTGTTTCAATAGAATAGTTCAGGATCATAAAGATATTGAATAACTTGGAATAATAGATTGCATTTTTTATAACTTTAATTTCTCTCGATATTTCTTTATAGCTGCAAATATCCATTTAAAGCAATCTAAAATGGGGAAAAAATCGAACTTCCACTCATTTTCATCGGGTTATTAAATTGAGCAAATTCTACCAATTACAATAAGGAAATAATAATCAATTTAATTTAAATGTAATTTTCGCTTTTTTAAATTAAAAAAGTTAAACGGTCTGATAAATCTATGAAAAAAATTGTCATAAAAACTGATTATTTATGAATCATTTAGAATAAAATCCATTATATTAATACATTAAAATCCTTTCTGTCTCTTCTATCGAAGCTTATTCATTTCACTTTAGATAGCCTCAAGTTTCGATTTTTTTTTTTCGTATTTGGATTAGAACTGTATTTCTTTCAATCTCTTCAGACAAAACGTTTTTCTGGCAAATTTTTTTCTCTCGAATCTAATCGCAAATAATGAACTGTCTATACACTAAAATCTTGAAGATGAAGGATTTTTTTTAATAATTCTTTCTTGAATTACTTACTTAAATTAGGATTAAAGCTTTTAAATAATTAAATTTAGTAACTTGAATCTTCTCAAAAACTATACTTCAAATGTTTAAGCCTGAAAGCGTGACTTTGTTATTCTTATACAAAATTATTAAACTTCCGAAGAGAAATTTTTTTTCATATGTAATAATATATTTAAAAAATTCTTTCAAAGTTTTAAAGCATCCGTTCATATGATAATAGTAATCCTTTTTATTTTAAACTTTTTTTCGTTTGTCTTAAAGAAAGATTAGATACATTCTTTCGTTTTCTCTATTCACTTATAACATTCATTGTAAGAAAAACTTTACAAAGTTAAAAAAAAATACTGAAAAATTAATAAAAGTATGGAAATATTCATAATAAGATTTTCAAAGAGTTCGATTTTTTCTATAGAAATAAAATTAAGTTTTTTTAAGTCCGTCTTCGCAGAAATTTTTCTTCGAGATCTTTTATCACGATTAAGGGCAAAGGTTCTTATTCTGGTGGAATTAAAAAATTTATTGTTGTCACTGACTCCAAATTTTAAAAAGCTGCATTTGAATAAGTATTTAATGGAAGGATTACAAGTAATTATGATTTATTTTTCCTATCTATAAAGGCTGGGGTATAAATGATCATTTCATTTAATAGAAAAAAAAATGAGATCTTACTAAAAATCCTCTTTTCTTCAATTTATTTTTCAGAACAAGTTATCTACACTATTCAAAGAAAATTCGGAATAAGATTTAAAATTTCACAAATTTACCTTTGAAGTGAATACTTTTCATTTTTTAAATTTATGAATCCTAAAGAAATTGTAATAATAAAATTCGTATAAAATCCTAGTTAGCAAATCAAAATATATTTTAGTCTTTATATTATAAGTTTTAGATAGTATAAAAATGAGTCAAAGATCAATAATTTTGAGTATCATGGAAAATTTGAATACAACACTTTGGTATCAAAATTCTTTAAAGTAATACGGAATGCAAAGTGTACCTATAGAATTTATTTTTGTTTTATATTTTCCGTTATATAAAAGTTGTTAATTGCGACTTTCATTTTCAAGGGATTCTTTATAGAGAATTTTTTTAAATAGTTTATCAACAGATATTTTTGTGGTAATGGTTATTCTAATATTTCTAAATTATTCTAATGCACAGTAAAGTTTTCAAATCTGGTTATTTCTTATTAAATTATCTCTTATCTATTTAAATAGATGATAATACATTTATTTAATAAAATTTTAATGGGCTATATATTTTTGAATTAAAAAGCATATGAAAACAGGAATATGCAATCTGTTTACATATTGTATTGACCTTCAAATTCAAGAATAAAACATTTTAAAATAAAATCTGCAATTTACTTTGTATATTCCCGAACTAGAGTCTTGGTTCGGGCATGGTTGTTTTTAGGCGTTCTATCTGTAAAGTTAAGAGTACTCCCCCCTCCCCCTTTAAAAAGAGGCTGTGCAGACGAATGGGATGAGTGAGTAGCTAAGTCGGCCTCTTGACCCTAGTTAGCGTTACTTAAAAACAAGAGACGCTCCTTTCGGCTTAAAACTCGCTGATGTCTCGGGGAAACTTTCCTACCGCAAGTGCCACTAATAACAACAACATTTTTATTTATTAAAATTAAATTGAGCTCTTTTTCTGAGTAACTCAATAAAAGTTATACCTATTAATTATTATTCTACGTTTGAATATTGATAACGAATCATTCGAAAAAATTATATTACTCGAAAATTAAATTTACAAACAAAAGATAAATGACAAATTAACACCAAAAACAAATCATATATATGTATTTAAATGTTACAATATGTGCTTACGCCTAATTTTCTTTTTTAATTTATTCTTTAGAGCATAATTAACTGTTCAGTCTTTATTTATGTAATACATAAATAATTATTCATACAAATTGCAGAATTATTTATTATGTTAGCAAAATGCAGTTGCAACTTGCTTTAATTACGCAATAGCTGATTATAGGATTTTCTTCTAAGGTAAAGTAAAACTATAATAAATTATTATTTTCGCATGTATTTTTTACTTTATTATTCAGAATACTGTTGTTTTTGCTTTTGTCTTTAGAAGTAGGCTTTTTTTCAGATCACATGAGAAGTAAGATTGCTTACGGGCCTGCATGAAAAGAAATGCGCGCGTTTCAGTATGAAGTATCAATATGAAACAAATAATCAGAGATATAAATTGTCAATTAATTAATTAATTAATTAATTAATAACCTTAATTTTAAATTTCAAGATAATGGTTCAATGAGAGCATGAATTTAAGTAGAAAAATTCAGTTTAAATATATTGCAAATTTCTAACACTACCTGCAGTTCATAACATTGAGCCTTATTAGAAAATTAAATAGCCTATTTTTTAAAAAAGTCAAAACATTTTTCGTGTGGTCTGGTTTTTGACTTTTTTTAAAATATATATATTGTTAAATCATCAGATAGACGAAACTACATCAAATACTGTAAACAAAAGCTCACTTAATTTTCTAATTTTTAAATTAGGAAAAGGGAATAAATTAAAATCAAGTACGACAAAAATATTTAAAAAATATTAATTTAATTTTTTTAAAAAAAGAATTATATTTCTTAAGTTAAAGGCGAGCAGTTTTCCTTTTAAAAAAACTATTTTCTAGGCTATTTTGAAATACTTATTCCCAAGAGATGATGAACTTTGCTGGCAATGTGCTTTTCAAGTTATTTTTATTCTAAGACATGCTGACATTTCCACTTATTTTTCCCGAAATGGTACAAAGTTTTCCCAGAGAGAATAGACAAAAATTTTATTCTCCTAAAAGCCATATTTGCTACCTGGCATTTTTATATTTATTTCTGTTGATCGAAAAAAAAATCCATTTCATCAACAACAACTAGGATATTTTAAATCGTAATAAATCGTGCCGAATCATTTTTCAAAAATAATGTTCGCCATTTTGGGAAAGGATATGGAAAAAAAAAGTAATATCTGTCTAGTCATGTATAATGAGAATGAGACATTTGTTAGTAGATGCAGTGCTCAAATGAGACACACAAATCGCAAGAAATATGAATATTATAAATGAGGAAGCATCTTCTGTTTATTAAAAGAGGAATTTAATTTTTACGTTTTTTAAAAATATTTAATAATTCAAAATTCAAACCAAAGAAGAAGTTTTTGATTACTGATCATCATTCCATTGCTCAAATAATTTCCGGTTTTTTTTACATAGAAGTTTAGAAATTAAAAAAAAGAAAGAAATATTTCGGAACTGCATACAATTAGCTCTTTTGTTCCAAGATGTGAATCAATAGTTACTGAAATGAGTTGAAGTTGAAAAATATATTTTTAAAATTTGAAAACAATATTGAATTCTATTTCCAAATATAACGAATAATTTTCTTTTCCATCATTTTTCGTGCATTGAAAACTTAATAATCGAGTTTATAAATGAAAATTATTTTTATGGTTTAATATTCGTGTAGGTTTTTTAAGGAGATGTTGATAAATTTATACAAAGACGTTTTGATTTGAAGATTGAAGATTTTTTATGTTTATTTTCACCTTGTAATTGCAAGTAGTGTCATTTTAAAAATTTTTACTTCATCAGAGTAGTGTGGATTTTTTTTTCATGTGTAGCCTAGGAATTAAAAGGCATTAAAGAAACAGAGGTTAATTATCGATATCTAAATAGAATGCAAGCAAAAAATTTTAATTTTTTTCATACTACCATATTGGATGTAGTTATTTCAATATTGACCTAACTGACTTAAAAGCAGATGAAAAATAAAATAAGTCAACTAAACTGAAATTAGTGATTGAATTTTCTCATGATGTCATAATTAGTTATTTTTTTTTTAATTCTTGAATGTTCAGCTCCATTTAACTTAATTTACAATTTATTCTTTAAAACTATATACAGTTTTAATTGAGCGCAAATAATTTTACGAATCACATACTTTAGCATAAGGTAATTCTTCGAATGACACTACTTATCAAATTTAATTACTCCCATTTGAAATATCTGCATAATATAATTTTAACTTTTTTGCTTATTGCAATATCTTTATAACTATGCAATTTAAAAAAAATTATTATTTAATTAAATTCTTCTCAAAATCATAATCTTTTATGTCGCAATTAAACACCACATTCAATTTTCAAAGAATGTTTCTTCTAAAATTGAAGATTTCTCTTTAGCCTACAGAATCATTTGTACAGAATCATTTAATGTACACCTTGTACAGAATCATTTAATGATTGCAATTTTTATGTATTACAATATTTGTCTCATGTCATATTAAACCTTTAGTAATTCTATTATAAAATGAATCGTTTAATCAAATTACTCTCTGTAGGAAGAGAACTCTTTGTAATGTAAAAAAAAATACAAAGAAACGAAGCATAAAATGCTTTCTGAACACTTTTACTGTCAGAAATTATAGTAGTAAATAACGTATTGCATGAAGGGTATTCACTATGTCAACTCATTTTATTCTATTTCAGTTGCGAACATTGTAAGGAATATATTTAATGACTAATAACACGAGAGAGAAAAAATTAGCTTCAGCAAAAAAGAAATGTGTCAATGATTTTATATGGATCAAATGACAGGACCCTAAAGGAATTGCATCCGAATTTAAAAACATTTTGATAAATGAAAGTTTCGTTAGATATTACTTTGATATATTCATCTGACGTCAAAAGCACTTAAAACTAATCTTAACTAAACCAAATTTTAATGGATGGATAGTTTAATGCAAAATTATGTAATTTAAACACTAAGTTATCAGGAAAGAAAATTAGAAAAAAAAAATGATTAACATCTTTTCATAGCTGTGGAGACTTGTTTGTTTAGTGATAAAATAATTGAGTTTACCCTTACTTATATCACTGAAAAGAAGCTTATTTTAATTAAGTTATCTTTTTATCAAGATCACCACTCAAAAACAGATCTCCAATTGATGAGCTTATTAGAATCTTTCATCAATTAAAACTGTTTTTGTCAGCTCTACAAATATTTCATTACACAATTGACGCTTCTATAGAATTGGCTGACTTCTAAAAACGCTCTTTTTAATTTTTGTAATACAGCTGTAGAATTTGTTTTTTATCAGAAGTAGAAAAGAATTTAACCAAAAAGAAAAGTTCATAAATCCAACCGTTATTCAGAAATTATATTATCCATAAAACAGATTAAAAGGAAATCAGCTATGCATATTTCAATGTATCATGTCAGAACATAATTTCTTGAACGGCCAAGCACCTCGCGCTCGTGCCAGTTAAATTATATTTTTATTCATTTTGATTGTTTTATTGAATGAGTTGCTTTAGTATTGCCAACGATCCAAAAAAAAAACTTTGTCTCGCATTCATTGTTTTAAAAAAATCAAGTTTCCTATTTATTTCATTTCATATAACCACGGGCTCAAAATGACATTTTTCTAAATTTTATGTGCTGTAGTCATTAACTTATTGTATTAAATCGGAGCATTTGTAAATGCAATAGCAAGACGTTATTAAAAGTGGATTTTTTGAGATGCTCGTGCAGATAATAAAATTTCAATTTTTCACCTATGGATTTTTGTTGATGCCGAAAACCTCATTTCAAAAACAACAATCATGTTCTGACATAATAATAAAATGATAATAGGATCCAATCCTACAGATGATATTAAATTTTTTTCAACTTGGAGATTCGCAGTAAGGGAAAGTTTCAAATGGTTCATAAATAAAAAAATACATATAAAAATAATTGATGATATTTCTTTCATGCACAAAGTGTAACAATTAAATAATGAGACTATAAAAGTGTTTTAATTTTTTTTTTGAAAAAAGTAACCAAAGAAAAATTCTATTTCCCTCGAAAAGGCTTTCATTACCTAATTCAAGAAAGTTTAATTATGAGGATTAATTAGGAGGTTTTTTTTCCATTTCATTCTGAAATGTTAAGTTGGATGTTCATATTCTAATGGTATCATGAAAAGAAAAATATAAAAACTCTCTTTCATTTTATTCCTTAAAAATTAAGAGAAATCAAAGAAGGTTGAATCACTCTGCTAATGATTTTTTAAAATACGCATTGCATTAATATACTCGATTCACAAAAGATTTTAAAACAGAAAAATCATTAACCAGTCAAATATCCTTGAAAAATTCACAGAATCGTAATAAATATCTTTTGAACGTCACTATAATTTTTGTAAAAAATCTTTAATGATGGATATTTGACATTTATGAAAGAACTTTTGGGTAGATTGAACTTAAATGAAAAAGTGCAGAATAATGATAAGTTATACTTAAAAAAATAATATCCACTTTTAAAAAGAAATTTATGCTTTAATAAGCAATTTTCTTCTTTCATTAAATTTAATTTCGTGTTATCTGTTATCATTCATCTTTCTTATTATTTATTCGGAAGTAATTAGTATTCTGAATTTCATACATTAAAAAATATCTCTCTTAATCTATGGCAAAATAAAAATTTGTAAATTTTCTTTTCAACGCAATCAATTATAATTTAGATAATATCTAATTCATCCTCCAATTTCACATTTCCACCATAAATGAACGAGAAGTCAGGAATAATTAAGTGGGAGGGTGTTAATAATAGTGACAATAGTAACCTTAACAGCTGCTACTATAGTTTAATGGCAGTAGATTATGCTGTTTTTATTTTGAATAGCAGGATGTGGCTCCTAAAGCAGAGGTCTGTATTGGAACCAGTTACGACTAGAAGATAGCAGGCCACAATCCACTTGGTACTATCCGAACCTCTCACACAGCTAGTATCTACGACGGCAAGATACGACGAAAAAAGTGGAATCATTTATAGTTATGTTCCATAATATTCACTTAAATCAGTATTATTCAGAAGTTTCTTTCTAATCTAAGATAATTAAAGGGTATCTTAGAATGATGTTAATATGTCGGAGCTTGGCATATTATATCAGAGAAAGCTATTTTTTTCATTTTAATATACATAAAAACTAAAACCAATAAAAAAATTAATTTGCTTTAACAACATGGGTTTTCATTTCATTCTAAGTTTTTAGTTTAATTTGGTTTCGAACACTTCAGGACTTCGGTACAGTTCTTCGAACATTTTAAATAAACTTAATATTCTTTGAGTAAAAATTTTGAGTAGCGAATTTTTCTCATTTGCACATATATTGTATTCATATTCTTTTTTGAAGCACGAAGATGCCTTGCACTAATTTAAATATTTTTTAAAAAATGTTAGTTTTTTTATTTTATGATAGACTTTGTTATTTTAAAAAATAAATTTCTTTTATTAAATAAAAGTACAAGTACATTCTTCGATTTATTCTAAGAATTATAACATATTCTCTATTGAAAACATATTTTCATATTTTTCATAAAAAGACTCAAATTTTTTAAAATAGCTTTTTCAATTTAGGCAAAAAAGAAAGTATGATTATTTATTAGATAATATTTTTTTTCATTTACAATATTGCAATATTGATAGAAAAAATTATTTAACCAACGAGATTTATATATATATATATATATATATATATATATATATATATATATATTCAGTTGGCTGAGTCTCATAAATATCATATTCGTTCCTCAGGATATATTCACAAATTAACTTTGTTTTTTTAAAGCATATGACATTTTAAACTGGAGATCCTTAAGATAGAAATGTTTCACATAAACAGCACGTTACTATTTTAATTATAAAGAATTATATTTTAAAATATTTTTTTATTCTTTTTTATTTTAAACATGCTGATGCAAAGCGTAATTAAAACACTCTATCTAATTTATATTAGATGTATTAGACATATTTCAAAAAATGTATAATTCTAAATTAACATATTATTGCTTTAATTATTGCTTAATTCATAAATTAGATGAACAGAAATTATTGAAACTCTTATAATCTCTTTGAGTAGAAACAATTTCATTATTTTATAAACTGAGAATTCAGTAGTAATTTTTTAATATCTTATTGCTCTCACATTCATGAATGATTAAATATTATCAATGATATAATTATTTCAAATATGAAAAATCAACGGTTAAGAAAAAGTGCAACTTTTCCTTCAATAAGAAAACGAAAAGTTGACAAATATTGTTTGTAAATAAATGTTATTTCGGCACCATAAGCAATACTGACGAGAAGACCGTCATAATTTTATCAGATTAAGGGCAAGTAAAAACCCGAAAATGACGTTATAAAACAGATTAAAAAATCATTAAATTGTTGATAAGAAACATTTTTCAAAAGAAGAGGAAAAGAAGGATTAAAGAAATGTTTTCAAGGCGAGGAAATGATGCTGTAATTGTCCCAGATAATAATGTTGTAATATTATTTATCGTTTATTGATTTAAAGAAGGAAAACTATAACAAATTCTCAATAATGATATAATTATTTCTGTGAATAAAGCCATAATTAAAAAGTTTAATTCATGATAATATGCACTGAAAATATTAATAAAAATACTCCATAAATTCTTATAATTTTATGAATCGTCGAATAAATGTAAATATAAAAATACAAATGTCCAACTCAGATATGTAATTCTATACTTATTCACATTATAAATATGTAAAATTATAGACATTCTCAACGTAAATACTTGCAAAATTATTCATTTCCAATTTATTAAAAAAATAAAATTTAAAACTTTATGATATATTAACAACAGGACTTGAATATCACATAACTAAATATCGAACACTGTAATAAAAAAGGGAGCGACTGGCACTTGCATGTTATTTTTCAGTATTTGAAGGGTTGTAAAACTTTAGTAAATATTCTAAAAAACATGTCTTAGATTTTAAAGAAATAATAAATGATCAGCCTTAAAAAAATTAGATTAAAAGCTTAAATGAATTAAATTTTGCATTTATTAACATCAATCAAATTAATAAAAATAATAAAACTCTGAAATTTTTTTCAATTATTAATTAAAAATTCATTAATTCTCTAGTATTAAATCGGAAACATCACTCTTAAACCCACGTTCAAAGTATTAGCAACTTTAAGTTTATAATGAGTATGGGTATTAATATTTTTTTCATTCTTTAATTTTTTTTTTTTTTTTGCAAAACCATTGCAAGAAATAAAATCATTTAATCAATAAGCATTTTAATAAACATTTTTTTTTCAAATATATGTCGATTACGTGGGAGCATTCTTGTGCTTTCATTGCAATCATTTCACTAAAGATCTAATACAAACTAATAATAAACTGTTTTCAAGATGGCGCGCATTATCCTCAGTGGAAGAAAAAACTTTTATTTAAGTTTATAAATTTACATTTTTAAGAAAACTAACTTACATTAATAGCTTAACAGTTTTTCATTTAGGACAGGTTTAGAGAAAAGAAAAGCTTGTGAAAAGCAGTTCCTTTGAAACCTCCATTTATAATCCTTCTGCTATTATAAATGATTTTTTTCGTGTGCTTTAATACAACTTGAATGTCAATAGCATACTAGTAACAAAATTAAATATTTGTGTTTAAACATAGAAATGAGCATCTATTTGTGTTTATATTTATTTTTATTTACATTACAGCTTCTCAGATATTTTTAGTTCCATCCCTTTGAACAGAATATTATCAGAGATATAATTTTTTCTACCGACTCGTAAATAATCTCTAAGTTTAATTTAGTTTCATGTTCTTAAAAATGTGTTTAAATCCTAATTCATATTTTCTTGTTTAACTGAAAATCAAACCTTGCTTGAATAAGAAACTAACACCATTATTTTAATTACTTTTAGCCATAGGTGATTAAATGTATAGTTTTAAATAGCAGTTCCAGGAAACATTTTACTAAAGCAATACACAATCGGGATAAAACTAAAAAAAATTATAATCAAAATAATAACATAAATCTCTTTAAAAATGTATCAATGTACTAAAATGAAATTTCAAACCTTAAATTATGCATACCTTTCCCCCAATTTTTATAAATTTCTACGAGGGAATCTCGTTGAAATAAGCTAAAACTGTCTGAATACTTTTAAATTAATTTTTACGGAAGCTGCACTTTCTTCAAATAATAATTGGGTTAATTCCTTCATACTAAATAAATTAAACAAAAATGCTATCAAATTTACAAGTCATTCTTATTTTCAACAAAAAAAAAATTTTTTTATCAATGTAATTTTACTTTAACATATTTTTTGTGCAATATTGAATCATTAGAAATTTCATGGAAGTCAAATAATTTCTATATTAATAAAGGAATTAGTAACATTAAATTTTGATTGATTTTTTGTTAATTAAAGGAATAAGTAACGTTAGATTTTAAATGATTTTTTTAATTACAGGAACAAGTAACGTTAGATTTTGATTGATTTTTTTTAATTAAAGGAATAAATAACTTTAGATTTTGATTTATTTCTTGCATTTATAATTCCTTCGAAGTGGGTTTTATTCCCATAATGAATCATTTTACAAAATATTTCTTATCACTTAAATCAGATAAATATTTTAATTAGCGGCTTTTTGTTTAAAAAGTTCTTTTTTTCATAATGTACAGTAAAAAACTTTTTTTAAATGTCTAATGAAAAATAAAATATTGGATTTTTTTCCATTTAAGTACGGCAATGACTATATCATTCAACTTTCAATCCCATTCACTGTAATGAACATAATAGAAACAGTTTATTTAATTAGAATGGGCGTGTTTAATTAGATTTGACTCATTGCCCGAAAATGTATAATTCATCGGAAGAATTCATTCTAGTAATATTTAAAAAATAAAAACCTGCAAAAATTAGTTTAAAAAATTAATGCAGATTGTAATAATTATTTAATTGAAAATTAGCTTTGAATTTTAAAAATTATCTTCAATCAAATAAAAATTCGGAATTTTAAATATTTTTAAGTGATACCTTTATGTAAAATCTCTTAAAAATAGATTATTATACTAAATATATGCTTTTAAAGTAATATAAATAAATGCGATTTAGTGCCTTATATCCGCATCCAATTTTATATGTCGATTTCAGTCACATTCAAAGGTTTAAATGCTATAAATTAAATCACATTCTTTTTTGAAACAAAAACTATATAAAAGGGAAAAAAGCTTTTGATCCGATCCAAATTTGGTTTTTGATATGATGGCATCATTAAGCAAAGATATGAATCATCAATAGCATTTTTTAAAACAAAAAAGTATCTTTATTTCCTTGAAAGTAAAAAACATTTTCGTAGTCAGATTTGTTTTTGTTGACTTTATATGAATAAATTTTAAATTTAGTCATTAAATTAAAAATCACTTCCAAAATTAAATAAGTGCATTTACAAAAATATGCTTTAAATTAAGCATAATTTGGCTAATTTTATGCTAATTCTGAAAACCATATTTCTAAAAATTCATCTGTTTATTTTTTTAAAAAAATCATCCATCATTTAAAGGTGAACGTGTTTCAATGTCGGTCTTAATTTTCCATCATTATATCAAATGTAGAACCCCATTTATCGTTTCAAACTTGCTATTCTATGGCTTTACGTTAATAGTTGGGTAAGCGTACAAGTCAATTATTTTAGGTATTTATCTTAATAAAATTACGTTTTTTCCCCTTTGCTTTAGAAAGAAGTAGGGAAGAATTAAACTCTCTGAAAAATAAAGAAAAACTATTTCATTTTCTAGTCAGTTTCTGAGTGCTTTTTATTCTAGAGCTCCATATAAAATTTAGGATATTAAATGTAAAATTCATTTGTTTTAGAGTTTTGGGATATTTAAGCTATATTCATGTGCTGCGTGCAAAAAAAAATTTTGGTTTTATTTCTAAAAGAAAAAAAAATCATTTTACTGTTTTATAACAGAAAACAAAAGTACTTATATGATTAAAATAATTTGGGGAAGACGAATTAGCTATCAAAAATTAAACTTACCAAGATATAAAAATTAATTTGGAGCCTTTTGTGGGATCTTTTGTGAAATCTGAGTTACTAGCTTTAAATAAATAAATATAACGCACTATTTGTGATCAGTTGTTATAAGCAAACGGTACCTTTGTCTTTGCGTTAAAATTTTAAAAGGCTGTTAAGCACTTTATACAGAAGAGAAATAAGGAACTTTAAATACGAGTCTCATTAATTTAATTTCTATTTAACTGATTAATTTTTTTATATATTCAGCATTTTAGATTAGTATTTCGACGCTTGCCTTAATTTAAAATCAGAGCGTAATTCAATAAGAACGTGATGTTTTAAGGTATACAACTGGAAAAGACCTTATATTGCACTGCACAAAGATATGAAGAATTGATTTTTTTTATTTCATAGCTTCGAATAACGATTGTTTTTACAGCATCCAGTTTTCAAATTTTGAATTTATATTCAACTGCCTGGGATAAATGCTGATCTTTTTGAAGAAAATTGCCCTTAAAAAATTTTGCAAAGTTTTCTTTCATCTAAAATAAAAAAACACGTAATTTTATTTATATTCCATGTATTCAATAGTATAAATGTTCACGAAGGCTGTAATATATCTGATTCTACCAAAATTTATTGAAACTATAAAGAACTATAAAGAGATTTTTCGTACTCAAAAGGCTATTTATATTTGTTAAATTGTGCTAAGTTTATAAAATTACCGCCATGAACTGCTCATATACAATGATTGAAGTTCATTTTCAGAAATATTTTGCAGTCTATCTCTATAAATAGTTAATTTTTTTTAATGTATTTACTACACAGATACTTTCAGAGCTGTTTAACAAAGAATTTTAGTAAGTGGCTTTTAAAATATTCTAGTTAATTTAATATCTCTTCGGCATTTTCGTTCCTAAAAATATTTCTAGAATGATAAAATTACAGAAGAATATTATTCCTGTGCCTAAAAAAAATAAACCATTTTTCAAAAATTGCAAATTTAGTAATGAAGGAAATATTTTCAATCCAATGGAATACGAAATTTCAAAAATTCAATTCAATAAAAGAAAATCGATTTTAAATGATGTTCCCACAAACATAATGCCTCAGAGTAATTTTTCTTACTACTTTTCAAGATCAGGGCAAGTATAGACATGCACATACAATTTACATCCAATGATTAGGATCATTGATTCGGTAGATATCTATCTACTTAAACAATAGATATATATCTAGATAAATTCATAATTAAAATAAAAAATTCATAATTAAGATATGAAAACGCTTAATTAATTTTAATTTATCTATTTCCATTTCACCAATTTAAAAATATTTGCAGAAAGAAAATATTATAAATATTTAATTATTAGAAAACTGAATTATAAAAATAATGTATTATTATTATCTTTCGACTTTTTTCGTTTTGTGCCTAGAAGCACAAGTCTTGTTTATTTTTTGCGTTAAATATGTAAGTATATTTGAGATTTACTCAAGAGTAGTGTTCTTCCACTTTAATTTGAGTTTTATAAAATTAATTTTTAATTAACTTTTTTTAATTAAAAAACAGTTTAAAAATTTCAGTTGCTCCACAAGTCTTTTTTTTTACCACCATGACTTCATTATTTAACTGAAATATTTTTCTTTAAAGTAAATTGAAAAATCCCATCATGTTCCTCTAAGAAAATGTGTTTACTTAATAGCAATAATAATTTATATATATATATATATATTTATATATATGCTTTCTAATTTAACATATCTAAATAAAATAAAATTTATTTTTTAATTTAGTTTTCAAACTTACCTTCTCTTATTTCTCTGTAACTGCAACCAACCACTTTATTGCACAAACGAAGCAAGCAAATTGCGATTTTATTCGAGTGAGAAAAAAAACTTGAGGGTCTCCCAAAATTTCTGCAAACTTAGAATCAAATTTCTTTTACTCTTTGAATAATGTATCGAATATAAATACACATGGACGGGCATATGTTCCGATATGTATCAACAGTTTTCGGCCGCATCTGCGCACGCGCGAAAGTGTAGGAAAAAATTTGTACCTATCACCTGCGTTCTAGCGGACTAATCGAAAGCGCGCCGCGCACGCGCACTGTTGCGACAGTGCAAGGGGGGACGGAAAACGTCGGGCGGGAGATTAGAGTCTCTGAATGACGAGGGGATGAAACGGAAAGGAAGGGAGGAGGTGGACAGATTGCAAGAACTCGGTGATTGTCGTCTACAAGCGTTCTCGCGATATTTGTTTGGATAAACACTTAAATGCTGCTACCACATAAGATTGTTGACTTAGTAGAAAGCCGTCGACGCTTTCGGCATCTGAACTTGTGGGAAATCAAGCTCACATCGGACCCAATTGTGACTGCAATAATTAAGAACGAAGAGTGGGGCCGGAATGTATAGATATATGTGAATCAAATTGAAAGCGCGTGAGAAATGTTGAATATTTATATCTAAAATTCACAGAAAGCAATTCATAAAGAAAAAAAAAGTGGAAGGGTCTCCGGTTAATTAATTAATTAGTTGGGAAAGTTCAATTATGCGGAAATGCGGTGATGAATGAATTAATCATTATGTGCCTAACTTATTTGTTGTTTGAGTTACTTATTAAGGGAATAAAACTATACAGATTTTTATGAAATTTTTTTGAGAGCAAGCTTAAACCAAGGGACAAGGGAGGTAGTCCTTGAAGAATTTTTTTTCTTCTAGAGAAGAATTTTTTTTCACATTATCAGTTTTCTATGTCAACATCTACTTTAAAAACAAAAAAAGGCATGGAATTTTTTTTCTGGTTTGATTCGAACGCTATATTACCTCTATTGAAGACGCGGGTTGATGTTTATATTCATTAGTTATCTGAAAAAAAAGTTAGAGGGTACAATATACAAGCCTGAAAGAGGTCGATTGAGAAATTTGAAATTTCGAAATTTATTCCTAATTCTCCAAGTATTATACTTTTATACTAATACCAAGTATTACATTTTTACTATCAGAAGATTTCAAGTTTTAAAATTAAAAAAATAATTGCATAATGAAAGTTAATTTTAACAATTTACTATCAGAGAGAGTTGTTTTTACTTTCAGAGTATACGGAAATACATTTTCTTTACTGTCAGAGGGTTTCAAACTTGAAAACTACTATCATAGTTGCGTTTCAAAAATTAATTTTAACAAATTTCAACCAGAGTCTGTCTTTACTATCAGAATATACTGTAATATATTGTTTTCACTGCCAGAAGCTTTCAAGTTAGAAAATGTACTGCATAATTTCATTTGAATTTTTACTAATGCTTTGCAGTTTTTGAAATCTAACAGGCAGAAATATTTGTAACTAAAGTATGCACGCTATTCCGTTTCAAGCATACATTCTTTTCAATTTGTTTTTTGCCACGCAATGCCTCTTTCTTTCAAATAAATTTATGGTTTTAATTAAATTGTATAAAATATTTGAAGCATGCTTATTGTAAGCACTAATTTTATAAGTAATACACTATTTTTCAGGGACATTAAGTAAAATTTTGAATTAAATCTTTTTGTTGAATTTTCTTTTTTTTTACAAGTAAATTATTTTTTTTTATTCTGAATCTCTGGAGAGGAATTACAATTTAAGAAATGTTATTTTAAATGAAATTGTTACAAATGTTTTAAAATTTAGAATTGTTTTTCTGAAATTCATACAGAATCCATGCTTCATACAGAATCCATTTTTTATTGATTTTTGAATATTACTATTAAAAATGTATTGCAGGTGAAAATCCGAAAAATTGTATTTTTTGGCCATGTCAGCAAAATAAACCAAAAGAATTTTTCATCTGGTGTCGTTGCACTGCACTTTAAGAAATGTTATTTTAGATGAAAATAATTGCTACAAATATTTTTAAATTTAGAATTGCAGTTTCAGAAATTCATACAGTTTGCATTTCTTTTATTGTTTTTTGAATATTGCTATTAAAAATATATTGCAGGTGAAAATCCAAAAAATATTTTATGTCATGTCAATAAAATAAAGCGAAAGAATTTTTCATCTAGTGTCGTTGCACTGGAGTGGGAGCAGAAATCCAAAGTCCGGGCCGGAGTGGCCTCAACACTATGTTGCAATATATTTCGGTTAAAATCTCATACATGAAACGCATGCTCCCTTAAAATACGTCATTGCATTCAAGGTCAAACTGTAAAAGAGACCTTTCAATCAAAAAGGATTATTTTAATATTCGAACAAACAGCACAGAATTTATTTTTAAAAGCTATTATTAAAAAAAAATATTGGCATCAAAATTTACCTTATTCCAAAAGTCATTATTTTCCTACAGTTATCGTTGTTGTTGTTTTTATTATTTTTATACGTTTTGCTTGTTTCGGAAACAAGCTATTCAGTTTTGGCTTGCAAAATTTAGTGCATTGTTATAACTTTTAACAAAAATAAAGTTAAAAAATATCAGTATATAATATATTTAGATCTCTTTTGAATATGTTTGCTTCAAACATTCCTCGATGAAAAGGCAACAATTTGGGACAATTAAGACAAATTCTGACATCTTTATTTGAGATGTTTTACAAATTTATTTGTTCTAAACAAATATGTGCATTTGTACAAATTATGGAATATTCGTTATCTGTATAGTCTCTCTCTCTCTCTCTCTCTCTCTCTCTCTCTCTCTCTATATATATATATATATATATATATATATATATATATATAATATATATATATAATAAGAATAAAAAACAGATATGTAAGTGAAAAAATGTGAAACTCGGCCTGATGACTTTCTTAAGGGTCACCATCAAGCAAGGGTTCCAATAAAAAGTGGAATTTTTTTCTGTAAGGAGTTAGACTATTGTCTAAAAAATTAACGCAAATTTTCCTCATTTATTTTATTCTAAAAAAATATTTAAAAATTATTTTTTCTTCTCTTAATTATTGTTGAAATAAGGACTCATAATTTATAAATTAAAGCAGTATTATACTTTATTAATACATATGTACTCAATATATGTTTTTAATACATATGTACTCAAGTTAGCTTTCGTGCTAGGGCTCACATAGAAGATTTTTGCTAAAAGGTAAATTCGAGCAAATCCTTTTTAAAATTCTAAATTCAAATTCCAATGCTATCTATACTTGTCAGAAAACGATGTAAAGTACCAGTGCCCGTGGGATTTCACAAACTTGGAAGAGAATATAAATTATTAAAAAATATATCGATAGAAAAAACCATGATAGGAAATGTCATCTTCAAACGGCAAAAGAATAAGAAAGAAACTACACGGAGAATTGGGTAGATAATTTTATTATCTACCAAGAGTAGAATAATTTCATTTTCCAATACTATCTATACTAGTTAAAAAAAATATGTAAAGTACAAGTGCCCGTGGGATTACAAACTTCGAAGAGAATGTAAATTATTAAAAAAAACAACCCTAGAGAAAACCAAGATAGGAAATGTCATCTTCAAATGGAAAAACAATAAGAAAGAAACTACACGGGGAATTGTGTTGTGAATTATTTTATCTACCAAGAGTAGAATGATTTGTACGGAAATCAGTGAAGGTCTTTAAATTTTTTCCACTACCAGTGATATTTATTTTACATTTATATTGAATGAAATCCGAAATATACTCAAAAACATCTAATGTTTCGCGGGTTGTAACAAAAACGATGGATATTCTTGCTATAAAGTTTGTGTTGAAATCTACTGGCATTTCATAAATAATAAGATTCAAGGCATCACAGAAAAAATAAAAAATATATAAATACGATAATCTAAGGTTTTATGCTAGGAAGCTACCGTGGGCAATCCATGTACCTTCAAATGGCAAGACAAAATGTCAGACACGCTTACTGCTTATTGAGAGAAATTCCTATCTTTTGTAACCATATTGGACAATAAGCATTTTTGGAAAAATATTTTTGAAAGACCTTCTGAAGAATATTGAAATACTTGTGAGCATGTAAATGGGATTGCGAGAAATTATAAGCTGATAAAACTGCTAATCAGATTATCCATCCAACAATGTTTAAAGACTCATGGTCCTGTTCTGTGTTGCACTACCGATATATGAGCGTTGTGAGTGTTAAACATCTTCTCACTTGAACAGGAATTGGATTTCACCACTCAACAGAACTGAAAAATGGGAACTCCAAACAACCCAGACCAGGTTTTCTTAAAGAAAATGTGCAAATACTGTACGTCATTCAATTGCAGTGATTATAATTATTGAAGATGAAAATGTTTGTAAGATATCATTATGCAGAATATACTATATAGTTACTCGATATTATCTTGTTACAACAGCAAGCATGTATCTTCAGGAAGTGAAATTTCAGCCCACAGTATTTAACAACAGTCGATCTAGGCCGTGATTGTCTTGCATCTTTTAGAGATTAATGTATATATAGATTGATTCTTATGTACGTTTAACGATTTCCTAATTCATTCTTGGAAATATTTCTTGATACAACTGTACAGTAACAACTCCATTAGCTAGGCCATATATGAACTTGATTTTTCTTTATTAGACGTTTTGCGAACGGATTGATGTTGTCCTCATGTCTTACATATGTAAAGAGGTTCACCCACCGATTTGAAAAATTCACGTATAAATTCCCAATCATGCGTTCTTATATAATTCCTATCAATATTTTCCATATCTTTTCATGTCATGTTTTCGTGGAGTTCCAAGATAATATATTATATATATTCGGATATTTAAAACACTGTTTAAGAATGTATAATTGCCATTGTCATTTAGAGATTGAAAACATCATTTTAAGTATGCAAATTTTGTGTGTAACATGTGATAGCAAATTAATTTTTACAATTTTAGAATTTCTAGATATAATGCTGCATTAAAATAATAAAAATTTTGAAAATGTGTTAAAATAATTAAATATATTGCCTCACATGAATAGAATTTTTATTAAGGAATGCTATTTTGACATTGAAAAGTTTTTAGTTATTAAAATCTTTTATTGGTGAATTGTGAGAAATCTTAGCAAATATTTGAACCTTCCACCTTTTGAAAAAAAAAATATTATCCCTTGTCTTTCATGGTGCAGATAAAATAGAGAAGTGATTTCGTGTTGATATATAGTGTGACTTAAAAGATTCCATAAACTTTGATGGCAGAAGGTTAAACCAACAGAAAAAATATATAAATAAATGGCTAGAAAAAACGCAGACTGTTTACAGTGCGGTCGTAATAATCTATGAACGATAGCATTTATGAACCTCTATACAAATGCAGTTGATTGACTGCAAACATATACGGTTATTTCTTAATTGATCGAACTTTTTTCTAAAACATATCACCATTAAAAGATGATCCTCAGTCTCATGTTTCCACTTCATGTTTCTTACTTCATCGGTTCCAAAACAAACATTTAGTTCTCGCATTACATGTATTACCCTCATATATATATAAAAAATATTATTATGAGAGATCGGGCAATTTTGAAAGAAATTCCTTTTGAATGATATCTATATATACAAGGCAAGAAATACTATTGATAAAATGAAAATTATGTTCGAAGGGAAATAGTTTACTAGTAAAATTATTGCAAAATTCTATACATCTGATTATGGAAACCAAATCTATTGCATAAATTGGTGTGTAAAGTTATCGCATTCTGAAAATCGATGCATTCATACAAATAATATACTAAAATTATTACGAAAAACAAATGAATTCGTAAGCAGGAGTTTTGACTGAAATAGAGAACTTTACGTGAGTTCTATGTCCGTTACAGACAGACTCTGAATTACAGAGTCATAAAACAGATAATTTCGCCCTTTTTTTCGACTTTTTTTTCATGGAATCTTATTGGTAATTAAATATTTGCGATTAATATTTTTTTGTCTTCACTAAATTTATTCACGAAAGATATAAACTCAGGAACTGCCTTCTAAAGAATAAAATAGCTTGGCCACCTCATTTATCTGCCTTTGCGCGGAATAAAGAATCTTTCATTTCTATTTGTACATATATTAGTAGCATTTCCCCCCGTGTTATTTAAACTTCATTTCATTATATTTGCCTACATATATTTGTATATTTTCTTTTGTACTTGTATTTTGAATATTTTATTTTGTTTTATCATGCTTCTTCAACTTATTATATTTATTGTGTGTTTCTGTTAATATGTGAGCAATTTTGTGTATTTACTTTGTGAATTTGTTTTCCCCCTCTTTTTTCTTTGCATTTGCATTTTGAAATTTATTCTACTATTATTTGGGAAAGGACTTACATCTGTAAGTCTTGAGGTATGCTTGTTGGTCCAAAAGAAATCTAAACGTCAAGAACAAAAAAAAAAAAAATCATTTGCCTTAAAAGCCCCAGTGACCTTCATACATATTTGCTTCATTTTGCTAAATATCAATGCCAAGCGTAAGGTTTCGTAAGATAAAACAAAAAAATGACTTCATAAGTAAGCCCCCGATAGTTTTTTTAGTAAGTACAGTTATGATATGGTATCTAGTTGCCTCCACTTCTGGACTATGGCCGTGGTAGCGAATAAGATTGTCTAATGTAAGTATTTATGACTCCATCATGAGTTTCCTTCCACTTTTTTTTTCTTATCAGAAATTTCACACAGAATACTCCGGATACTTAGGAAGGGCGAGGATAAACCATTTTTGATAATTAAAAAGTAGCACCTTTGTAAAGCAGATTGTTTTTCGGAATGTTAACCTTTGAAATTTTGAAACTATTAATAGGTATAAATGGGAAATATAAATGATAATAATTTCTTCTATGTCGGGTCACTCTTCGGTGGATCATCTCAAAAATGGGAATGAGAAGCCTCACCTCCCTGGTTCGTACAGAAATGGCATAGTGTTGACTACATCTTACCAATGATAGTAAGTACTTCTTAATAGAATAGGAAATGTACTGTAACTAAGATGAACATTAGGACTCGATCACAGTTTCTATCAAAGATGTCGTAGCATTCAAATTATTCAGATTTTTCAGTGTTCAGTTTGGATTAAACGATTATGATTTCCTATTTATAAGCCTCATTTTGAATTAAACTTAACTTTTTATGCCATTTTTGCCATTGAAGCATAATATAATGGTTTGAAAAACAAAAAGCGAAATGTCTCGAAAATAAAATTTAATTTCCAAATATTCTGTAAGGGAAAAAATAATCTTAAATTTAGCGAGAAGTTAAAATCTTACTTATCTGGGGGGTTTTCGGGAGGGGGAGGGGGTAAAAATAACAATTTCTATTTATTAATTTTTAGATATGATATCTGAAAAGAAAAGCAACTGAAATTATAATCGTTGCAAAATGAGACTAGAACAAAAATACTTATCTAAAATAGGTACTTCACAGATAAAATAGGTATATTTAGTCCAAAGGTAGATGCATATTCTTATTACCAATCATTAAAAATATCTACAAGAAATTGGCGTAAAAAATATTTCACTGTGTCATATTTTTCAAATGCAATACAAATTTTGATTTGTATGAGTTGTAAAATGAATTTTAAAATATGTATTTTCATTATTTCTGAAAAGTAATAAGTTTTGAGTCAATAAAATTGAAGTGTTAACTTAATTATTCATACTTTTAATTATGAAAAAAAATTATTCGATTATGCTCTTTTGTAAAGCAATAAATCACTTTCATTATTATTGATTTGGAATATTTTATTTGGTAAAATAATCTTATTATTAATAAAATTAATTTGAATTCTCTTACAACAATGAAAATTATTGTAGCAATTTAAATGTATTATGAACATTTTTTTAAACTATTAAAATTTAGAGACAAATTTCACAATATTTAAACAGGTATCAAGGAAAATGGAATTCATGGAATTTGTAAGGGTTTACTAAATTTTCTGCAATAATATTTTCTAAATTTTGTGGAAAAATGTCAAATTTCGTTTAATTAATAATTAAAATTTTGAATAAAATTTTTGATAAATTGCTTTAGCACATATGCTCTTTCTCCAACATACACTGAAGTGACAAAAGTCATGGGATAGCAATATGCAAATTTACAGATGGCAGTAGTATTGCAGCGAAAAAGTATAAATACGCAGTTCGTTTTCCAGAGCTTTCATTTGTTTTCAAGTTATTCATGTGAACAGGTTTTTCGTGATTTATAGCGGCACGACGAAAATTAACAGACTTTGAACGTGGAATGTTAGTTGCAGCTTGACGCATGGGTCATTCCATTGTGGATATCGTTATTGAATTCAACATTCCGAGATCCACAGTATCAAGAATGTGCCGAGAGTATGAAATTTCAGGCATCACATCCCATCATGGACAGCACAGTGGGCGACCACCTGCACTTAACGACCGAGACCGCCGACGTCTGTGTAGAATGGTCAATGTTAATAGACATGAAACACTTCGTCAAATAACTGCAGGAATCAATGTGGGACGTACGAGGGACGTGTCCGATAGGACTGTGCGGCGAAATTTGTCTTCCTTGGGCTATGACAGCAGAAGACCGACTCGAGTACCTTTACGGACAACACGACATCACCTGCAGCGACTCTTCTGGGCTCGTGAGTATATCGACTGGTCCCTAGACCAGTGGAAAACCGTGGAGTGGTCAGATGAGTCACGATTTCAGTTGTTACGAGTTGATGGTAGAGTTCGAGTGAGGCGCAGACCCCACGAAGCCATGGACCCAAACTGTCAGAACTGTCAAGGCACTGTTCAAGCTGGTGGTGGCTGCATAATGGTTTGGGCTGTTTTTATATGGCATGAACTCGGTCCTCTGGTGCAACTGAACCGATCATTGACTGGAAATGGTTATGTTCAGCTGCTTGCAGATCACTTGCAGCCATTCATGGACTTCACGTACCCACACAACGATGGGATTTTTATGGATGACAATGCGCCATGTCACCGGGCCAGAACTGTTCGCGATTGGTTTGAAGAACATTCCGGACAATTCTAGCGCAATCTGGCCACCTAGATCGCCTGATATGAATCCCATCGAGCTTTTATGGGACATCATCGAAAGGTCCGTTCGTGCCCAAACTCCTGCACCATCCACACTTTCACATTTATGGACGTCTATTCAGACAGCATGGCTCAATTATCCTGCAGAGGACTTCCAACGACTTGTGGACTCCATGACACGTCGAGTTGTTGCACTTCGCCGGGCAAAAGGAGAACCGACAAGATATTAACAGTCATCCCATGACTTTTGTCACTTCAGAGTATATTTGTGTCAGTTTGGGAAATTGTTGGGATAACAGAATAACCTTCTATGGCTAATGTTTTGTAGAGAGGAAACAAATTATTTATCATATACATACAGTTTTATTATTACAAAATATTTGTAATTAAAATGCTAAATATCTTAGGTGCCGCTTAAAAAATCATAGAAAATCAAAAAATTTTGTTTTTTTTAGAAATTTTACTATACTTGTTTTGTAACAAAATTTAGCAATATTTAAAATATATTTTTCTAAATTTCATATTACTTTCTAAATATTTTTATGAAGTGTATTTATTTAAACTGATTCATATATTTCTTTAAAAAATTATATCCTTACAGAAGTACAGATTTATAACTGAGCTTATTTATCTAAATTAACATAAAAATTTATAGAATTATTCCCAAGTTTGATTTGATAAAAAACTTATACATTATTATATAATAACTGTTTTAAACCATCTATTTATCGCCAGTAACTCCAAATAATTTTTTTTTAATTTTAATTGAATTTGTTGCTGGAGATATTCAAATGTTTAATTTTTTGGTCCATTGCCTTTAAACAGAGTCTCATCTACTTAATTTATAAAAATTATTTAAACTTATTTTGAAAAGTATTATAATTAAAAAATAGCATGGAATTAATTTATATATTCATTTATAAGAGTACTCATACTTAATACTTATTTCTAAATAACTGTCAATTAATATCGATTATGATATAATATATGAAATAAAAATTACTTTAATAAGAATGCTTTCAAAATTCCAAGTATATATAAAAATTATTTTAAACTTTATCTAAAATCGATTTATAAATATGAATCTTAATATACAAGCTCCGTTATGTTTCCAACATTAACGTTATTAAAAGTATAAAAATTATCAAAACGAAAATAATTTTATGGTAATGTTTTTTTTTAAATTTTTAAATGAGAATGAAACGAGACTAAGTTTTAAAAAGATTAACCCTGTATATATTAAAAGGTCCCAAGCCAATATTGAACAAAACCCGAATCGGCTGACATATTTCCTTTTTCTTTCGTCAAATGTGATTGATTGAATAAACTTGGTGCTTGATTTGTTTGTTAAAGATACTCGCTCAAAAGAATTCAGAGGACAGGGAGATTTTCTCAAAAATGTTAAAGGACGTTCATGCATTTATTTTACTTAATATCCATGAATTAATCCAAGTCATTTTTTGTACATCAACTCACAAATAATAATCATATCCTCCTATCTTCAATTTGAAAACTCAAATTTCTTAAACAACTGAGATGTTTTTGAAAGATCTTCAATATTGCTTTCTTTGCGGCTTAGAAGGCAAGTTATTCTGCATTTTTCTGTGGTATTTTATCAAATATTATTGCATAAATGCTAATTATATGCAATTTCAAAATTAAAAATATTTCCTTATAATGAAATAAATTTATTAATCGATCAAATTCTATCTCAATTTTTGAAATTAAAAAAAAATATTTTTGATTAATTTTCAACATTGTTACCTGAAAATCAAACCATTTTTAATTGCTTCATGAAATATTTAATCGCTTGAATTTCTACCATTGTTAAAAGTTAATCATTGACATAAATATACAAACGATTTGACTGAATGTTAAGTATAACCAAACTCCCTGGAAAAACAGCTAGTCGCCAAAGAGGACTAGTTTTTAAGTGCATAGAAATGTTTTTTAATTGCTCTGCTATAATATTATGCTCAATGTTTAAATTAATTATCACATTAATTCGTGACCATAAATTTTCATTTCCTTCTTACTGTATCCAAAATTTTATTTGTAAATTTTCAAAACGAGAGATATAAATATAACAATTCAAATCCAATAAAATCATAGCACTTTATATGCAGTTTTTAAATAAAAAGTGCTGAACATTCAAAACTGTAATGAACTCAATACAAAATCTTGAAAAATAAACAGGAAATGAAAACAACCTATAGGTGTAAAATAATTTATTTAAAAGCTTAATAAAGATAAAAGAGTAGAAAAGATCGTCTAATCGCTGTAGTATCTACTTCAAAACAATGGCGCTTTAATAATTTTTAGTGGAATAATTTTAATAATTCTTCACTTTAATGGGAGAAAAGTTTTAGATGCCTTAGTACATCCCTGAAAAAAGAAGAGAATCAAATTATTTTCTTCATTTTAAACACACGATGAGATTCAAAAGAGATGATCCAGAAGAAATTAGCAATTCAAATTAGTTGGTATTTGCTGCTGTTAAAAGGAATACTCTCCGGCAGTTGAGAGAAAACGGTACCCTCTTCTTTGACGAGATAAATCCACATAAGATAAAGGAGAGGTTTCTCCTCCAGGGTGATGTGGGTTACTGAATTTCAGTCACGAGTTTCCACGGCCGAGGAGACTTGTGTATTATATACACGAACAATTCACCTTCGTTAACTGGCTTTCTTTTTTTCTCTCGTTCGATTTGCCTTAGAACTAACTAGCTTGATCCTAAAACAAGGAACGGAGCTGTATCATTACGTGCATCAATTGTTTCCTCGGAATCTTTTTCTTGCGTTTAAAAACTCGATTAGAAGATGTTGCTTAAAGTTCACGAGTTTCTAGATCAGAGCTGTCGAGGCTCAAAGAACTTGATAATTATTTACAAAAATGGAAAGCAATATGTATGTATTAAATAAAAATATTTAAAAAAATAACTTTTATTCATTTTTGGAAATGTATAAGAAAACTTCCTAGAAATGAGAAAAAAATGGCTTTTCAATTATATATTTTGAATATCTTCTCTACAAGCAATTCGCAAAAAATAAAGGAAAGAAAGCTGGATTTTAAAAAACTGAAAATTTTCTGAAAAATAAATATTTCCATTTTATACGTGGAAAAAATCGAATTATTACAACAAACAAATTCAAAGACAAATTTTGAATTATTACAACAACAAAGAAGTTCTTTAAGCCAAGGGAAAATTGTTATGATAATTATAACCTTTATTGATATAGATATTAAAGCTAATTTAAATAATTTAATTAGACCTGACGTTGAACAATTTTAATTGAATTCATTTCACTTTTACATAATATTTTTTTTTCATTTCTAAATAAAAGTAAAATGTAAATAGTTGACATTTTGTATATTAGTTGTATGCAAAAGGATGTCTTCATATGAAAATTTCTATTAAGATAAATACAGCCTTAAAATTCATAAGGCTGTCCTTGGATACTCACATGTTATATTTAAAATGACCTTCACTGCTTAAATTCAAAAACCATTGCATAAAATTTTATCTCTAAGAATAATTTTTAAATTTTTTATCAGTATGAAATAAGTTTCCGTTTTATATTAGAATTATTAATGTTTGCTGTTATTATCAGAGTATATCCAATATAAGTTATATCGGTTATTTAGAAATGTAAAAAGGTTCCAATTAATTTTTTATGTTAGAATAATTTATAAATAAGAAAAATTTTATAATATGATTTATAAGTATGTATATTAAATCATTCTAAAGCATCTTAAGTTTATAAAAAGTTATATTCTATAGTGTGATGTGCGCTTAAATGCTTTTTTCAAGTTTTACATCTCATCCTTTTGAAAAATTCTGATTATTTTCTGTGGATATCTCTTTTATATTAAAGTAAAATTAATTTAATGACTGTAATGCCTTTTTTCTACAAAATGTTTTCAGAAAATGAGAATACAAAATACTTAGTTTTACGTTAGACACTTTTGCTTTAAGCAAGCCTTTATTGAAATATTTACATAAAATTTCTCAACGAAATTTTTAACTTTATGGGGGTTTGATATAAATTTCATTATTTAAAACTTATTTTAAAGGCTTTTTACCTACTTTTAAATTTCTTAAATATGAAAAAAATAATCTAATTGCTTAACGTTAGATCTTCATAAAATATAATGTCAATTTTAATGGGTGTTTCTCTAATTCTTTATTACATTTGAAGAATTAGTTCACTCGGGACCACCTTTTAATATTGGGTACCTTTTGACTAATAATAATAATTATTGATATTTTATTGTTCATTCATGTAATCAATATTTTAGAGATTCCTAGATGAATGCTAATATCTGTCAAAAAGAAAATCAAATATATTTTATCCATTAATAAACTATATATTATTAATGATTAACTAATAATTATTAGTGAGTTATGACTTGATGATTCATATTTATAATAATTTAAGGATTTATAACTATAAAATTATAAATCATTAATATACAGAAATATCTTGTTTTGAGTTTGATGCTGGGAAAATAACTTAAAATTCTTTCATTCAAGAAAGTTAGAATATTAAAAAAAGAAAAACAGCTTAGAATTTATTAGTTTTCTTTCATTATTTCATAACATAATTTCATTCTCACTTTTTATGATTATAAGCACTTATAACTGAATACGCTAATACTTATAATACCATCATTGTAAAAATTATTTCCGGAAATATAAATTAACGATTATAAAATAATATACTATGTCATTCATTCAATTAGCAACCGAAAGACATTTATTACACCTTAAATATTTATATGTCCCTTGAAAGTGATTTTTGTTATTCGTCTTTAAGAAAAAGATAATATAAAAAGATATTTAATTCAATATCTGAAAATGGTATCAAATTTAAAGCAAATACAAGTAACTCTAAAGGAAGCTTTAATTTTTTTTTCAATTAATCAACAATTCTAGGAATTATTCTATTTTAAACTACCACAGTACATGTTTAGTTTATTTTCAGATGAAATAATTTTAATTTTAATAATTTCAGTATCATTTTATGTGAAAGAATGGTCTTAGCTTTTACGTACACTAAATTTAATTATGTAAATCTACATGAGTAAATTTTTTTCAGTATTTAATTAATCAAAATTAAAATTTTCTTCACTTAAATGACAAAATTTAATATTGAATGAAATAAAAAAAATTAAAGATAGAATGAGCTGAATAAAATAAAATTCGAATTATAATAAGAAATGTTATTCATTATTTTTAAATGTTTATTTATTTTGAAAGAATATATGTTAGTTTTATGTCATAATATACAAAACGCTGTATTTAGATACACGTAACCAGTTTTTTTTTCATGGCAAATTTTTAAAAAAAAAAGGAATTTGAAATAATATTTTCAGGGATATATTTTAAACTAAAATAATTCATGGACTGTCGTAATAAATAAACTACCCTAATGTTAAATAATTGAGTTAAATACATCAGATTTATTCCCGTTTTCAGATTTCATCTGCACTGAGCTGTTAGTAAATCTTAAAGGAAGATGAAGTTTTCGTTGGATGCGAAGTTTCCTATAATTAGAATTAAATTCTTTCGTCTTCAATTAAAATGTAAATGGATCCTTCTGCTGACAAATCCAACAGTAATTTAGCCCGAAGAAATACTTCTTTCGCTTACTGACAGATTTACAACTTCTGGATGTCAAGCTGACAAATCTTTTCCCCAAACAGAATATTTTTCTCACCTATCTTAATTTAAGTGAAAGGCTGAATTACTTCGTGTTTTCAACTTTCTCTAAAGAATATTTGAAAGAAATAAAATAAACATTTGCTTAGCTTAATTATTGATCACCATCTTGAGAAATGTGCATATCGCTTGATATGCTGAGGTTTGGATAAAATTCTAGATAATTACAAATGGCATGCATAAAAATGATCGAATCCATTTATTAACTTACAAATTGTTTGTGATGAACTTCAGTAAGTCGTACTTAAATTCTAAGAAAAAGTTAACTGAATTTGATAAGATTATAATGTTTATTTTTCGTTGATTTTGTAGCATTATTCCTTTTACCTAAATTTTGATTGGGTCAACATGACGTTTGAGAAATTTCAAAGTTAGATTGAATTTTAGCTTTCTTATACACTACTAAAAATCGATATTTAGTTTAGCTTGCTTTGCTTGTATTTATACTGAAAAGAATGGAAAGTATTCAGCTTTCAAGGATTCACCTAAAAATTAAAATTAATAAAAATTTGAAATTATATTTAACTTTCACTCGGTCATTTGCTTATTCCCTAATTTAGCTTTATCGTATCATCGAAAAATCACATGACAGAATTTAATATCAAATATATTTTAACTCTGATTAAATATTTTTGTATTATGAAAGGAATTATTGAAGTGCACTCATATAAAACTTCTAAAAATTAATAAAATTGCAGGAATTTCTCTTGAAACTGAAAAAATATAATTATACAAAAAATTTATGATTTTTTTATCATAATATGATACATATCAACAATAATATTTTAGTAGTGTTGTTATTTGCAATTTAAGCTTCAGGCTTTACATTTTGGGTTGAAATTTTTAATTAAAACTTACTCTGGTGACATTTCAACATTCTTACTTTAATGAAATAATTGTTCATTTTGTGTTTTATTTAATTTTCATTAAAATATTTTCCACTTATTAGTTAAGACAATTTTGAGGTTATTTAAATTTTAAAATTTAAGCACATATGTTTTTAAAAATTAATACTTAAAAACATTCATAACAGTTGAAAATTCTTACGCTAATGAGGTAATTATTCTTTTTATGTTTTAATTAAATTTGTGCTGAATATTTTTCACTATTTACTAAAAATTATAATGGCAGTAATTTAAAGTTTTAGAATCTATATCCCTATGTTTTCAGTTATTAATACTTGAAAAAGAAGGAAAATACTTAATACTTGGGTATACCTGACTTTAGACAATAATTGAAATTTTTTATATTAGGATTTGATAATCCCATTTTTTAATTAATTATAATATCTCTTACACATTTGTCTTGTGCTGTTCATAATTATACTTAAGTTAATGAATGCTTTTATGAAGTGATAGAATCTGTTAATTTTTCTGAGGTCATAATTTTCAACTGCCGGGAAAAGTTCATCGCCGTGAGGATGAATGACTTAGATATTTTATCTGATACTTAATCGGTTCATCAGTTTCTTCACCTTAAGAGAGTTATTTGAATGAACAATTTGTGAACTATGATATAACTGATATGATGGTTATCACTTTCACTCGCGTCCGTTCGCTGTTCTTCTCGGCAAAATTCTGTGAATAGTAACTGATAAAATTATAATGTCACATCCTGAAAGCGGAAGATGCAGGAGCGATTAACACAGTTAGATTATCCTCACAGTAGTTCACGTCTGACTTAGGTCAACGGATTTAAATCCAAGGTCACTTAGCGAATTATCTTTTTAAAATGTGTCTTAGCAAATTTTCTGGTCACTTAGCAATTTACCTGGTAATATTTGGAAATATATTCAAAAAAATATATATGATAGTAACTAAATGAAATTTATTTCATCCTTTTTGTTCTAAATAATAGCTGAGACAATAATTTTTTTGCCGAGAAAACTGATTATAAATTGACATTCGAATCTCTTCTGTATTAGATTTTCAAGGTACCCCTAATAAAGTAATTTATTAAGGTTATATCAAATTTCATATTTGATATACTTTTAGTAATTTATTTTACAAAATAAAATTTTATATTTAATTTGATGAAATTTTATATTTCATTTTTAGTTACATATTTTATATTTGGTTGGGCATTTACTCCCCATTTTTAAATAACGTTTACTTGTTCTGTCCATTACTTGTATAAAAATACTTACCATAATTAAGTTATAGTTCTCACAGTCTTATATATGATAACATGTTATCAGTTCTAGCTTCACTTTCTTATCCTTCAAGTAGAATATGCATATCATTTCAATATTAAAAGGATTCGAAGCTGTTTAATTTTACTGCAAGACATATAAACACAAATTTAGCTTTTCAACTGAATTAAAATATTTGAAATAAGCCCCCAATTTTCTGATATATTTCCTAATACGCTTAGTATATTAAAGGCCAAATAGAGTAGGAAAAGTCGGTGATATTCATTGCAGTATTGCAGAAGGATATGAAAAAAGTAAGATAAAATTTAACAGTGGGGGAAAATTCAAAATCCAAGTAATGTTTATAAAAATGGATAAATAGCAATAAATATTAGTTTAAGTAAGTCTGTATTTTTTGTATGAAGAATTGTAAATTTTTGTATAAAAATAATTCCAATAATTAGTTAAAATAAGGAAAAAATAATCAATAATTGGATTGATATTTTGAAAATTCATTTTTAAATTTTTAGATGGTATGTAAGATATACCATAAAATGATAAAATTCTGAAAAAGTTCGCAATATTGCAAATTCACTTCATATTGCAAAAGGTCGCAATATGAAGTCCTTTTGTAAGTTCTATCCAAATTTTTTTAAAATATTTTTACTGATAAATAATATGTAAAAGAAAAAACTTAAAATTGCTTCACGTTTAAATTTCCAAAAATGAAAATAAATTCCTTTTAAATAAATAATAACATCGTTCATTCAATGGTCATATTTATCTAATCATTTTCCATTTAGGCTGTAATAAACCTTTCTCAACCTAAATCAAAAACAGAAATACCTTATAAAAATATATTGTCCAGTAGTGTCAAATTGGATCAAATTTACATAAAGTTTTGAGTTATACATCTGCAAAAAATTTTATGGTCATTTTATTTTCATATAAAATTTTATATTTAACCTAATATTGCCTATTTTGAAACATTTATTTCATATATTAGGAATAAACCAAAGGAAAATAAATAAACAAACAAAGGATTAAAAAAGAAATTTTAATATTACATCTTTGAACTTGTAAAGTTTTTCCCCTCGTTTTTCTGAAACTTACAGATATCTGTGTCAGAAATCTTGAGATAAAAAATTTTCCAATGTCTTTAAACTATTACATTCTAAAACCATCCCTATTTGTTCCAAGTATAGAACTAGTTAAGTATTAAAAATAAAAAAAACTTTCTTTCACATAAGTACTTTCCGTTATGACTTCCTTGTTTCATTGAAGGATGAATGATTATTTTCATCTTGATATCATTCAAATATCTCATTCCTCTAACAATTCACTTCTATATCAGCAGAAATCAATCAAATACGGTTAAATTTCACTTCTGATCTAAAATAGCACTCATTATCTGAACTACTAAAATAGAGTTTTGTGATTCGTGGCTGAGAATAGCTTTTATTTTTTGATGAGTAACTCTATAATTGATCCTTTTAAATAACCAAACTTATCTTTTTACAAAGAAAAAAATATCTATATAATTTTAATAATATACATTTTTGTTATTTACTTGATTGCTTTTGAGTATTCTACATATTTAATTTCATTTCAAAATGAAATATAGTACCTTATTAATCATTACTGTTATAAGGTATGGATTTATGCTCATGACATTCGTTCATGTCTTACATTGATTACATTTTTTCTCAAAATACGAATTAAATTGATTACTTTTTGAAATCAGAAAGATAGTTCTCTATTTATAACTTATTTTAATAATAATTTATACATTCATTGGCTAATAAAGTTAAATTATATAAATTTTACTGTTTTCTAAAAGTGTTATTCTTTTAAAAAAAATAAAAAATTCAAAGCATTTTTCAGAAAAGGTTAAAAAAGACTCAAGTTCAGGAAAGCAGTTTTAATTAAATTATTGAATGAAGTCTCTCCTTATCTAATAAAGAATTTGTAGCGATCAATTACTTCATTCTTTAATTTCAAAATAAATTTCATTTAATAAAGTTTTTGATTTTCATAAATACTTTAATAACATAAAAATTTAAAATTCTTCCATCACTGAAATATGAATTATTTTTTCATTACATATTTTCCGACATGTTATATTTTCCACCAAAAAATTCCATCGGTAGAAATTCTCCATGAGAAATGGAATTTCAACTATTTGTAGATAAACAAGCTGTTGCAATGTTATTTAATGTTTGGAGATATCAATAAATTGAAGGGCAACGTTAGAAAGTTAGAAAGAATTTTTAAATACCTCGTAACCAAGAACATATTTTTAGTGTTGTAAATTTTTAAGTATATTTTTGTGGCAGAAAATGCCTAATTGATGATTAAAATGATGAAAAACTAAAAATACAGTGAAGAAAATGTTTCTAGATCCCAATAAAATAAAAATAGGAATTGCCACTGATTTCCCATTTTCTCAATTCTCCCCTTTTTTAGTTTTTTTTAAGAGGAAATGGGATTAAAGTTATTTCAGTAAAGTTTTTCATTATTTTAAATTCTGTTGACCACTGACGCCAATTTAAAGATTTTTTTGAAATTTTTAGGGAATTATGGATTTGTAAATTTAATTTAGATGCATCTGCAATCCATTCTAATTATATTCGTTGAGTCATTACCATGCTTTAACTCCCAAGCTGCTTTAAAACATCCGTGAATATAGTTCTTTTCTACTTAAACATTTCAGTTATAGTAATTGATCGTGGAGCGAAGGTTTTCAGAAGTCATACACTCCCTTTAACTATTTTCTATTTTCAATATGTGAAATTCATTCTTTTAAATTATTTTTTACTAAAAATATTTAAATACTTTTATAATAATTAAAAATATTTATAAAAATATTTAAATATAAAAATATTTCCCCCCCCCCTTGATGACGGGACGTACTCCCTTCGGGGAGGGTTGTACCGTGGACGATGATGGCCATTAGGACTCAACCTCAGTTCCCGAACTTTGCTGTTGTGGCGGTCTGGTCATTCAGTTTCGATGGTTAATCCGTGTGCCTTCGTGGCGGGTCGGAGAGTCTGTTCTATGACTTACTAAAAATATTTAAACATTTACATCGTTTACTAAAATTATCTCAGAACAGAAACTATTAAACGTCATTTTAAATTAAATGAAAGTGTAATGGATAAAATACGCATTAAAAAAATAATAGTTCTTTAACAATGAAAGAAAACGGTTATCTGCTATCTTTTTCAAATTGCCTGGAATTCAGAATTACTGGATCTCAATCCTTTTGATTTCTGGCTGTGGAGTTATCTTTAAAATGTTATGTTCAGTAACCGATTGCTAATTTAGCTGAATTGAAGATACAGAATACACAACTTTGTCCCTTGACATGCCAGTCTCTTGTGAAATATGCTGTTTATGGGTTTTAACTTGTGAAAGATGAACAGTTTATTAAATTTCTTGTGCAAGTCTAACGATAATTAACTGGCGTTTTCGATGTTCCTATTTAATACAGTTTTTGTCCAGAAGACAAATAAAAATAAAATCATTATATGCTTTTTATGCAATTTTTGACATAGTGATAGTTAAAAACTGATTTTTTTCTCATCCAATGTTGTAAGAAATTTTCGTAACGAATAAGCTGCCGACTAAGGGTGCTACCACGGTTGAATGATTTGAAAATCTTTCTGTTCCGTTAAAAAACGATACAATCATGCTCTTTGAAAATACGATTGATTTAATGTACAATTCATGCCAAAGTAATCGTATGCCATTTTAAAATGTCACTTCTATCCGAATCCACTTTTGTAATGCCACATACAGAGCCATCTATTAATGCGTTTTGAAACTTCTCTTATACCATATTCTTTTCCCTCATTCTTCTAATATATTCATTTCAAATTTGAAGTAATTCTGACCAGTTAATTATCAGCATTTTAAAAGAAAGAAATTATAATTTCACTGTCTATGTATGTGTAAAAGCGATAGAATAACTTCTTTTTATTGATAATCGGTACTATCTGGGTTGTATTTTTCATCGAGAATATATTTTCTGTTATTTTTGGTATAATGCTAATGTTTTGCCCCACTATCACACTTGAAAATGAATCAACGGTGTTTTGCATAATTTAGTCGAGTACTAATGGGAATATCTTTTACTTCGAAATCTGAGTAGACGTTCGAATTTTAATGTGACTAATTATTTCACAAAGCAATATTTTCTCTATGCAAGAATTTACTATTGTCTAGAATGCTCAGCCCACAGGTTTTTTACTTTCGGTATAATTCTGTCCCACTTTCAAACGAATCAATAGTACTTTGTATAATCTAGTTGAGTACTAATGATTATATATATACACAATACTAACGAGAATAACTTTATCTTCGATACTTACATAATTGTTCCAATTATAATGTGAGTAATAGATTTCAAGAAACAGTATTTTGTATTATCTAGCTCAGTACTAAGAGAATATATTTGATTTTGAAATCTGCATTTATGTTTTAATTTTGATGTGAATAATAGACTGCAGGAAGCAAATTCTCACTAAGCAAGAATATGCTTTTAGAATTGGGAGCCTTCAAGATTGCTTTTGGATTCATTGGAGTCAATCCATAATTGCCAGAACTATATTCACAATTTAAAGCATACATTCAACCATTTATGTCTTAATAATAGCATAAAATGATTTTGGGATAAAAAAAATGAATATTTCTTATGTCATTAAAAAAATTAATATGTTAGTTTGTTTTGGTGGATATTCCATTCATTCTAAATCGCATATATAAAAATTTTCGAATTAAATTTTTTTTCTACTCTCGTATTATAGATTCCAAAGCAGTAATAATAAAAATTTTCTATATGTGGATCAAGTATGATCATACAAAATAAAATTGTATTAAATTATTATTCTTATACTAAAGTTTACATAATGCAAACTTCAAAATAAGAATTCTTAAGATTGGATGATGATGATAAATTTTACAGGTATATTCTTTATTCCTCACCCTGCACTCCATAAAAAGAATTAAATGTATCCCCAGAAATTTAAAGATCGTTAAAATTTGTTTTTCAGTGTTTTTTTTACTCACTATTTAACGCTATATCATTTTATTCTCAAAATTATAGAATTTCAAATTCAATTTTCAATGTATTTAACCGATATTTCACTATATTATATCATAAATTGATTTATTTTATTGTTCTATTGCCATTGTTCTAAGAAGAATTAAAGGTTCACAAGATCATGATTTAAACTAAAGGAATTTCTGTAGTTAAGAAATTATTTCAAAAATAATCCATCAGAATAGCTAAACAGTGTTGTCATATACATTCAACTGAGTTGGGTAAATTTTATTTCTCAGTTTTAAATCAAAATCCATTCTATTAATAAAAATAAATAAAATGGTATCTGTGAGATTTTATTTTATTTTACAATTTAGAACTATAAACTTATAAAGGCTATAGTTTTTCACATTCAGACTTTAGTAAAATTATTAATTAAAAAACACATTTCTGATTTGAGTAGTATTGTTCTACTTGGCCTAAAACAAAAAGGAATCCCTTGAAAAGGACAAAAAGAAAGGTGTACCTTTGAATAATTTGTACCAATGGAACAAGAAACGTAATTAATTTGAAAAAAAGCATTTGCCAATTAATTTATCTGATTAAAGATAAATGTTGATCACTTACCAAATCAGTTTAAAAAGTAGTAAGAAAAATCACTTTTTTTATAATTACAATAAAACTATAAATCTAATATAATAGAATAAAACAGTGCATATAATTAGTTTTTATTTAATGGGTTATAAATATATAATTATCACTGCTTTCAAATTAAAATTATTGACACATTTGGCGACAGTTATATTGTTAATTTATTTTGCGAGTGTAAAAAGTAATAACTGATGAAAAGAAATAATTGATGAAAAAAGTCATTATTTTGAATTTCTAGGACACATTTTCAAGAATGATTATTAGTAATATCTTCAAATGTTGATTTTTTGAACAACAAAAGTTGTATCAAAAGTTATGTCAAATATATTTGAAATTAATTCCTATCGATTTGATCTTAGATTTTTGTTCTAAAAATAGTCATCATTGGATAAATGTATCTCAAGAAACTCATCATATCTTTCCTCATCACGCTTTTCCCGATTATGCCTCTAGTACATAATAAAAGTCGGTCTGCATTTTTCTCACCAAGTGATCTGTTAAGAGTTTCAAAAATTAATCACAATAAGTTATAAAACTTTCTTAAAGTTGTATGTGAATTGTATGACTTAATCCTTCGATCTCTTTAACTTTTTGTATCGAGATTTTCCAGCATCTGTTATTTAACGATATATTTTTATTACAAAATTGTTGGGAAAAAAGCATAATGAATTATTTGAGCAACATTAAATTGCGCTTGTTCTTCAGGTCTTGATTATATTGAACACATCACCGGATGAGAAAATGTTTCGGATTCTTTTCGAATTTTACTCGATATTGGCGAAATTTGAATTATTGACCAAATAGTTGAGGCCATTTATCAAAATATTTCATTTCTCTACACCCACGCACTGCGGCACAGATTGGAATGCAATGAATGTTGCTGTGAACGTTGGTGGATACGTATTAGAGTAAGGATTAAGTGAAGTGATTGTAGAAATAAATTTAAGTTACCGATAAATTTTTTAGTAAGTGGTCTTTATCTTTATTGCTTTGTAAAATTTAATATAAATATTAAAAAATTAGGAGTAGATAAAGTGTTTTGATGCCGAAAAGTAATAAATGAGAATTATTTGATTCGGCTTTAGAATGGCTGAGAATTTAATTATTTTGTTAACATCAATTATATCAATTACTCTAAACACATAAGGGAAAATAAACAGATAAATGTGTTAATAATATTGAATATTTCGAACTGTTTACAAGGCACTTTTATTTTTAGATTATAAAATACTTAATATATGCCCAATAATATTTTTTAATTTATTGAATACTAATTTATGTATTGAAATTTTATATTTGAATTTATATATTCATCCTCTCTGCAACCATATTTTTGTTGAGAAAAAAAAACTGTTTTATTTTTAAAACCATGCAAAGTAATATTTTAAAAAATAAATATTATATCAAAATTTTATATTCTAATAAATTCTTTAGTATTTTTAAATAGAATAAAAGAGGAAGAAATAAAGTTTATATTATGTCATTAAACATTCTTGTCATTCTCGAAGGTTTCTTAATATAAACTAATTATTATAAATAAATTCTTAATTTTTTACGTCAAAATATTTATTCTCATTAGCATTAAATTCATATTTTGTTAAATTTAAAAAGAGATTTATAATTTTATCATATTTAATTCAAAATAATAATTTCGTATTACAGAAAATCCGATATAATTTTTGTTTAACAATAAATGAAAGAGCCATATTTTATTGCTTATATGTTTCTCGGATAAATATGTGTTTTTTAGATAAATAAAAAGATATTGAAACCTTTTTCTGAAAATAGATTAAATATTCCATGGCCATTATCTCAGTTAGTAACCTCAATGTCAAGTAAATGCGTGATCCTTTATATTTGATTACAATTGCCTACTAATGGGGACCTCTTATCTTCTCTCAGACATTTTTCATTGAACTATCTATCTTTCAGACAATTAAAATAGTTCCTTTTATATTTCTCAATAAAATTCCTATATAAGTATACCAATTTAACTTCAAAAATAAGAATGGAGCTTTATCCTTACTGAATTGAAAACACGTTTTTTTAAATAACAAATATTGTAAAGATTATATAATAAAAACATTTTCTTAAATTTTCTCTTTTATTATGAGGAGAGTTGCATATTGTAAATCCCTATTAATAAATATGACCAATTTAAACTATTTCCTTTAAACATTAATCTTTCTACCTCGTAATGAAATAAAATTCCAGGTAGAAAATAAAGAAAAAATTAAATTTTTGATTTCTAATTTATTTTTTATATGACAATGTCAATAATATCTCATAAAGATTGCTCTTAATGTCTATAATACGATTAAGATTCGTTTTTGCAATTATAATGTTTTTAGAAAGTAAAAAAAAAGTTTCGTTCATACTTCCATATTCCTAGTTTCAAAACTCATTTTGTAATTGATTTATTCATATTTTTACTAACACTAGATTTACCAGACCAGTCATTTTGACTAGTCGTGCAACTTCAATTCAAAATCCCTGCTACATTAAACATTTGCTTTCCAAAATGATGTTATAACTTTTGTAGCTATAAATAGAGAATACATTTTATGAACTTAATTTTACTTTATATATGTTTGAAACAAACATATTTTTTGTTATAACTATTTATACCAGTACCAGTCAAAATGACTGGTGATTGTTTCTATGAAGGAATCATGAGATCGTGGAAATAAAAATAGTGCCCATACGTCTTTTGTTCAATACTTTATCGTTATCGAGCCGATTTAGGTGATTACAGTGTCTTTAGGATTTTTTTACGAGTACTTAGTCCAAGTGATCTCCAAACGCAATCATTCATCTTTACCCATACAGGAAAGAAGGTAAGAAACATTTATGTGTATTTGAATATATTCAAAAATATATTCTTCGGCAAGTAGCCTACCTGCATATCGTCAGCCCCTGAAAATGTCAAAACGAATTAAAGTTTCTACATATTTAGAAAATGCAACAAGCATACCTCAGGATTGTTCAGATGTGGAAAGTGAATTATATGATAGCGACGGTGAATTATTAGATACGCAAATTGATCCACAAGGCAATGATGAAAACAGTGCTATTATCTTGAGTAGTGATGAGGAAGTTCCTGATGAAGACAATATAGATCAGTCAAGTGACAGCGATTGAGAAAATATTCCAAACAAACGCACGATACGATACCGTGAAGTCTGGTTCCTGGAGGTGACCACTTTAAGTGTTTTTCAATATTTTGGATTTAGCCGGAATAAATAGCTGGATATTATACAAAAACACAACAGGAGAAAATATCTCAGTGAAAGACTTTCTGTTTCGATTAGCAGAAGAACTTGCTTCAGAATATCAGACTTCAAGGACCAAACCATACGAAGCTGATATACCAACTACAGGTGGCACCGTTTCTGTACGCAAATGGTGTCAAATAGGATACTGCAATAACAACAAGACTACAAATATTTGCAATAAATGCAAAAAAAAGTCTATGCGGAAAGTATACAAGTAACAAAATCTTCATATGTAGAAATTGTGAGCCTATAAAACATTAAATGTTTTGTTATTTGAAGATGTCCGTAAATCCATTTTTGTTTAAAAATTAATATTGTTAAACCCTTTTCACCATTTTTTAAGAATAAACAAAGACTGGAAATCACGATGAGCATTTTTTCTTATACGCCAGTCATATTGACTGGTTATGGTAGAAATGGATGTATTTAAATGGCTGGTAAATCTAGTGTTAAAGTAATGGACTATCTCCCTCATAATTAATACAATTAATATTAGGCTTAAATAAAATTGTTTTTGACAAAGATATGGAAAAGGGCACGAAATGAAGAATGCTTTCTCTTGTATATCAATAAATGAATATTTTTTCCCAAATTTTATCAGTATTGATAATTTTTCGTTTAATGCTTTATGGATTTATAAACTAAAGATGAATTCTTCAAAATTTAACTCTTTTTAAATATTTTTCCTTGTCTTAAGAATTTCTTTGACCTTTATAAATTTGTTTATATACGTTTGCATCATTTGCATTTAAATAAAGATGCAGCTGTGGTTTTTTTTTTTTTTTTTGCATCAGTTACATATCCTTGATTGCCGAAGAAAAATATCATTTATATGTCAAGCGTTTCTAGAAGAGATTCCTAGATATGTAGAACAAGGATCCTTCTTTCACCATCGCAACTCTTCTGCGAAAGGATGCGTTTTCTAGCACAGATTTGGAATAAATTTGTTGCGCATTTCAAGAGACACAAAGTAGATGTTGCCCTTATTTAAAACAAGAACAAACAAATCCGCATAGTTTACTTGTCGCAATGCCATTTTCCAGTTTTGCTGATCAAAGATATTTTTAAAAAAAGAATTTCAGCTAATACTACAGAGGTTCAGATGACAAATCAGAATTTACGATGTACTCTCGCACGGTCGAGTTTAGAAAAGTAAATAATGGAAAGTAAAAATGTTATCGTTTTCTTCTAAAAATGGCATACACCGGGGAGATACATGATATACATCGTTAAAAAACAATAATAAACATGGATGATGATAAGGGTTTGAATGATACACGTACGAACACTCATCAGATGATAAGCAAAGTTAAACTTTCTTTTCAGAAAAGAAAAAAATATATAATAGTTGATAAGATTAGTAGAAGAGCCGCGACTGATAACTGAGAGGCCAGCCAACTGTAGTACTCAAAAGAAGGTATGTGTACAATCTGACTGTCCATCGAATTCTAGAAGCATTTTCTTCTCGAGGAAAAGTGGCCTATGTCAATCCATTCTATATCACGATGGGCTCGACTTCGAACGCGTCAAACTTCCTTCTCTGCCGTAAGATACAGTGTGTGGCATAAGCAACTTTAAGTAATCAGACTTGAATAATTCTTCAGCTGCATGTATGCAGCTGAAGAATGTCTCGTGTGTGTTATCGTGTTTTGAAAAGCTGAAGTAAATTTTCTTTTAAGAATTTATAAATTTGGTTAGTAGAGCGTTGGACTCGGACTCCTTAGGTTGCGGGTTCGAAGCTCATCCGCCAAAAGATTCCCCGAATGTGTGGCGATTGGCATACGTTAAATCTGTTCGTGGTCGCAAAGTCCTCCATGTCGAGAGTAATACCTCTGGAGGTACTGGATCAGAGGGGATCGTTTTCTGTTCTAAATTACGATCTGAGATGTATGAATGAATTTGCATGATTGTAGTCCGCCCCCTAAAAAGGGTTGTGACGTGTGTGTAGCTAAGTCGTACTCTTGGCCTTAGATGGCGCTACTTGTAAAACAAAGAGACGCATTTCTTAGCCTTAAAATCTGTTGGTAACATCAGTGGAAGCTTGTCCACGGCAAGGGCCATTAGTCACAGTACACATAAATTTTTATTCCTGCAAAGGATTTTTAATTATTCTAGTCATAAATATAGGGTAAGGTTTCAGTCAAGTAGTGCATGGAATAGGCTTGATTAAGGGTTCGGAAATCAAATTCACTAATAAAGACTATTAGCTTATGAGTCCGTTACATATTAAAATTCTGATAATCTACGAAAATGATATTGCGTTAGTGCAACTTTAATAACTAGAGAATCAGATGCTTTTTAGATTTTGTTCTCATCTTCAGGCTTTGGTGGCCTGTGGTAAAGGCTTTGGTGAGTTGTGGTAAAAGGGCTTCATCTTCAAAACTTGGGGAGGAGAACTTCGAGTTCTAGACCTGATTCTACTGAAAAGACCTCGTTTAAGCAGTTCTGTTACAAAACGCTCTTCTCACTTTTGTGGTGTGGAAGTCTGGAGAGAGGGAGGTGTGATTTCAGAGGTCATTCTCGTCAACTGACCGCAGTTCAGAATTTCGAGGACAGTCCCCAAAAAAAGTCCTTGTATTGGTTTAAAAAGGGGGACTTTAATATAATTAAACTAAACTTAAAATCATCAGAATCATGCTCAAAATCATCAGAACCAGGCAGTCTAAATCGTATACGTAGCTCTAAAATGCAACCATTATCCATAACATTTAACATAAAAGTAAAGTCTGACAGTAAAGTAAAGCTAAATGCAAAGGTAACAATTGCACAAATATAATGATAGATTAAGTAATTATTAAGAATTATATGCATAGAGTAAATGAAGATGCATAAATATTTTGTATCTTAACCTAAGTATAAACATCATAGATATTCTTTATTAGAGAAGACATCATGCAATAAGCATTGTGTTTAAAAAGCGCATTCAAAAATGCTACGTGCCGATATTATCAAAATATGGCATCAGAGGAATTATATTTATATACGCTTGGAAAATGGTTGACCTCCGTTGACGCTTAATAAAGGCATCAATTAGAAGTAATTTTGATGATTTATATAATTTACTATAAAATAACAAACATTTAACTTGAAAAAACTTTTAGAAAACTCTTTGTTTTCTAAATATTGACTTAATAAGTCTAAACAACAGTAATTTTTGGAAGTCTTTATTTACGAAGAAATGCTGTTATTATAAATGAAGTAATTGCATTATATTTTGTTTGGGTTTGAGAATGAATTAAAACTTATTGTATTTTAATGGTAGAGTATAAAGACAATTTTTTTGCTCATTTCATGCAAGATAAATTAAAAGAATTTTGAGATTTCAGACTAAAATAATTTAAAGAATGAACAAATGCTATTTGTATAGTTTCAAAAATCCTTTTAATAGTTTCTGCTTCTAACTATTAGTAGTTTTCAGGTAGGAAAAAAATTACTCTAGTTTTAAGTTTGTTTTAAACAAACCCGAATGAAGTAAACTGAAAATTCCATTCTATGATAAAAGCGGGTATTTTTTTCATACATTCAAACATTAAAAGACTAATTATCTGTTAAAAAGATTTATTATAAAGAAATGAATTTATTTAAGAAGATAAATTTGCTTTGAGCTAATGATATGTTTTTATTCAATATAATATAAGTATAAGAACGGATATTTTCACACTGTACAAGAAAGCTATTATTGGATTATAATTTAATGTATAAAATCCTACTTTCAAGGATAAAATAGCAATTATGACGCTAAATATAGATAAATTGTGAAAAACCTTTTAACGACTTCTATTAATATATGTTCAGGCTGCTATTTAGTAATATTATTAGCTCTTAGAATATCAGTGTTGTAGTATAGTCGCTGAAAGAAAGAAAAACGTTTCATATTATATTACATCTTTTTAAGAATCAAATCTTGCTCTTCTAAAAATATTTTTAAAAAACATAAAATTCATTTTATAGAGTTTTTTTGGAAGAACTTGTTAAACATTTTAAATTGCGATTTTTTTTTACTTGGTTACAGTTTATTTGATCTTTAAATTAGTTATTAAATAATGAGAGACAGTAAAAAATACTTATATTGAACTTCTATGAATTGTAAATTATAATATATAGTAAAAGTTTTAATGGAATCCTTTGTCATAAGGATTTTAGTAATTAATCTTGTTTAAAAGGGCTTTTTCTCAGAATGCATTAAACTATGTAAAAGTTGTTTAATCTCATGATAGCTTGCAACATTGCAACATAATAATATTTTATGCTTCATTTGTGTACTTTTAAAATATTTTTCAAATTTTATTTCTGATTTTCAAAACTATTATGTGCAAGAAAGTATTTAATATCAAAATAACGAAAAGAATTTTGTAGAATATATTTTAATAATTCAAATAAAATTTTAAGTATGAGAAAACAAATGTAGAACTAAAACTAATACTTTGGGTTAACATAACTAATTTTTAAAAAAATTTATTCGGTATAAAATTAAATTTTTTTACATATTATTTGCGTAGTTTATAAGAAAAATGTTTAAGTTTTCATTAATTTTTAATTCAATTAATACTTTAAAAACCCTTTCTTGTTGATAACCTAAGTTGGATGATAACAAAAAAAATAACAAACTGGGTATCTATAGACACTATGATCTTCCAACAACAGCATTTTGGATAATTTTAGCATTATGCATTTTGCATCCCTTTATTTGCTTATTATATGTATTTCACATTAATATTTTTGCAGATAATAGGCATTTTACATCAATTTATTTGCTTATTATATGTATTTCACCTTAATATTTTTGCAGATAATTTGCATTTCACCTTAATATTTTTGCAGATAATATGCATTTCACATCAATTTATTTGCAGATAATATGCATTTTAAATTCATTCTTTGTGCATTTTTTATGCTGGTGATTCTCTCTTGTTCACGTTATCACTGAAAGGGGGTGCAGTAGCTTCTGAGGGTAAGAACCCCGGAGCACATGAGGGCGGAAGTCTCACTTCTAGCTCATGCGAAGATGACACTCACACATTCACTTTCACAACTTCTGACCTTTTTAGGGGGGGTCTCCTCACAGATAGAGCACAGAATGAAGAACAACCATTCTTGAATCAGGACTTGAACCCGGGAAGCCCAGATATGGAGGAAAACGCGCTATCCCTTGGTCAGTGCGAAGGATTTTTTAAAATATTTTTTTGTCGGATGTAAAAGATATAATAAATGAATTCTTCTAATAAAAACAATGTTGTAAAATTAATTATGCATGTTATCACATAAAATTCTAAAAAAAATCTGAACTACATTTTTCCCGTTTTGTTTTCTGCGTTTATTTCTTTTCAAAAATTACGAATTCAAACGTTTATTTTCCTCTGCGCATACTTAAAAAAATCTGTATATATAAATAAAAATGCATTTGTTGAGCGCCATGTTTATCAAGAAAAACTTATGAAAGGAATGACAACATTTCAAAATTTTCATGCACTACGCCACTGCGACTCTGAAGCACTGATATCTGCATTTCTCGAAAGAATGAGCCAACAAACAACTGCAATAGAAACTGATGACCCATTGATCTGGTAAAGCCAACTTGGATAATTTTTTCCGCCCTATCAACCGTTTTATCAGCTTTCTTTTTCTGGTTATTACGACAAGAATTTTGGACTTTGTAACCTCCGTACTCTCCTCATAATGAGACGTGACCCGATCAGGATGTATTCGCACTTTTTCCAAAGTTCACTGACTGATGTGAATGGTTGCATTGAGGGAGGAATGAAGAAGTCCCACCTTGGGGGTGTCATTAACTCTCATAAAAGGTCCTGCGCCGTCCCTTGGGGATGCGGACGACCAATCAATGCTAAATTGTTTTTATTGAGAGCAGTTTTCACTTTCATTCATAGCTTTTATCTGAATAAAAAAATTAAAACTGAATTGTTTACTATCTCTTTCAAGCCACAAGAACTTCTTAGCAACAGTGTTCTTTCATAAATCTATGGTTTATCTTATACGGCCCAAAAAATTTGACTGTATTTTTTCGTATTAATAAGAACAAGTGTAAAATTTTACATTTGTGGTATACTACCTTTTTACCATGTCAGAACATGATGTTGTTTTGGGAATGAGGTTTTTGGCATCAACAAAAATCCATAGGCGAAAAATTGAAATGTTATTATCCGCAGGAGCCTCTCAAAAAATCGGCTTTTAATAACGCGTTGCCATTGAATTTATAAAAGTTCTGATTTTTAAAAAAAGTTAGTTACTTCAGTAAATGAAACTTAGAAAAATATCATTTTGGGCACGTGATTATATGAAATGAAATAAAAAAGAAATGTGATTTATTTTTAAACAATAAATGCAAGAAAAAGTTTTTTGGATCGTTTGCAAAATTAAGGTGACTCATTCAATGAAATAATTAAATTAAATAAAAATATAATTTAAATTGCACGAGCACTTGGTGCTTGGCTTTCAAGAAATTATGTTCTGACATATTACATTGAAATATGTATCGCAGATTTCATTTTAATCTTTTTATTCTTTGATTTTTTTGTAGTTTCCTAAGAAAATAAATTGGGGGTGAAATTTAGAGAAATTGTTTTATAATTGTCATGAAGTAACTGCAATTTTATAATGTAAATAATTTTGTAATGCTAAACTGAATAATACCATTTAATTTCTCATTTAAATCTACTGATGAATAACAGTATTTAGCGGACAGCTGGTATGCAACTTATTTTGTTTGTGTTTAATGTTCCTAAAATCTTTTTATGCATAGCTTTGATTCGTGTGATTTCCAAAAGCCCCATAAAATCATGGTGCCCTTAAAACATAATTGCCAAGATAGTATATCTTTTTACTGCATGTCGTTTTAGGAACCGCGATGCTCTATTGGTAAAGTGTCAGCTTCAGAACCAGAGAACTTCATGATTGGGATCCAATCACCGAAGAGCTGTCGTGTAAGTGGTTCTGATGCTCGCTAAATCGGTCGGAGGCAAACATCCTTGCGCTGGCGTTATAACAGAAGTTTGGAGAGAGGGGTACTACCTCAGGTGTCCTTCTCGTCATCTGATTGCGGTTCAAGGTTACTATACATGTCCCAAAATAGTCCTATTGTTGCTTTAAAACGGGTTTTTAATGTAACTAAACTAAATTGAACTGAGCTGCATGTCTTCCCCCCCCCCTCAATATATTACTCACCAATGACAAGATGGAAAACCTAATTCAAATAACTGTTTGATACAATAATGAAAGCAGTTTTATCTGCATTATAATAAAAAAATAAATTGTTATAAATAATGTAACAAAGATATTTTTAAATGTAAACAAATTGCAAGAACAAAATGGATGTTCTTTAACTTGTAAAAATTTAAAGACAATTTTTAAAATAGTAAAATTTTGTAATAATGCCTTTCGTTCAATAATATTTTTGGTAGCTATCATGAAAAAAATGTAAAATTCCTGTCTAATGTTTCATATTAATTAATAATTAAAAACACTCCGAACATTATTAATTTCTTTGATAATTATATATTTATGTTGCAGAATTTAGTAATAAAGATTTTACAAAATAACCCAATAATCGAAAATAAAAATGAAAAATATGATTTCAAAACAAAGTTAAAATACTAAAATCTATGAATTAGCATAGTTGTAGTCTGAAGGATTTATAAGAAAATGTCTATATTTCATTAAAAGAATTTTATTTCTTGATCAACTGTTCGAAGTAAAATATTTTTTTTATTACTTGACCTGATTTATTATTTTTATTATTCTATTATTATTATTTCTTGATTTTATTTATTTCTTGATTATATTAAGAATTGTAAGCTGAGAATAAAGCTTGTTGACCAGCAAACCGAAGTAACTGATACATGAACCAGTTGGAAATTTTTTAACGTTTCCTAATCTTGAAAGCTATCCTGAAATTTAAGTAAATTTCTTGACATAATTTAATAATTAAATAATTGCTTTTTCATACAATTTTTCATACCATTCAAAAATATAGTGGTCGATATCACCTTCCATTCCACACGTATACAATGCAAAAAATGAAATAAATAAGTAATAAATGGTCCATGACCTGTTTGAAAATGAATTAAAAATTAGTTATCCGTCAATATTTCAGGATTAGATAAAGAAATATCTCTTTATCTTGCCAGAACTCTATCAAAAGAGTTCCCGATTTAACAATAAATTTTCTTTTAACAATGAATAGGGAGCAAGAATAATAATTTCTTCCCATAATAAATTGACTAATATAGTGATTCTCGTCTCGTTACCTGGGTTACCAAAATGAGTTCTCATATAAGACAAGTCACTGGAAGACCAGCAAAATAAATTTTATTTTCATATAAAATTGGATTTTTTTGTTATCTGAATTGTAGAATAGCTATCAGTAAATATATTGAGTCCTTTTCTCAAAGTTCAACTCACAACAAAATTAATTCCTTCGAACTCACCTTGAAAGAGAAAACTTTAATATTTTAGGTTAAAATAATAAGACGGATGTAGGATAATATTTTTTAAAATGTAAGACTATAACCTAATGGGGTCTTCTGTCCTCTATATTTCAGGGTAAAATTCAAACTGAGAATCTGAATTTTCTGCATCAAGTTGGATGCTTTTGAAATTTCAGACAAGGCCTTTCTATTCTTCCCTATATTGTCGATTCAAAATTAAGAAAATTTGGGTGGTAAATAAACTAAGTAGTACTAAAATGTTTAAGTTCAAATTTCATATTTTATCAGACAATGGAACAAATCTAAAATTTTAAATAAGAATACATATTTTTTCTTCTGTAATAATTCAGTATTCCATCTCATTTTAAAAAAAATAATAGGTAAATAATATTTTTAAAATATTTAATTTAATTAGCATTATTGCTAAGGATAATTTATCTTGTGAACAGGATATAGAGCTATATTTTGGTTTATAAAATATTATCTTGTTGTTTGACGTAAGAAATTGAATATCTGAAATTACAAATTACATTAAAAATGTTTAATAGGACTTAATTTGAATTTTTTAAAAAGAAGTTTATGATGCTGCCAAGTATAAAGAGCACCAGTTCATTTATAAAAGATTAAATAAAAATTGTTAATTATTTAAATAAAATTTTGGTAAAGTAAAAATTCCGAAGATACTATTAACCGCAGGCAATCTCTAAATACACAATTTTTTTATTTAAAATTTTTATTAATGTATAATTTTATTTCATTTTTCAGAAGTTAATTCCTTTTATTAACAAAAATGAAGTAGTTTTAAATTATATAATTAACAAAAATCACCCATATTTCGAAAAGAGAATTTGATATCGATTAAAATCGAGATTCATAGCATTTCTTTGCGTTTGAATATTTAAAAAATATTATTTATTATCATCTCATATGCATGTTACCTTACCATTGTGTTATGCCAAATCTCTTTTCTTCTTAAGTCTACAATAAAAAATGCGACGATTTATATAAAATAAACTTTTTATGTAACCCCTTTGGTGAAATTTTAATTCGGTGCCAAATTTTACTCACAGTTGGTTATCAAAAAACATCCATCCAAAATGTATGCTCGACTTCCTTCATATTACCAAGAAACATAAAATTCTCTTATACAGGACTCTGAAAATAAATATCGGAACATTTATGGCATTTTACAAACTTGCCCAAAATTCCCATTTTTTTTTTTCAAGAGAAGAGTATATTTCCAATATTATGGGATATGCAAGAAAGTATCAGAGAGACCATTCTACTAATTTGGCATTCATTCAGAATGAATTTAGGTTTAAAATTGTAAAGGTTAAATAATTTGTCTGAGGCTAATGAGAAATAAATTCAAGTTGTTATTAGAAAAATTAGTTATACTTGGAATGTAAAATTCGATCCTTTGCAATTATTTTATAAGATGTGACTTGATTTTAGTAACAGTCTTGATATTTGAGTGCCCACAAATTAAGAAATCCCTTAAATTTTACCTAAACTTTATTTCTACGTAAAATTGATTGTTTATTCTCTATGAAAGCGATTCAATTTTCAAATGTATTATATTGGACGGTAAGAAATGAATTATCTATATTATTGTTAATTGAAGATAGTTCTGGAATGATTCAAATGTTTTAACCCCCATCTCAAAGAAACATATTTTAGAAAACTATATTTCATTACTTTTAGAAAGGGAAGAACATTGTGAAGCAATCTCAAAGCCTGTTATTTTCATTGGAAGAACATTGAGTTCTACCACCTTAAACCCCTTCATTTTTTAACTTTTTTCATCATGGAAATAGTACAAAATTTTGCGTTATGTCGAATTTATTCGTCAGTAGTATTTATAATTAGGGGAGACAAGTATATTTTACACAGGAGTTACTATTAATAAATTAATCAGGAGATAAAATTTAGATATACATCTTCTGGAGAAGTCTAAAAAGTTAATTGGTCCAATACAATAGACAACTGGACCTAAAATCTCAGCAGAAGTTTCAACAGGATAACTTTAGATCACATGTGTCTTTGGACAATAGTGAAAATTTTTGAATTTTAACTGGAACTTCTTTCATTACATCCTGTATAACCTTGGATTTGAACCTTCGAATTTCTATCTGATCACGGTTATAAAATTCACTAATTAGAAAACTTTTAATTATTTGAAGGATTAAAAACTATGGCTATAGAAGTTTGTTTTAGAAACAAGTTAACATTCTGCGTAAACTGGACAATGAAGCTTCCTAAATCAAATAAATATGACGCAAATTTTCTTGAATAAATTTTCTTTGTATTTACAAAATCTGTTCAATTTATTTAAAAATTAGACGAAGATCTTCTTAATAACCCAACATTAACTTGAAATTTTCTCATAAGAGATATTCAAATATTTAAAAACTTAATAACTGACAAAAGGTTTTTTTTTTTGTAGATTTTGTGAAGAGATTGAGGCTATATAATACTTCTGATCTGCATATGTTTGATAAAATGTTACAAAATATAAATTGGTGCCGCCTAAAGTTTACATAAACTCTTAAATGCATTTTATTCGTGTTATCAATTGGATATCTTCTTTCAATATATTGTGCAACCTGTAAAAAAATACTTAAACATTTAAAGCGTTGTGGTAGTAAAATTGTTTTTGTTGAGAATAGTGTTTGTAAATATATGTTGCTAAGACGTCATTGATTAAATAAAGCAACATATTGCCGACATTGAGGAACATAACATCACACCCTTCATTGATTCTGATAAATTTTTCTATTTTTTAACGCAAAGTTTAAAGCGTATTTTCTCAGATAAGAGAAGTAGCTATTAAATGTAATGTCTTTATTTTGTCATTGTATTGAATATCTTTAGTGTAACTTATATTCTTAAAAATGGCATTTTTAGATTCTAATTACTTAATATTAATCATTCGATGATAAGATGTATCATATCTAAAAATAGGGCAACAGCACACATTGACAATAACTATGCAAAAACTCTTATGTATTTAAATTGAAACTGGACTGAGGTAAATTTAGCATTTATCGTGGCTATAGAACCGATAAAAATGTGCAAAATAGTAAAATAATTTTAGTTTTTTTATTGTTTTAATTTAATTATTTTAATGTGATTTTAAATTTAAAACTTATTGGAATCGTTTGGTTATTGAATTTTAAGAAATAAGTGAAATACTTTTAACTATAACGATGATCAAATTTTTTTGCATTTAACTCTTATTTTTATAAACTAAAAAATTAATAAAAAGATTCATTTTTAGTTCGGTTTTTTTTTCAGAGTTCAGAATTTCGTAAATAAGATGAAAATATTGAAACAAAATTGATTATTTGAGGTCAAATATTTAATTAAAGGAAGCCCAAGATGGGCTGAATAATTTTGATTAAGGAAAAAATGTTTAACAGAATTTTATTTTCTTGTTGAATTGATACATGTTTTATCTGCAATCAAACACAAAGTAGGCACTTACAATGAAATTAAATTTTAAGTCACTAATCATCTCTTGAATTTGTGAAGAAGCGGCATTAAAGAAAATGGAAGGAAGAGGTTTAGTTAAGATCTCTTTATTGGCAACAACTTTGAAATAAAATTTAATATGCATTTATATATTTGAGATTAAGAAGACATTTTAAATTTCTTCTGTCTTAAAAAGTTGAATTTTGTTTTTCATTTTCATGCACACTTAGAATTATAAACAGATGACAGGCCAATATATACATGGATTTTTTTCTAACCAATTTTTATTCAGGTATAATTCAGCAAAATTATAAATGAAATAGGGTCTTTATTGTTGTTTATCCCTATTTGTTTTGTATCCCTTTTTCAAAATTTTTTTTAATTGCTATAAATGAATATTATTCTAAATGAAGGAAACTAAACTTATATGGAAGGATTCCAAGATAGAGGTAAATACTTGTCACTATTTGTAAAGGATTATTGGAATACTATATGGAATATTAAAACTCATACTAACTAATCACATTAGAGTAATTTAATCAGCATTGAATTAATATAATTGACTTGCACAAATTATTGATTTCGATCCAGAAATTAAAGTTTTTTGCTTTAAAAATTATCTTAATTTTCTATAGAAATTTTCTTTTTCTAGATAGATACGTGTTTTGATAAAAAAAATGTTTACACTAATTTTCCCATAGGACATGCATTTAATTTAACATAAAACAAAAAAAGGAACAAATTGCAAATGCTGTAAAATCAGAATAATTTATACAATGTTTTTTGTCACATTCTCTGAATTCTAATTAATATTCATTTGCATTGATCCCAAAGAAAATGTAAGAATATTTATCCTTCTGATTGTGACTAATCTTCGGAGAACTCTAAACCCTCTGAAGATCATCTATTTTCCTCAATAGATAATTTCTTTAAAGCTCAGAGCACAAGACTTTTATGCAGTATAATGATTCTTTGAAAGAAAAAAAAATACTTTTTAGACCCAGTTGTGTTAAACGAAAAACAAGAATTTTGAAAACTCTAGTTTTGCATTCCGAATCATAATATCTTAATATGCATCTAATTTCCATATCTTATAAAAGTAATTCTCAAAGATTTCGGAAGATAATTTAAACTTCCAGAAAAACTCATCTGTTAGCATTTAAAATTTATTTGGAATTTATATGTCAGAATAGTTAGTTCCTGGATTTATGTATAAATGATTCACGCTTGACTAAATTTATATCTGGATTCGACTTTACCCTTTTTTGATACGGAAAAAAATCACGATAAAATTCATCATAATCAAATGATTCACTTTTGAAAGGAGGAGAATTTATCATGATCACATTTGTCTGGGACAGAGATTTCCGAACGTACTGCAATATTTAATGATGTTAAAAAATAAGATAGTATTTATTGATAAAACATGAAAATTTTATTGATAACCTCTGGCGAAAAGAGATTTCTTGTCAAATTCCTCAAGTTTTTAGTTTCCTCTTTTATTCCACCGATAAGGATTTTAAATAAATGCTGAATAGGGTTTCTTTTCTTTTACTTATTAATATTAAATATTGAGTAATTAATAATTTGCTTGTTAATTGAATAACAGATTATCGAGCCTTATTTAATTATTAAATAAATGAATTCAAGTTCCTTTTGTTATAAAATATTGTTTAAATTTAGCTGTAATTTCTTTTAAACTCAACGTTTTATTGTCTGATTACAAAGGCAATCTTTCTTAATAACTAAAAGTAAGCCTAGCTCAAAAGATTTTTATTGTCTTCTCAAAGCCATCTTTAAATTATTAAAGTTTTGATATGTCTTACAAAAATTTATACAGAAGTTGGATGTAGCTATACGACACACATTGAAGATATTCGACAGAGAAATCAGGTCATGTAAAGCATTTGCTTATACACCTGTGGTTCTGTAAGTACAAGATAGCACAACAATTATACATACTGCTTTGTTATTAAAATGGGACATTACTTATTTAGTTAATCTGAGTATTATGTAAATATTCTGTATGCAGTTTTCCTTGCCAGTCTTATTTTATCATCTCATGCGCTACCTTAAGGTTTTGTTGCTCTTGAGAAAAGAGAAGAATGGATAGTCAAAACAAGGTATTCTTTTCTGTCTTTGCATAAAAAAAATTGTCTAAGAACTATATTTCCAACAGCTTCAATATCCTTGCGATGTGCATGTACAGTTATTTTTCTATTACGTATTTTGAAGGCCAGAAGAACGTCATATTTTAAAATTCCAAAGATGTTAAGGAAAAGTTTAAAAGCCTTCCGCATTGTGATAAAATTTTAATGCCCAGATTTGAATACATTATTATTGAAAACTGAGAGGCTAATTATGGGGAAACAGTCCGATCGGAACAATTACAAATAGTAACTCTCTCTCTCTCTCTCTCTCTCTCTCTCTCTCTCTCTCTCTCTCTCTCTCTCTCTCTCTCTCTCTCTCTCTCTCTCTCTCTCTCTCTCTCTCTCTCTGTGTGTGTGTGTGTGAAAACACGTACGCATAAGCAACAGAACATAACATACACGAGAACACTCCTTATAGAAAACAGCAATGCATAATAGGCGCGTATGTAGTAAACTACTCTATTAATAATAGGCAAAACGAAATTTGCAGGGAAGAGAATTTACTCTAAAATTCATGTTTCTAGAATGTTTGCTAATTTATTCTGATTACTCGATTGAAATGACTATTGTATGAATGCTCAACTCTGCATTAATTGGCTATTCTGCACAAAACTGACCACAACTCTAACTCATGACCTTTTATAGTTATTGATGTTGGACAAAAAGGATTTTAGATACACGACCATAATTCATGTCGTAATGGATATATCGTCAAGATTCTGGTAGGTTCTAGAATCTTTGAATTTTGAGCTCCAAACTATCAAATTGCAGCCATCTTTGTCACCAGTCTATGGTTACCGTTTCTATATCCGTTTATCATACATCGGAAATATCTGTAAAAGTATTTTCCTTACTGGGATATCCACTGAGCTGGGAAGCTATTTTACATATTCATATATTATATAAGAAAAATTATTAAAAATATGCTATCAAGTTTTTCTTGTGTTTAATATGAAAACTATTATCGTTTGAATCCATTTACTTTTTCCTTATATTTTATGATTTTCATTGTTCAGTTATATATATAATCCGGAAGAAGAATAAAACGAAAGCATAAATTTATCAATTTCATCAAAGAAAAGAAAATCCGGCCTGACGAATATCTCAAGGGTCACCATCAGGCAGGGATTCCAAAAAAAGGATTTTTTTTCTGTAAAGGGCTTGACTATTGTCTGAATATAAAGCTATTTGTGACTCGAAAAATCCCAATTAAGGCCTAAAAGAAGCACCAAATTTTATAAATATAAAATTAATGAAAAACTACGGAAAACAAGTAAAAACAAGCAATAAAAAACTATAGATGAAGAGAAAATACAGTAATAAACCATAGAAAAAAGCGCTTATAATTAAAAATAAAATGTAGAAATAAAAAAGTAAAGAACATACCAGTAGCCCGTAAAATTGTTATAAAAACAGAACCGTTATTCATATATTCCTTTTTCGATGTTGTTCATTGTTTATTATTAACGCCATATAGTGGTCAAATGTGTGGCTTAGAAGAGTGGAGCAAATAATAAACAACGTTTAAACAGAAAGATACGAATAACGATTCTGTTTTTATAATAATTTTACCGACTACTGGTATATTTTTTGCTTTTTTTATTTCTATTTTTTATTCTTAATTATGGTCTGCTTTTTTTCTACAGTTTATTATTGTGTTTATTTCTTTCATAGTTTATTTTTGTGTTTTTTTTTCTTCTATAGTTTATTATTTTCTATTTTTATTTTTTTTTCTGTAAGTTTCCATTTATTTTTATATTTAAAAATTTTTTTGCTTCATTTAGGACTTAACTGGAATTTTTCGGGTTACAAATGGTTTTATATTCAGGCAATAGGCAAGCCCTTTACAAAAAGAAATTTTCACTGAATTTTACACAAAAAAATTATTTCACAAAATAAAATATTTTCACCAAGTCTATTTCCAATAGTCTGTTTTTCTGTTTCCCTTTTGAATAATTTTTTTCCTTTATTTGCACTCTTATTTTTTCTGCATTTATTAAATCAAATCAATTTCAAAACATTTAGCAACTAGTGATTAAAAAGGCAACTTCATTTTTAAATTTCTGACTTAAGATATAAAGTTTTTTAATCAAAATTTTATTAAAGAATTTATATTTAAAATTATTTTTAACATGGTTTTATTTATTTCTAGATACAATTATATTCAAATATATAACTCAGGTTTAAATAAAACAATTTCTGTGAATAAGATTACACCTAATTCCTAATTTAACTTAATCAAGAGATATAAAAAGCATAAATTATAATAAAATGTCTTAAATATTAATATTTTATGAAAAAAGCAATCAAATTTAAATGAATCGCATACGTTTTATTCAAAAAGTAATGAAGTAGTGTTTTTATATATACTTATATGTTTACTAATTATATCCATCACTCGACTTAAAGAAAAGCATTTAATCCATGCATAAAACAAAGGATTAGTGAGATTCATTCAAAACCCTCTCATCTTCCCAACATTCGTACAAAACCATTTCTGACATTTGAAGTTCAAAGCAACATTAAATTCGAAAGATGACACAAGCTGCAAAATACAGCAAGTCTGTATATAAATAACCGTATTACGATGCATCACTGTCACAGATTTTCATGCCATTCGACTTTTGTTAGATTTCTTTGCTTTCAAATTCAAATATAAAAGCAAGAAACCTGAAAAAGTGATATTGTAGATGTTATTTAAAAATAATTACTGATAATAATAATAATAATAATTTTTAAACTTATGTGAAATATTAAAGCTTTTTAAACACCTTTTATGATTGAAAAATGCGCTATTAAAAAAATATTTTTGATTAACTTAACTACTCAAAACTTTTAAACTGCATCGTTAATGATGAAAATATGACATCAGAAACAAATTACTCTTCAAGAAAAATGTGTTACATTGCCTTTAGCCTTTATTGAAATGTTTTTTTAAAGTTAATGTAAAGAGTAAGTAAAACAGTTTTCAATTAGAAGGAATGAATCATTTATAAAATTTGATGATTTTGTTTCAATTAATTTCTTTCAATTAAATTCTTTTCGGAATTATATGACATCATTTTAATATAAATAGATAATTTAAATAATAAAAAAAGTATCATTACATACTTGAAAATCTATTGTTTTAATGAAAAATACAAATTCTCTCTTTTTAAAAAAAATCTTATTCGAAATGTAATCTTAAGATTTATTTTAACTTAATGTTTTTTAAACTTAAAAAGGGAAATTATTTCAATTTTGTTACAGATTTTTTTAATCAAATTTAATTTAAAAGTTATGTGTTTAAAACTATGTCTTTGGAAAATGATTTTTGGATTATTCAAAATTTTAAAATTAAAAAATATAATTTGAAATTTCTTCTATTAAGCTACAAGATTTTGGAAAAATTTCATCCTTCTATTGAAGCATTGATTATTCTTTAAAATTGTAACACATGTTAGAGTATATGTTATTAGAGCCTTTGTGATGGTAATCAAATGTTTATTTTTAAGTGCAATAATTGCAGAATTTCTTAAACTATAAACTGCACACTACATGTTATAGAACATAAAGACGTGAAAACTCTGAGGTCTTAAATAGAACTTTTTACTGTTTGTCAGTAAAAAAAGATAAATTATAATGAGGAAACATTTCAATTAAATTTACTTTGTAATTTCGATTAATTTGCTATTTCTTGTATTTCCTTTGGGCATTTTTTCCGTTACACGGAATGAAGAATCTTCATTATGAACGCAAATAATATCTCAAAATCTTTGGTAATAGAAGACCAACGAAATTTAAATAAAATTAAGTAGATGAAATCAAATTGAAAATTGAACTAGAAATTAAACTGTGATATAATTTTTTAAGTGCATAATTTAATTCTTACTTGTTATACGTTCTCTTTTTATTGTGTGTGTGCCATTGCTTTACATATCTGAAATTTTAAGTAATAATTTCAGTTATCACAATTTTAATAAAATATCACAATATTGTTATTTATACAACAGTAAATAATCTTACTTGGGCAAGATAACAAATGGTAAATGAAAATTTGATTTACTTTCTGACTAAAAGAATCAAGTTGGCTATTTTTCCAGTTCATTTAATTTGTCATTAACGAGGATGGTGATACGGTATTTTGCTTCCTTTGG